>CAXITT010000360.1:379706-440685 GCA_964033795.1 Lymnaea stagnalis
ATCTTATAGATAGGGGGAGTGGGTCGCTGTATAGATAGGGGAAGTGCGGGCGCCCATGTCCACAACCATGATAACAAGCCCCTCTTGCAGTTAAAAGGACTTCTACTATGTTGTTGTTTTGTTTTTTAAATTTTAATAGCTGGAAACATTATTGTTCTTCTGTTCATGTTTAGATCGATGATAAATCGTTGATTGGCGACATTTCAATCATCGAGTCCCGAGACAATGAGTCAGATTAGCGGTGTGTTCTTTCAAGTCCCCCCCACCTCCCCCCCCCCTCCCTGAGAGTGAGCATTAATTATTGCAGCGGCGTCCAATTTTTATTTGATTTTATGTCAATAGCCTCGCAGGTAAATACGTAATCTTCCGCGACTCCAGCGTCAACATTTGGTTTTGTTACAAATACTGTGCAAATACTTTTTCGCTTGAATGCTTACGAATTTTACGTTGTCTTCACCCCCAGCCCCCACACCAAAAAAAACAACAACAAAAAAATCTCTCGAAAGCTTATATGTTATAGTTGACACCATACTACGCCCCCCCCCCCCCATCCCAACGGTACAAGAATATGGGGAAACCTTCCCCTGGACCAACTGGACCTATACTCTGTATTAGACAGCTCAAATGTGGCTGAGCTTTGTTGTAGCGTGACGATGATCGGATTACGATAACATTATGACACACAACATGACAGGCTCACATCCCCATATGGTATCTCTGGTACAATATGGGTCGCTGCAGCAGTGCGTTGTCCTTAAAAAAAAATTACGGATTAACTAAAGCGGGTAAGCGTCCCCTTGCAAGAAATACATCGCCATAGGTGGAGCATAGCTGACCCGGGGTGGGGGTAACGAAATCTGGACACTCCTCTCCCTCTTGCTGGCGTAAAAAAGGAGTTCTATAAAGCAGTGAAACACAGCAGTATATAGTGCTCAAATTATGGCTAAGGTTTGATCCTCCTCTGTAATAAAAAAGTCACATGCGCCCATGCAGCCCAACAACAATATGGCTGCAAGTCTGCATCGCAGCTAATTATGTCTTAAAAAAGGTAATACTAAAGATCACAACAACTTGTTGGTTTACAAAGAAAGACGAATAACAACACTTACTGGAAAACAATTCTTTGTCAATTTAATTAATAATTTATTTCTGCTACCACCTTCCTACACCAGGGTACTGCTCAAACACCGCAAAATTGACTGCTTGCTTTTGAGCCTGTTTATGCTTATGTATGGTAGCTTTGTGTGCTATAGGCATATCTGAAACTTTATATAGTACATGAATTGACAACTTGATATACAAAAAAAAAAACCTCTTTAATGAATAATCCATGATGCAAATGTATACAAATACACCATGTTTATATGGCAAAAATGTATCCAATAAGTTATGAACATTATATTTCTTTCATTCAAGAAATTTATCAGCATGGGTTTGAGCAAAATAAATTAAATTAAGCAAAATAGAAAATTGCAACATTTTATAAAAGAACTTTCACACCAAACAGTAAAATACATTACCAGAATGGTAACTGAGAAAACCATAATGCAATGTATTAGATAATTGTGGACGTAAAAACTTTATCAACCATACAGAAATACAAGCACGAGAGTTGCAATTTTAAAAACTGAATAGTGAACTGAACAGGACAGCTAATGAGATTTACACCAGCCGGGGTTCCATTTGTGGAGACAAACAGCATTGGATTGGTCTGAATAATTGAGGGATGTGGTGGTGCCATTGATGATAATGATGATGCCATTAGCTCATTGTAGTTCATGGAACTACAAATAAGCATATGCTTTGTGTAAAAAAAAAACAACAACAACTCCTCATATTTTAAATGTCGTCATTGAAGTTAAATTACAGCTGTTTGAGATGAATCTTGATTGTAACAACCTTTTAAGTTTTTGGAAAAACCACATTTGTAAATGAAACTAAATTTTTAATAGCTTTCATTTTAAGTCCCAATTTACGGATGTAATGGCAATTAAAAAAAACTAAAAGAAATTATGTTACATCATGACCGTTATAGAAAGCAGACATAAAAAACTGCACATCTGTAGTGAAACAAACAAGATGATTGTCAGCTTTTCAAAATATTTAAATTAGTTGACCATCAGGTCTATATCTTATCTCTTTCACTTAACATGGATCACCATTGTTTATAGCAGTCCACAGTTTTAAACACAATCAGGAGGTTGTTTAAATAAAATATCATTCAGCATTTAAAAAAATGATTTCATTTAATTCTTTTGCAGTCAGACCCATGGCTCATAAGTGATAGAAGTGTCTGGACGGTTGTATTTTCATGTATAAGATAATAGATTTATATCATAGCAGCCATCCACCTGAAAATAAAAAAAAATAATAATAAATAAATATGTATGTCTTCACTATGTTAGACCTCATATAAAATGTCTCTATCATTGCCAAAATACTGATAATCTTGATGTGACAGATTTACTGTTACACTGTTAATGTCATATAAAATTCTTTTTTAGTTTAAATTTAAATTTTAAAAACATCAAAATAAACAGAGGATATGTTTTAAAATGCATTCTTCGATATTAATGAATGTGTAAATTAAATGACATTTGAAAAGAAAGATTTAAATAAATTTCTCAATATAGGGCCTACCATATACCTTCAAAGTTTTCATAACATGTACTTATAATACTGGTACATGCTAGAAATGCTTGCTTTGGAAGCTTTTAAATAATTCAATTTTAACTGATCAAACAGCATAATCCCTTTAGATTTAATTGAATAATCAAGAGAGTGAACAGTGCTCAGCACACATATCCACCCATTAGATCTTTATATAAAATAAATATTTTCATTTTTCTATCATATCTCTCCACCAAACTTCCATAGCTTATTCTTTAGGGTTATCCCTTTGAGCTTGTGTAGACCTATCCTCATTGATTTTTTTGCTTATTTAAACTTTCATTGGCATTCTTCTGTTTTAATTCCTTTTCTTAGTTTGCTTCATATGTAGCGTACATTTTTAAACCAAGCCAGCTTGAAAAGGTTTCTCCATCTGCAATCTCCTCACCTCATATCTGGCCATTGATACCTCTGCTTTCATTAATTTGCTCACTTTGTTTTACTATGCACATTTTTAAACAAGCTGGCTTGAAAAAGTTCTTCAACTCCAAATATCTCCTCACCTCATATCTGCCCAATGATTCCTCTGGCTGATTGGATGAGGCTTCCTCAGCCAAGGCCCACAACTGCTGAAGTTTGGATGACAGGGCATCAAGATCTGGCACTCCCTGAAATATTTCACAAACTCTTGTGTAATTCACGCACATGAAAATATGTATTTCTCTTTTTGTAAACTTACATTTTATTTAATTAACATATTACCCAAACTATAAATAGATTAATTAAAATATCAGATATATGAGAGTATGTATTTTAAATGAAAATACTGCACATGCGCATAATAAATCCATCTCATATTAATGAAATTTAAAGAGTCTACCATCATTTGCCAGCATGAAGGAGAAATGGAAAGGTTCATAACGAGCATATTTTTTTCAAATGAATTAATTTGAATATTAACAAATAAAAATAGTAATCACAAAATATGTATTTTAAAAAATTGCTAGCCAATAATGTGGAACAATATTCCAATGTTATTTTTTGGAATACCAGTATCAAATTTAAAAAATCTTTTAAAATAAAAATAGAAAGGTATAGCATAAAAATGTATCCAACTTTTAAGAAAGCAGAAATAAGAAACTAGAAAGCCTAAAAAGGAAGTTGATTTTATGTTAGTATTGTTTAACTATAGACTACAGGCCATACATTGAGCTTTAGGCAGTCTTATGTTATATGGACGTTGGTTGCATGAGCTTCAAAACATAAAACAACTATTTACTAAATGTTTTAATGATTTTTTTTATTTTATTTAACTTATTATTATTTTTAGAGTGCTAAAAAAAAAGATTTCTTGAAAGCCAGTCAGAAGGATCAACTTTATTTCAAATTAAAACCCTTCCACAGATTGTCTTTTTTTAATCCTGTCACCTTAATTAGGATAATATTATACTTATACACTTGTAATCTGTTAACAATTTTAACTATTTTGAAAGGAAACTTTGTGAGATACAAGGCAGTGCTTCTCAAACTTTTGAGTGTGACAGACCAGCAGCTATAATCTTTATTAAAGTAAGGATTAGTTCCCAAATTATCAATTATAGGACATAAAATTTATTTACTCTTAAAGTCAGTTTCGGGATATGTTCTTGAAGTCTTTTTTAAAACAATTATTTCTGTAGAGTGTTGTTATAGTGGATAAGATGGACTTTTATCAGGCTGTATAGACTCTACACTAGTATTGTTTTGTTATCTTCTTATATTTTTTACATTTATTTATCGACCAGTGACAGGGGCAGTCAGACCAGCTCCAGTCCATGGTCCAGCAATTTAAGAAACGCTGATTTTTAAGTCATATTCATATTTAAAGTTTAGTGAGAATAGAGCAAAACTTTTTTAAAAGTAAAAATAAAAATATGTTAAATAAAAAAGAATAAGTTTTGTTGCTTAAATATTCCAATTTTTTTTACTGATATTATAAATAAAAATTCATTATTTTGATGTTTGTTTCTTTTAAAATCTTAAGAGCTTTTAAACCAGACATTTTTATTTATAATATCAGTAAAAAAAATTGGAATATTTAAGCAACAAAACTTATTCTTTTATTCATTATTTTGATAATAGTTTAAGCAAGCACATTTTAGACACTTTTGATATTTAAATGTGCTGTTATTAGTGGTCTATGAATGTCCTGCTTACCAACAAAGTCAATTCAGCATCAACAGCTGAATGTAATAAAGGGTAGTTTGACTGCATACAAATCATTATCAGAGTTATTATTTTTTTACATGCAACATGATAGTTTTTTCAGATTAACAATTTTAATTTATAAAAAAAAATAGTTTTTTTATAGAGGACCAGGTTCCACCCAAGTCATAAAAAAGGAGGAGACTTAAACATGCGGGCTGTAGACCCCATAGCATAAAAAAAAAAGTTTGGTATAGAAATTAAAAAAACAACTAATAAAAGTGGTAACACTGTGGCATCAATAGTGAAAGCTCCCACAGAAGTAGCTGATAGGCAGATTTGGCATTCATTGGCCATGGCACCAAGCACCACTACATGGGCCTGGATGAAGACGATGATGAGTATTGTAATGTACATCCAAATTATGTATAGTCAGGAACACTACTCTGTAACAAACAACCTAACCAACTGTGTCCACTTTATGTATAAACATAACATGTAGCATTTTCAGTTAGTGGTAGCTTCTGAATTGTGTAGTCCATTGTGTCCCTTTGAACAATTTAGATGCAAGTAGTTGAATGAAATTTTATTTAAAATATGTTGAATAAGACCTATGAGCCATGCATCAATGCTCTGGTTAGATCTTATAAACTATGGTGAGAAAAAAAAATGGAAGCTATCAAATACATGTTGACTCCAGAAAATGCTGTCATTGTCTAATTATTAAATATAAATAATGATTTTTATTTTTCTACATGATTGTTTTTGTTTCACTCATTGACCTGATAGTAAGAAATATGGTCACGTCAACACAATTTACAAATTTAAATAAAATTGTCAGTTATTTTATTTTACATATACGGGGGTTAAATATAAACCATAATATGGACAAAGAGAAGCAACTGAATATGTGGGCATAAACTTATGTTGCCCGATACACATGCTGTCATAACTTTATTGCTTAAAAAAAATACTTTCCTTTTTTCTGCAGGGCAGAGTTTTTAAAATATAATTTTTTATGTTTATAGGAAATCAGAATGTTATGCATTTTACCATTTCATGTAAAGTAAAAATACAGGTTTTTTTTAATTCTAAAACCAATATCCATAGTTTTATCTACGAATCTATACAAAAAAAAAATGAAGCATAATCACATAAAGTTAGTATTACATTGGTGAAAGATAATAAGTATCTGTAGTGCTATAGCATGGGTGGCCAGTGAACAGGGAAAGGTAAGTGTTGCATCCTCTAATCCTTGTACAATTAGCACTGTGTCCACCCCACCAGTCAAGTTTTGAAATCATCGCACTCAATCACATGTGTCAAAATTTAAAACAAAATAAATGTAGAACAATTTTTAAAAATTTACTCCGGCCTTTATTTCATTTTGGATTTTTGCTACCTTAAAAATTGTGAATGTGGGACAACTGCTTCTGCCCCACCCCCATGCTACACCCCTGTGTATAAGAGAATAAGATAAATTGGTTGATTAAATGGGCATAAGGTTACTTAAAGTCCTTAGTAATAAAAAGTGCTCAATACATTATTTTGGAAGTCTGTGCTGTAAGAAACATAATTTTAAAACATGCATACTCATTATTCGTAAAGCTGGCATGATGAATTCAGAACAATTCAGAATTCTATAAGCTAAGATGATACATGATATACTATTAACTCCAAGCACCTCAGCATTAGATAGCAGTGCTTGTGTTTGATATTTTTAGATGCCATTAATTTATAGCACATTAATTGCATGCATCATGACATCAAACAAGAAGAGAGAGAAATAAACTAGGTATTAGTTTTATTTAGCTTCTAAGTAAAGTAAAGGACAGTTTTTATTCTCCAAATTTACCTTTGTACTTTTAGGGACGGATTGGGATACCTTATTGGCATACAATAAGTCAATACATTATAAATAAAAAAAAATTTTTTTTTCAAAACAGCATATTTTTACTTAGAGCAATTACTGCTTATTCCTCAAATTTACAAATACTCATTAGATACTTTATTTAGGGGTTGTGATAAATACTTGAGTTGAGGGTAAATAGATATATTAATTATCAAATTTTTTCTATATTTTAAATCACAAATAATAATTCTCTAGGTATGAATGAATGTATGCAAATATTCACAGCTTTAATGTTACTGTTCAAATTGAATCAATTTAAATCTGACTTTTGTAAAGTGCATTACTTGAATTAATGTATTGTCAAGTAAATTCAGTAGAGGAGAATTGCTGTGCCATTATTTGGTGGGTTATTTCAAGTTTTAATAATAATAATTTAGTGGTACAAAAACATTATTGCCAATTGCCTGCATAATGATAATGGGAATAACATTTGTTTAATTCATGCATTTGCTTCTCACCTTATATCAACTAATGATGACCTGATCAAATGGGCTTCATTTGTCTCTTAAACGTCAAACATACTCATCATATTTAAAGTAAGCATTTTCGTTCCCAATAATAACCATCACCAAAGTGAAAATTTAAATGAATTTTCTTTACCTCTATTTCTTTTTTTCCACCTGTGCTGTTCTTCGCCTCTTCTGTGATCCAGTGAGGAAACGGGACGGCCCGAGATCCCTATTAAAAGGAGTTGAGATGATGGACATGATGAAACTTTGTTTCAGTACCTGGTACACAAGTTTGGCTGATGGTATAATGTATACTGATGCATTTTTTTTTGTGACCAAACAAACTGTTTATATATAAAGTAACCATGTTTCCATAAATATATTCCATCTGCCATCAGCTGCAGTGGTACATCATTGTTCAAGTGCAGGTTTTTGTCTAAATAAAGACATAACTTTTAAAGATACAATATTCATGTTAGCAAAATATCAAGGCTATCAATTTAGAGGGAGAAAGCACCAATATTTTTAACCTGTTAAACATCATCATAAAAAATGACAAAAAAGATTTCAAAAATAGAAATTCATTATATTTGGATGCAAGTTTCTCATAGTCTCTATTAAAAACTTAAAGATTATTTAGTTTTTTTTATGTGTAATATTTTTTAAAAAGTAATATATGTAACTTACTAAGGGTGTCCTGAATATTTTTATATCTTGTACATTAAAGTCTTTCCACATAGGTGAGGGCTGCTGAAGAATCAGCCTCAAGAATACAACATTTGAAAGATCACATGAGAACTGGGAAAGTAAAAGAAACAATCTTTTAGTTCATACTTTGAAACTGTTCTTTTTAGGATAATATATATATATCTTTCTATTAAAAAATTAATTAATAATTTATTGTTTAATGTAAGCAAGAAGCTTTTCTTACTCTCTAAAAATTAAAAAAAAACCCTACTAAATAGAGTTCATTTCACATCTGCATTTTATGTACCATTCACCATAATCACAATACCTTTTATCCATGAAACATATTTATTAAACAATCGTTTTAAAAGATTAAAATTTTTTAAATAGATATTTTGGCATTAGCACAAAGAATTAGTTGTGTTAATGTTAACTAGATTAAGCACACAAAACTAGTTGTGCTAATGTCAACTAGACTAAGCACAAAGAACCAGTTGTGCTAATGTCAACTAGACTAAGCACAAAGAACTAGTTGTGCTAATGTCAACTAGACTAAGCAAAAAGAAACATTAGTGCTTATGTTAACTAGACTATCGTACATGTTTTCTTGTGAGACAGAAGAGATCCTGTGCACCAGTTTCTGCATGTGGGTCAGGCATAAGTTTTAAACTGTGAATAGCGGTTTTCCAGCCCTGGTCATTTTCTGCAAATTTTAAGAAGTAGCAGTAAGAATGTCACAGAGGAGAAGGTGTAAACTAGGCAAAAATGTTAACCATTTAAAAAAAAAATAGTGGGTCTATATGAAAACTGAGAAATATTAAGTAAGGTTTGCACTTAAATAATAATAAATAGTGTATTCTCCTTCTTATATTGATTTTAAAAAAAAAAAAATTTAATTAATTTTTTTAATCTTGTTGAAATTGCTCTAGCCTATAGTCTTCATGTTTAAATAAATTCCTGTTCCTTATTTTAAAAAAATCCCTTGGTAATTAAATAGTAAGATGTTGAAAATTTATTTTCTTTATTACTGTAACATTTAAGGTTAAAAATACCAGTAATAAAGAGTAAATAAAAACAAAAACAGATTTATGTTAGTGCTGAATTTGTCATGTGATTTTTATCTTTACAAATTTTTTAATGAATTTGTTTAACAATCAATTTCAAAAAATAATTGTCAATCAACAAATCAATGTTCTCTTTTTATCCACAATGTATGTAGCAAAAAGATTTTTTTTTAAAAATCAATTTTATGCCTTTAGATATTCTGAGAAAATTAATATTTTTGCCAGAAAATGTACATAAACTTTTTCAGATGAAACAGTTTTGTTAAGTTTGATAGTTAAAATTTCAGCCTCAATTTATAAAAATTTTATATTATATGCTCAAAACCACTCCAATTAAATAAGGGACAATAAATTCTAGGGAAAGCAGAACCCACACAAAACTTGATCAGAACATACTAGATTTTAATCTATTCTTCACTAAATGTAACCTATTTAACCTAAATGATATACAGGTAACTAATGATATAGCAGTTATTAATCATAATATTTGTAAAATTAACGTAAAAGTGATTTTAAAGACAAAAGCATTATACACAATTCAAACATTTTAGTCAAACTCTTAAAATAATTCTCTAACACCAAGCCACCTAAATGAACATCTGAAAATGCAAAATGTGTGTTTCATATTAACGGTTTCCAACACAATATGGTTTTTGCCCAGTCTTTTAGAAGCAGACTTATTGCCAAGTTTAACATTTAAGAATCTCATTTTAATCAAATAATTAGAGCTTCCTTTCCCTCAGCTGCCACAATAAATTTAAGGCAACTCTTGATGAACTATGATGTTATAGCCTGTGTGCTGACATAGTTTTTGTTCATTCAGCATGTGGAACAGATGCATGCATCCCATACCCCCTCCACCCCTTTTTTTTTTTTACTGACGTAACCAATTAACTTGGTGACACGTGCTGCCTCTTCTTCCCCCCCCCACCCCCACACCTTGATTGAAAACAGAGAGGTAGCATGAGTGAACAGTGAATTGTGTTGACCATGTATTTTGAGAGGACAATGTGAGCTCCACATTTTTTGACTCCACGTTTTTGGAGAGTAAAATTATGTTTTTGTCAGAGCGGTTGTTTTCCACGCTTTGCTGGTAATAAAGTATGAGTTGACTGAGATAAGGAGAGCTGAGCGCAAGGAGAGTCAGAGTTAGTCGGAGTTGAGTTAGAGTTGAGATGTAGTACAGTTGAGCTGAGTTATAGTAGTGTGAGGACGTGTCTTTCTTAATGATGGAATACTATAGATATATATGTGAAATTACATTCATGCAAGGATTATTTATTAATATTATCAGTATAAAGTGTGTTCAATAAAGTACTGTAAGTTTAACCAGGATTCAGTATTCTTATTTGCGTGCCCGGATAATAAGTGGAAGAATGAAGAAGTCTTAGTCGGCATCCTGAAATATCAACATAACATAAGTAACCATACTACTGACATAACCCACAGCATAAGAAATAAGATCCCACGCCATGTCAAAGTAGTTGTGTTACAGGAATGTTTCTGTACAATTTCCAGAAAATCTACATGGAGATAGAAAATATTCCCTGACAGTTAAATTTCTACACCTCTGTTCTGGGGGGTTCTGACTCCCTCAATATAAATATGACTGTGACCGACAGACTTATGAGACTGACCAGACTTATTGAATTGAATTGAATATTTATATAGCGCTTGTATCCATGCTACTATAGCATGCTCACAGGGCTCTGATGTTCTTAAAGCTATTTAAACAAAAAAGTCTTTAAATGTTTCTTAAAAGATTTTTTGAAACAAATGATGAAATGTCAAATTTAAACCAAAATGCAATGATAAATAAACTGAGATGAAAGGGCAACTTACGTCCATGTTTAGGTGTTGCTTCCGTTACTTTGATCTTAACCTTGAGAGTTATGAATGCCACATAACTGTTTTGAAAATGAATTTCTCCGATCTGAATATTTAATTTAAAAAAAGGAAGAAATGGTTCTTTCTTTAATAAATGAAAACAACTCTTTTAAAGTACTTGTAACAATTTTAAAAAAAATTTAATTGTGATACTTTTAAATGTATTTTTGATGAATTAATGATATTTAATTGATGAAAGTACACCCAGAGCTTTTTTAATTGACATTTTATCCTAAAAAATATAGGTTTAGGTCATCAAAGTTTTATTTGAAACTTTTAAGTAGACATTTTTTAAGCACAAAGTCCATTTAAATGATTAATGAAATCATGTGTTGTGTGGAAAATGTTAAAAGGGGAAGCTATCTGAAATAAAGGGATGAAATCTGAAGTAAATTAAAATAATTTTGGATGTAAGCAAACTTAACATCCCAGATAGCCCAATTTAGAAACAAGGCACATCAGAAAAATTATGCAAATCAAATAGATGCCCAAAAGAAGAAAAAAATGAATTAAAAAAAAAAAAGACTGTAATGATGTTAAGCAAATGTTGAACACAAAATTTAAAACTATCTCTACACATTTATGAAGAAAAATCTATGCAAACTCATACCTGTCAATTTATACGAATTAACTGTCATATGTAAAAGTAAAACACTTTCAAATTTTTTAACAATGTACTATGCATTCCTCGTATCATTGCACAAAAGATAGTTTGAGCCCCCTAAGCATTAAGAGGAAAATACTTATTCAACGCACAGGTGGCACAGCTAATGGAAAACTCTTGTCATTGGTGTAGCTATGATATGGCCTATACATTAGCATAAGGGTTGCCAGTTGTTTGTCAGAATAAAAAAGAATATTTTCCATGACAAATCAATAATTTAATTACAATGTAATTTACATGGAATATAGTTTACATGTTATTTACTCATAATTTTTTTTCTTTTGATTTAACTGCTCTTAACAATTTCCAAAGTCATGCTGCTTTGTAAATTGGTAAACTTGCTTAAAAGTGAAGTTAATCAGTACTGGGTGGTTTCTGTTTCAAATATTCATTACTAAACAAAACTTTCCAACTATGACAGAGTTGGAATAGTTAAGAAATAAATTACTCAAAATTTTTTAATAAATATATTTAAATGGCCATATCTTATTAAGTCATTAAATAAGTACCGGTATGTTACTTTATTATTTTTTTTAAGTAGCATACTTATATTCATGGTAAATTTGCTTTCACACAAAAAATTAGTTTTAAATTAACTCTTTTAAATTATTTTGTTAACAAACAATTATAAAACTATCTCCAGTTATTTTTTTTGCCAAAGTCCATTTTTATTTAGTCGATAGCTCATTAAGATGATTCTATACTTTTTAAAAATATCACGGCCACCGTTATATGAGAGCCTAAACATCTTCAAAATGTTACATTTCATAAAGGATTTCTATATCAGCATTACAATATTTTGGATTGTTTAAAATGTTTGTTTCTTTTGAAATGCATGGATGTGACAGAAAAAAAGTTAAGAGATTGTCTTACGGGTTTATGAAAGACGTGAAATGTATGAAAACAATGGACAGTACAAAGATAAGACCTGGCAACCCTAGAAATATACAGGAATTAATAAATATTGCTGCTTCTTAAATAAAAAAAAGGGCACATAATTTCAGCAGAAAATTATGTTAAACACTAGTTTTCTTGTGTTTTATCTACTTTTTTGTTGTTGTGTCAATGCACTACGTTAAGAGAACACAATTTTTTAACATTTTAAAGTAATGCTTTATAAGCTTAACATAGTGACAGCTTTGGTATGTTGTGTGTTTCTTTAAACCCTCTAAAATGAACCAATGTTAAAATATGGTGGCAACTTATTTGTGAATATGTTTTTATTAGTTTTTACAGACTTAATTTGTTATGTATACAGTATTTGATTTCAGGAAATTGACAGGTATGAAAATCAGTGGTGTACTTAGGGAGGTTTGAGAGAGGGCGATAGCCCCCGAAGGCACTTTGTTATCATTAAAGAAATTATACAAATGATTTTTTTGTGTCTGTGTTTGGGGTGCAATTTGAAGAGTTTTGGGGGGGGGGGGGGGGGATTTAGTAATGGTATGCCACTGAGAAAAACTTATCATATCTAATAAGCCTAATTAAATAAATTATAAAACAAATCAAGGTGCATGTCAGGCATTAAAAAAACACCATATATGTTTAAAAGCCTTTGAGGACTCATTTGTAGATGCCTTAAATCTACTTACTGATTCGCCATCTCCAGGTGCCTAAAGAAACGTGCAATATCACAAAATGAAACATAAACTCTCATAATAATTTGAGGCAATAATTAATTATAGAATGAAGTTAATTATTAGACCTACCTGTTCTTTCCAATTTCTCTTTTCTCCAAATGATTTAGATTTTTATATTTAATTATTGAAACAGATGGATTATGTTAACTACTTATGATATTAATTCCTTGACCATGTAAAATGAGATTGTTGAAATCACATCTAAAAATCTTATTCTTTAGATGACAAAATTTCAATATATACATCCATAATGGATTATGGCAGTGATTGGCAATCTACTGTCCAGACTTAGACATATTAGTTTCAATGATACTTGGGTGACCAAAAAAAAAATGACTATAAAAAATGTATTTTATATGTTAGAGCAGGCCTGCACAACTCAAAATGTAAGGCGGGCCATAATACTTTATGAAAAAATTTAAGGCGGGCCGAAAGAAAATAGGACAGGGGGGGAAAACAGGGGGGAAAAACAGGGGGGAAAACTATTAAGAAAATAATAATAATAACAAATATTTTGTTACTTCGCGGGCCGCAAAGTTGCTGCTGGTGGGCCACATGTGGCCCGTGGGCCTTATGTTGTGCAGGCCTGTGTTAGAGTTATTTTCAGCCTATATTATAGGTTGTTTGCATGATGAATGAATTAGACATCCTTTTTCACACATTATGACAGAAAGGTTCCCAACACCTGAAGTAGAGTTGATCTCTGTTTATTACTTGATAATGATGGTGAAACTCTCAATTGCAAAAATTTTACATTACTGCAGACAGATATATTATAAGAAAGAATTTTAGGAACATATGCAAATTAACTGGAGCCATTGTATTAAATTTGTCACCCATGCCCATATGCCCAAAGGTTTAAATATAGTTTGGTGGGTGTATATTTTAAAATTGTATAAAAATTAAAAGATATAGGCCTATTTGAGAAAAGCAAAACAAATATAAGTAATATAAATATAACTATTTCCAATTAAAGGACCCATGCCCATACACATTCACATGGTCTTCCATGGTCAAAAGTCATTTTGGGGCGTTATATTAATTATTATATGTAATAAGGCAATGTATTCATTATTCTGCTATCCTCAATACAAGTAACAAGTCATTAATGAACGATTGACTCTACCTGACACTCAAAATAAAGGTAAAAAAACGGGGACGACTGCCACTATTTTATCGAATTTCACGAATGTATCCCTAAAATTCGATCCCTATGCCTAACTCTAACTCTAACCTGAACCGAACCCTAAATCGATCCCTCAACCTAACCTAAACCCTAATTCACTGCAACTACAATAAACACACAAAAGACGCCGTTGCAGCCGTCCTCAGTTTTAGCCAAAATAAATAGTAATCAAGTTATCTAATCATTTTATTATATTTTTTTTTTTTTTAAATGGTTATTCATACCTCTGGATTTATGATGCTTGGAAAAGAGATGTCTATAATCTTGCAACCCGAATTGAAGTTCTGAGCAATTCCTGGTCTTACGTCTACATTTAAGTTCACTGCACCTTTTATAGTGCAGCTAATTGGTTTATCATTCATTTTTTATGATTGTCTTTATTGATAAGTCAGACGATTAAATTACCTTCTCATGACATCAGACATTGCACGTAGATTTTTCAGGATCGCGTCCTAAGCAACTTTGTATTAGGTCCAGCTATAATCCGAAATATTAGATATACTCTATATATTTTAAAGATGTAGACTTATGTGTGAGTAAATTTTGGAAAGTAGGAAATTCATGTATATGAATAGCAGTTTCCAATTATCTTCAAATTGCCTTCCTGTTTGGCGCACGTCACAATTTTTGGAAACAGCTTTTTTATTTATATTTTGGGGGCGGGGCGTGGGAGCTCATTGTAGGTCACGTACGACGTAGACCTACACATTTTAAGGGGGGGAGGGGGGAGGATGCATGCTAAAAGTACGGGTGCAACAATGATTGTAGGAACAAAAAGGTCATAAAACATGTTTCATATAAACTCCATTTTTTCAGTGTTTATAGTTGTAAGTCCATATATATGTTTATTTACTAAAATAAAAAATAGCTATAGCTAATTCGGATATTCCGGGATATTGTTTTAACTCTCGTTTAGGATTAAATTTTTCTTTTTGATATTATAGATACAAATAATAATTCACACATTTAATAAAATGATTTATTATTACTTAGTTATACATGTGTGTGTGTTGCTTTTTTTTTTTGTGTGTGTTATTATGTACCGGTATACATATTATAATCACGCATTTAATTCTATGCTTTATTCAAAATTATTTACAATGTTGTGCATAAAGCCAATAAACACGGATATTACAGATTGAATAACAATAAATGGTAGTAAGCAACTGGTTATTTGATTCTCACGTCTAATCTCACAGACACAACTCACATAGTAAAAGAATCAAAGGAAAGCAAGAGATGGTGCATTGTAGTATCCTACTAGTTTACTCTATTCAGACAAAGTATCAATGGCCTCAATGTGGTCCGTGATAATAAGGAAGGGAGGAGGGGGGCAATGTGGTCATTGCGGTTTTGAACAGAAAGATATAAACGTTATTTTCTGGGCTGTTGTACAATCACATACCTGTAATCACATTGAAACTCATTATTGTCACCAATGGAGTGTGGTCGGACTGAAAAAATATACAAATTCAATTGTTCCCCAAACTTGTCATGATTTATTTATGCTATCAGACTAAAGTCTGATCTTTTTTTTCTGTGACGTTTTTCTTGTGACTTTTTTCCCGGTGACTTTTTTTTCCAGTGACTTTTTTTCCTAGCAAAATTTGTGACTGTTGCCGTGACTTTTTTTTTCCTGTGACTTTTTTTCGCTCAAGGGTGTCTAAATCGGACTTTTTTACGTTCTAAATAGGCTACATACACTATATTTCACTATATAATAAAATAATAATATATCTGGATGGCCTACTACTATACTATGCTTGGTCAATTCAAGTTTAAATATCAAAGACAAAGTCAAGTCAAAGCCAAAACTCATTTATTTTAGAAAAAAATAATTAATTATTAATTACTGTTAGAGTTGCTTCTATTGAAAACAAATACATGGGGCTCGACAATTTAACATTTTTACTTTGAATTAAATTTGTTCAGGTTTGGGAGGGGCAGATAAAGATATTTATTTGTTTTGTCTACTGTTTCATCCAAGTTTTTTTTCAGCTGTTAGTACTAGCATCGGAATGCTTCGCTCGCGAGATTTGCATCACGCATAGAGAGACCAAAATGGCCGAACCCTACGACGACGAACCTATTTCCGACCAAGACAAGGTATGTCCGTTGCATTTTCATATGTTTTTACGTGTGAAAAATTGTTTGACTCTAAAACATGCATGTTATTATGAAATTGAAATATGCCAAATACCAATTAGAGCTTTGGTTTTTGCAATATGACTCTTGCCTTGTACCAGGAAGGGGAGTGGCTGTGTTATCATCGGTCGGCAGTTGAAAAAAAAAAGTTATTATTTTAAGGTTCCAGCTTCCGCATTAAATATTAGTTTTTCCTTAATGAAATGAAAGCAATTTTTGTAGAACAGTCCTGTGATTAATTCACTTTTTAAAATAATCATTTTATGGTTTAAGTCAAATATTTTGTTAGTGATAGTGATGATTAGACTAGTCTTCTTCCCGGTGTTAGTTATTTATAAATTTCTAAGTATTGACTTCACAGTGACAGTATTGTTATTGTCAATTATTGTAATCAGTTAATCAGAAATTTTGAGAAATCATTTCTCAGAAATGTAGCCCTCTAGGCCCTCTTGACTTTAAATTGCATTTGCTATGTTAATGTAAATTAGTTACATATTGTCACCAGTAACTGACACTTCTGTCCACGAATGCTGAATAGACTGGGTTTCATTTTAATTTTAATCATTAATTTTAATCAGTAATTAGGCCTTAAACTTTAACAAATTGTAAATAAATTGGCTTGAATCAGGCTATGTCATAGCCTGATTAAAAGTAATATTAAATAGGCCTACTATATTTAATAATAATATAATAAATATCATTCAAAATCATTGATTATTTAACAATAGGCTATATTTATATTATAATTATATCTTCTTTTTAATTAATAAGGCCTGTCACTGCCTATTAGCCTTCAGCTTGTAGTTAATTTTTACTAAAGTTAATGGTTAGGCGTAGACTTTCACCTTAGTCCTAATGCTAATAATAATCTTATGGAGCTATGCAAATAATAAATTAAAATATTTTGGCACTATGTCCGGCTATGTACAATGACAAATGTCTTGGTCCTTTTTATGGAAACCAAGTGGTCTGTGACCCCCTTATTATAGTCCATTATTGAAGCAAAATAACCTTGATCTGATGGGACCCTGAAGACATATAAAGAAAAATTAATACAAAAGAGAAAACACATGATAAAATATATGCTGTATTTGAAAGCATATTCAAACTTTACCATTTTTATTTCATATCATACCAATTAATTATTATTTTTAAAATCATTTTATGTTTAGTTTGAAATCACTGTTTTATTCTCCAAACCCACAAAAAAACATTTTATTGTTATAAACAGAAACCATCATAACTAATTAAAACTATTGTGTGGCATGGTCATATTTTTATGCTTCCTTTACTCGGCTAAACACACTATTGGTATTAGGGTATAAAAACATTTAAATATTTGTTTATAACTTTATTACATTACACTAAATTGCACAAAAACTAAATAATTTCTAATCAATGAAAGTTTCCCCGGACACATTGCATAACATATGTGCCTTTATCTCTAATAGAGTATGTGCCTCTATGCCCAAAAAGTCAACATTACCATATGTCAATTTCTATTAAAAAAATCTCAAGTCCTGTTAATTAAGCTGTTAAATAAATTAATGAAAGGAGCTTTTATTCTAAAACAAAGGCCATGATTTGTGTATTAATAAAAAAAAATTTTGTTGGTGGGTTTAAATGAGATTAAGTTGAAATTCATAGATTGTTTTAAAATAAATGTTTTTTTTTTGTTGTATTTTAGATGTGGTGAATCTAAAATGGAAACTTACACCACACCCTTCATAACTTTGATTGTATCTAGGAACTTGCATGAATAAATATAGTAATATCTGGAAATAAAACTATTGTGGCTTAAGTTGTTCAGTGTCACAAGTTCTATTGAATTTATTAAAATGATCTTATTGGTTTTTTTGGGGTGTTTTTTTGCAGGTGAGGATCGCCTCAAATTTTATCCTTCATGCTCCTCCAGGAGAATTCAATGAAGTTTTCAATGGTAAGTTTCAGTCATAATTATTTCTATGATTGTTCTTTTTACTCAGTACAAATGAAAATGGGGAATTTAGCAACTTCTTTGGTTTAATAAAAAAATAGAAACATGACATTTGCCTTACCCTCTACCCTAGAATCAAAAGTTGTGGGTGCATTTTTTAAAAATTTAACTAAGTGGTTCAGCTGTCTCACTTGTAGCACACTGATTAACAAAGTAATCAAAACCATATTAACAAAGTTAACATTATAAAATACAAATGGTTAATCTTGGATTTTAATTGAGACGACAACATTTCTTTTCTTATTAAGATGTGAGAATTCTGGTGAATGAAGACAATCTTTTAAAAGAAGGAGCCTCTGGGTAAGCTTTTGTGTATGGTCAGTTTAAATCTCTTTGCTTGTTTTCAGTGTGAAAATTTCAGTTCTATGTCTCTTTTAGAACTATTAAAAACTAATGACCAACATTAAAAACTAATGACCAACATTAAAAACTAATGACCAACATTAAAAACTAATGACCAACATAACTAAGACTTTATTATGTTTTTTAAAAACACAAAGATTAAAATAGCGACTTTACTAAGTATTTCATATATGATTAGACTAAAATTTTCATGTTAACACTGTTCTTTTTCAGAGCTTTTGCACAATATAATAAGGATCAGTTCACACCATGTAAAATAGAAGGTTCAGAATATCAGGTACATTCATTTTATCTGCTCTTATCTTATTTAGCTTGGTCTGAGAAATGTTATTTTCACAAAATGAATTACCATTTCACTCTAATTTTTATTGAACATCAGATAAGGCAAATGCTAATTATTAGATAATCTTTCTTCTCACAAATGAGATAGTTTCCCTTTATCCTAATGACCTGAAATTCTTTATTTTAATTTTAACAAACTGTTTACCCAAATGTTTTCTTTCAAAATTGGAATATATTAAGGGGAGAAATATCACCTTTGAGATATAAAGCCTTTATTTTGTATTGTTTGCTTTCGATCCTTATTTTTATTGCTCTTATAAATGAAGATAAAACTTCACCAATGGTGGCACAAAATTTATTGGATAAATGATTTTTAGTAAACTACTCCCTTTTCATGACTGAAATCTGCTTCAAATGTAAGTAAATCAAAAATACAAATGCTTCTTGACTACACACATTAACTCATTCCCTCCGGCAGCGCTGCTTCCGGACTTATTTTATTTTCCTGAGAAAAGGGAAGCAACTCAGTTTTGAAATTGATTTATATTTTTAAAATATTTTTTAAAGTTGCTAAATATTATTTAATGTTAATGAATTAAGAACAAATGCAACAAAAAATGAATAAGGTTTAATATAACTATAACATTAGAGGGGGAAAAATAACGAACAATGGCCAAAAAAATCGATTTTCGGCACCTCGGACGAACACGTGGTACATACAGACGCGCCGTACTAAAGCACACGTAATTTTAAAGTGAAACAAGATAAAAACTTCCGGTTTCTAAATTAAAATCACGCAGAAATCACGCCACAGCCGGAAGTCTCGAGGGGTGCGAGATTTCATTGCTATTTGTAACTAAAAATAAGAGAGGTGTGTCGCTATGCGCCGGGACGCATTTGGACGCATCAGTAGGAACCCCCCGAGGACACATTTAGTCGCAACCGTCGGGAATGAGTTAAGCCAATTCTTGAAGGATTTATGTCTCAAGTTTATACCGAGTCGTGTGATGAATTTTTAAAGTTGATGCAAGACATGAAAGATACTCTTCCTGATGTAGCTTTGGAGTATTTTGAGTCGAACTGGTGGAGTAAGGCCCATTTATGGGCAGCATCATCCAATGCTGATGTTTTAAGACTCCATGCGACAACAACAAATCACTTGGAGTCTTATCATGCCAAAATAAAAAAGAGTTTGACTCATTATCTTTCTTTTTCATCTGCTCTTCGTAACCTTATGTCTTTTGACAACTGCAAAATTACAGTATGTGATCGTTTAAGATTGCTTGCTGCAAACACAAAATTGTGACCAAAAGTAAAAGGAAAAAAAAAAAAAAAAAAAAAAAAAAAAATTAGCATGTGAAGAAAATGTCTTAAATAAATTTATAGACAGTGTAATTATGTGAACTAAGAATACAAATTAAAAATCACATTTTATTAAGTGGCATCACTGAGTTAAAAAAAGAATTGTGTTAGGACTATAAGATGTTTGCATCAGACTACAATATTTTGCCATAAAAAATTCTCTCTCCATGTCTTAATCCATGTTCTATGATTTTTTTCATTTTAACCATTACAAATTGCTTATGTCATTGGTATCCAAGTACAATATAAATAAATGCTTGCAATTGCTCCTAGAAACAGTTTGTATATTTCTTTCCAGGGTCACAAGCTGACTTTTAAAATACAAGTTTTAAATGTTATACTTTCTGCTTTGTCTCTTAGGCGCTTATAACAGAACATGGAGATCTAGGTAACAATAGATTTCTTGACCCACGCTCCAGACAAACGTTCCGATATGATCATCTGAGAAAAGAAGCTCAGGTATTTGCTGTTTTTTTTAAATTATAATTTTGCATGCACAATTTTAAAAACACAGTTTGGCTATAGTTGTTGGGTAGATACAGGCTATGTATGCTAACTCTCAGGGGACTGCTGCATCAGATCCCTTGGATAAACCATGTCGCTGTTGATGTTAACCAATTGAAATTTAAAGCATAAGAGAAATTATAAGTACCAAACTATATAATGAAGAATAGAAACCAAGAAATAATTCCATTCATAAATAATTTGTAACAGCAAGGAACAGGTATGAAATTAAAACAACATTGCCTGTTGAAAGTAAAGGGTTAACTCTGTTTTAAAAAAAACAAATGTTCTTACAATTATTACCCATTCTTTAATACAATAACCTATTCTTTACTATGTTTTCTTTTAGGATGTCCAACCTGCAGACATTGACCAAAGGGCTGAAGCTTGGCGTTCTGCAATAGAATCTGCCTTGACTGCGTACATTTCCGCACACTACAAATATGGTGTGACAACTGTCTATGGCAGTAGTGGAGATGGTAACATTACCATCATCGCCTGCATTGAGAGCCATGCCTTTGAACCTAAGAATTGGTGGTAAGATTTACCCGAGAACAGCACTTTCTTTCTTGTTTAATAGCGGGGGGGGGGGGGGGAGGAATCATGCGGTAATAGGAGGAATGAAGTAACATTACCATCATCGCCTGCATTGAGAGCCATGCCTTTGAACCTAAGAATTGGTGGTAAGATTTACCCGAGAACAGCACTTTCTTTCTTGTTTAATAGCGGGGGGGGGGGAGGGAGGAATCATGCGGTAATAGGCGGAATGAATTTTGTTATTAAAGTATATATTTTGATTACCATCACCCATTTTTTTAAAAAAAATCTTTTTTTTTACATTTTTTATTTTTTAAACATTTTTTTTGTATAATGTATTTAAACTTCTGGCTATATGTTTAAGATAAATTTAAAGAGATAGTTATAAGAGTTAGAAGCTTTCTGAGGTTATTGGTGAATTTAACAGATGTATGGAGCTATGCCCCTTTGCTTTGGTTTCCATAACAATAAAAAGAAGATTGGCTGATGTGGGTTAATACAATTAAGATAAATGTATAATATTATTGACCCACTTAAGATGGCTGGAGATCGGCCCAGGGTTGAATGGCAAAAAATTTATTTCAAAACTTTTTTAAACAAAATTCTGCTGTTAAGACATGTTTATTCTAAGTTTTTGAAAAAATTATGTGTGAATTGTGCAAAACAGGATATCTCATTTTCATAAATGTAGAGATTTCAGTTTGATCACAGAGATGGTATTAGTTCATTCAATTCCCAACAAGAATATATATATGTTTTATAGTTGTGAAGTTTTTAGTTTATTTTTTTATAATTTTTTTTTTTTTTTGCAATATGAGTGCCGAGTCTTAAAAAAGGGCTCCATCTTCTTGGAACAGACACTCCAAAAAGGCTCCATTTCAAAAGGTTTAATTTCTTATTCTCTTGAAAAAGAAACTTTAATGCTAACAATATAATTCAGCAGTTAACATACAAAATCTTCATACAGGAATGGAAGATGGAGAGGTCAATGGTCTGTTACATTTCCAGAGTCTGGTGGGTCAGCTGAAGTTAGTGGTTTGTTGAGAGTTCAGGTGAGGTCTAGTGAGCTTTATTATGTATGGGGATTTAAGTTTTTAATAAAAAATGTTTATTTTAAAAATATTACAAATTTAGTCTTACTTTACATTAAATGGTAAAGAATAAAAAGTCATGCATAGATTATTTTTTTTTAAAAGTAGTTTTTCTTGTCATTTTGACAGTTCATTCCTAGTATAATTAACCATGTAATATTATATAAATTTAAGTTCTGTAGCACAGCATATACAAATAGATTATATTATCACAAATGTCTTAAACGACTATACAGTCAAAATGACTAGTTTGTCACAACATTTAAGTTAGGTATTGGAACTATCACTCTGCTTTAAATTGTCAGGCACATTCTGGTTTCACTGTGTAAAGTTTGTTTCTGCAGGTTCACTACTATGAAGATGGAAATGTGCAGTTAGTAAGTTCAAAGGACATTAAACAAAATATAAAAGTACAAGTAAGTTTAAAGTCTATTTCCTTTTTCAAATCATTTTATTATTGTAAAACTTTATAATCTAAGTTTATTTTTTTAATGTAAATTAATTTGATTATTAAATTTGTAAGACATACATTTCATTGAATGTTTCAATTAATTTTAAAAAAATGTAGATCCTCAAAATTAAATAATTTTACAGATGAATAATACTGTTCCTGTCCCTTATGTTCGGCTGTCACTAATTTTAAAATGCCCTGTAACATAGCGTAACAAAGAGCGACCAAGAATAATATATTTGTCAGTTCAAGAAAAATTGATGAATGTCATTAGAAAACATTACCCAAAAGAAATTTTTTTACTGGCAAACTTATTTCATTTGATTTGTTTTACTGTGCACTCACCAGTGTCAAATGGAAAATAGTAATTAACAATAATTATATGTTATATCATGTAGTTTAAATGGCACCTTGTGCATCTGAAGGGTACAAAATCCTCAGATGCCGAATGGTGTTGTGTATTGTATTCAAGTAATATATTTGATTGATCACCCTTTACCTCTTGGATATATATATGTGTTTCAGAATGAAGCAGATACTGCCAAGAACTTCGTGCATCTAGTATCTGATGCTGAAGGGGAATACCAGCGCGCTCTTTCCGAGAATTACCAGACCATGTCTGACACCACGTTCAAGGCATTGCGTCGTCAGCTGCCTGTGACAAGATCCAGAATAGATTGGAACAAAATTCTTGGCTACAAAATTGGTGGGGAGATGAAAAGTAATAAGGGGGAACAGTATGACTAGTGTAAATCTTATGTAATTTATGAATTAACATTTAAAATTATTGTATGCTTTTCAGATGATTACCTTTTTTTTTTTTTCACCTTAAGAAGAATATGTTAATTGATTATCATTTATTGCAAACTTGATTTTTAGAGATTTCCATTGCAGATATGTTGGAACGTGTATTTATTATTATTTTTTTCTTATCTTAATATGGTATGATTGAGGTCCTCATATGTTCCATTTTTTAAAAATTATTTTTTATGTTGTGCAGCGCCTGTAATTTGTTTGAAAGATGTTGTGCTTGTTCTTAAAATATATATATTTTTGTAGGATGAGTAAACCCTCATTTCAACAGGCTGGCCAAGAACACAAGAGTCAAGTTTACTGAGGTTTCTCATATATTATTGTTTTCACTTTTGCGCATGATTATGTTTTGCTAGTGAGCCTAACTTTCAGCTCAAATTGCGGCTATCACAAGCTTCATCAACACAATTCATAACAGTTTGATCCTCCGTCTTGTAAAAAGTTTAACGTATGTTTCATTCTTTATTTTATTTTATTTTTGGTGGTATCGACACATATTGTTTTTTAGGAAACTCCCTTGTTTGGTTTTACTGTGAATTTATGCTGTTGCGGAATGCTTGCCTTAAGACTGTAGCCCAAGAGAATATAGACCTAAAACCACTATATGTTCTCTGGTCTTTTTTTTTTTTAGTCTTTATAAATTTATTTGATTACTGAAGTTGTCATCTCTCATCACAAGCTAAACTTTTAAGGAAGATATTATTTTCTTGTCTTCAGTAGGAGTTTTAGATTTCTATTGATATTTTATACATAAGTAATTAAAACAGTAGATAGTACCAAACAAATGTGGTGTAATATTGACAATAAATAACAAGGGGATATATGGTTTTCAAGGAATGTTCTGCTACTGGATATATCTGTTATACTTGATGCTAACTAACCAATATTATTCAGAAACTGTTGGTAGTCAGCTGTAACTGGGAGATTTTAAAGGCATCTGTTAATTAAGAATAATTGATGTATTAGAAGAACATGTTTTTGTATATGTATATCTCCCCATTTTCTGCATTTAATAAAGGCTGTTTTTATTAATTTTTTTAAAATATTATATTTGTCATACATCATGAAACCTGGAATCCATTTTTAAAAAATTATTGTAGTTAATGAAATATGTAATGTAAGTGTCAAATCATTTATACCATAATCTAAAAGTAGCAGCTGTAAATAAGAAATCAACTTTGAAATAGTAGCACATCTGTTTGAATTGATTATTATTGAATTGATCTTCTCCATTATTATATTTCTTTAAAAAAAATTGTTGAATCAATTTATTAATAGCATATTTACTGTTGGGTTTCAAAAAAAGAAAAAGTCTTGTCTGAATTAAGTTATACCTGACACCTATGTTTATGCTGATAAGAGCTATAAATATATTCTTTCAATTTGTTAAAAAGTTTTTTTTTAGGTTCAAGTTTCTTAACATTCTGTTTGGTATGATTTAATGTACAAAGGATGGAAGTCGCTGTAAATGGTTTTTTTTTAATAGTGTTTGTTTTTTTAACCCTGGTGGATATTCATTGATAAAATGGATGATGAAATAAATTGCTTTCTGTTCTTGTTTTTCCCCCTCAACACCCCATCCCTCATACATTAGTTTGATGGCACAACATGACGTAAAGTTATAGATAAGAATAATAACTCACAGATTCAAGCAATTGTAGTAGAGTTGCAACATTGTATTTTGATTACAGTTGGTAGATTCTAAGTTAGTGTCAGGTATTGGTATCAGTTTTATAATTCAGCTTGTTTCAACAAATCACTTGTGCGATGGAAATGGTAAACAGATATCTATGGTTTATAAGGGATGTTCTGTATTGTTAAGTCAATTTTAACTTAGTATTGTTTGTCTTTCCTGCTAATTTTTAGTTATAAGCGAATTTATAGAGAAGAAAGAAGTGTAGAGGTGAAACAATACTGTGGATAAATGGAGTTCTGTGCTTAAGCACTTAATAAATGATCAAATGACATCTCATTCTTGGATTCTCTGCTCTATGAATTTTTTTAAATTTTCATTTTGCCAAATGGGAGATGGTGGTTAAACCTTTAAACGTTTATTTTAATGATACTCTAACTATGATTGCATGCTTTTGTTATTTGACATTAAGAATCTTTCTTTTAAACAATTTCTTAATGAAAAGTTGATTGTTAGCGAAATAACGGGACATGGATAGGTGTCTGTTTTGTGAGATGGTAGCTATCATATACTTATATTTTTATTTTTAAAGAGCACACTAGGCATTAGGTAATCATTTTAATTTTTTCTGGGTGAATAGGTTGTAATGTTATAAGTTTTCTTGATTCCTTTAGAGAAGCAATTGTGTGTCATACGATAGATTATTAGCCAGAGCTTTTGACAAGCAGCAAAGTCATCACTAAAATTGTTACTGTAAATTCATGTAAATTGATATGAAAAAGTTATCATGCTTCTGTCGTTGCGTGTTATGTTCTACATTGACTATTGCATTAGTGCATTCAGTTTCCAGTGATCCTTGTTTTAAATTAAGGCCGAAAATTTACTGATATGAAAAATTATTATTTTATCATTTGTAGATTCTAGTGTGCTTTCTAGACCATGATACCATTCCTGACAGTTGCAAGATCAGCACAGACTTAACCATGTTTCAAAAACTACTGCTGACTTTATGCAGTGCTATTTTTCAAATGGATGTTTCATACTTTTCTTTTCTTTAAATGCCAATATTATATTTACTGTAAGCTCTTTATTGAATGAACCTGCCACTCTTGAAATGATAGAAGCTCTCTAAGGACTAGGATCATACTTGATCGCCTCATACTCTGATGGAAGCTCTGGGATCAGACTTGATTGCCTCATGCCCTGTTCAAGCTAAAGCTGATGTTTACTCGCACTTTCACTCACAAACAATATATTATTATTGATTATAATAAAAGCCAATACTTATAATAAAAACCATTTATGAGCATGATTGATAAACTGGAATTACAAAATTTGTCTTGTACTCAATGATTTTTTTTCTTCAAAAAAGCAATTTGTTCTAACATGGTTTCCATAAGGATGTAACATTTTTAGTCTGTTGTTAGGGGTTTTAAGCTTTTGTAGAAATTTAGGTTGTATATTCTAATACAATGAGTCTAAGTCAGGGGTTGGGAACCTATGGCTTGCGAGCCAGATGTGGCTCTATTGATGGCTGCATCTGGCTCGCAGACTAATGTTGGATTATAAAAAAAAAAAGTCGCATTAATGGTAAGAAATACTCATTATTGATTAGCAACAGCATAACAATGTTATTAAAAAGAATTCAGAGACATAATTATTCCATTTCTAGTGTTGAAATTACACAAAACGCACACATTTACTTGAATTTTTAGTTATAAACATAATATATGGCTCTCACAGAATTACTTTTCAAAATATGTGATGTTCATGGCTCTCTCAGACAAAATGGTTCCTGACCCTTGGTCTAAGTAATACAAAGATAAGAGACAGAATTTAAGAAAAAAAAGAACAATTTTTTTATATGACTGAATTGCTCATTGATGCCCACAGAAGTTTTTTGTAAGGGGGAGCAAAGTGTTTTTTAAATTGTTGGAACTTGTTTAGAATTTACACAACAAAAGCATTGGGAATTAATGTCATACAACACTTAAAGCAACCAATGACAAACCCAAATCAATTTATTTTATGTCATGTAAATAAATTATTAAAAGGATGTGTTTTAAGAAAAACATTTCTATGCCTATCTGCCGTAAGAGTGGAGTTGTTCCCCTTTGGCTGGGGTTTCAAATGATGAAATTCCCGTGTGCCAAGAATTGAATGGGTTAATTAAGTTTATGCCAATCTACCTATATCATGCTATAGCTTACATATTGTAGTATTAAGAATTCTAAAAATTAAATTTTTTGACCACATATCCTCTGATGACATAAACTTATGTCATTGCATCGAAAATTATGGTTGAGATGTATAACTAGTAGGCTATATGACTGCTCAATTTAGATTAAATAGCAAAAAGACAAATATCATCATCCACGCATACATGAACCAACGGCAAGACATTCTACAAGTGTATTTGTTTAATTCCACGTACCGGTACATTATTTTGCATCACCTGTGGGTGGGTCAAGTATAGAGCTGCTTACAATCAAACAGTTATTGCATTGCATTTGAGAAAAGTCAACAGAAATTCTTATTGATAAAATCAACAGGTCGAATGATTTGTTTTTGACATACCGATACGTATGTACTGAAATTGTTTTTAAAATATGCTCAATAGCCGTTACAAAGATTATTTAGTGGATAAAGTTATTCTTTTTGTATCTTTCTGATCTTGGGAAAAAAAAAAGAAAACAAGAATTCTGTTCAAACGAAAACCCTTGAATCTGTTAATAATTACTACTCACACTTAAGTTAAGGGGAGTCGAGGGGGGAAAATCACAAATTTGTTTGGCTTCATATGGGAATTTTTTTACCTACACCTTTGGTATTGTGATGGAGGTACAGAGCAGGTTTTTAAAAAAATTCCATTCCATTGGTTGATGTTCTCATCTTCTTCCCCCAATGGTTGGTATATGATCTATTTCCTCCAACATTTGGGGTGGTAAATGATCTCCTTCCCCCAATGGTTGTGGTGGTAAAGTAATAAATGGACTCCACCCAAAGTATGTGGTGGTAAATGGTCTTCCCCAAATGGTTATGGTGGTAAAATGGTAAATGTTCTCCTTCCCAGAAACAGAAAACGAACCAATCATAAGAAAAAACTAAAACATGAAAATTATTATTGTATTGGCTTTTATAATCTTTTTCAGCAAAACACCATGTTCTATTTAAAAAATCAAAACAATGAAAGTTGTGAAAATTAGGATATGTCTGATTATACTACTGACCATCAATATTAAACACAAACAGAGAACACAAAATGCATATGAACTCAAAAAACTGAGCTGTGCCTGAATCTAAAAATAACAAAGACAGAAATCATAAAAAGCTATAGTATATCTACATAATAATATTGAATAAAGCCATGCTTCAGAAAATCATCCAAAATAACCATTATGGTATTTTTTGAAACATATAAACTAATGACAAATTTTATAAACCGCAGATAGGGGCCATCCACATAGTACATAACCAAAAAAAAAGTCAAACTCTTTATACAATATACAAATAAGCTTATTCAATATTCCATTCTCAGTGCAATATTTAACAAGTTCATTTGTGAAAACACAAAGCAACAGTATAATGATAATCACAAATCATTGTGTGATATTTTTATAGCGTTAGACATATAAACAGGCTATGCACAGTCATGATAGGATAATTATTGCAGAATTTGTGAAAATTGGTACACACCCATATGCAAAATCTCCAAAAGCAACACCCCCCCCCCTCATTTTCTCCTTAGTACATACATACTATATGGATGGCCCTTTAGTGGTTTTCCATATTGTTTTATTACATTGTCATCTTTATTAATTCACTTTAAATTTCTACAGGACTGGTCAAACATTAGACACAATTTCTAGCTATTCTTTAAACAGAGGCTCAAACTCCAATGTTTGCTTCAGTTTCCCTCAACTAAATTTTAAAATAGATATGTGTAATTATATAGTAACTGAATAAGTATGCATTGAGTGTAAATTCATTCAAGATCAAAGAGAGATAAAATATTATCAGGGTGTAAAGAAGAAAAGGTGGGCAAAGCTTATCACATTAAAAAATAAAAGCATTCTTATTATTTTTAGATATGAAACAACAATATCATGATTCCTTTGTCCAACTAAAGAACTAAATGCCCTCAAAATTATCTGCCAGCATAATAGGTCTGTAGAGGTGTGTGTAGTTGTTCAACATACAAGCTCACATTGGGATCTGAAATGATTTTTTTCACCAATAAGTGACTGATTGTAATCAGTGAGCTTACAAAAATTATAGCTAAGACGATTATTATTTTTTTTTTAAATGCAGTTAAAGAAAACATTTCATTAAAATATATTTGTTAAGAGACTATGAAAGCTACTTTAAAAAAAAAAATGATTATGAAGTTTAAAAAAAACAAAATGCTGGTTTTGAAAAAGTAAACTAAGATTTATTTGATAAAGATGTTAAAAAAAAAAAAAGAAACTCTCGCTTATTTATCAGAAAGGCTGTTAAAGAAAAGTCTTAGAATTTACCTGCATCTGCATCTAGGAGACCATGTCGAATGAGAAACTCAAGACAAATAGCAGCACAATTGGGCTTGAAATTTTCCTCAACTATTAAGTTCTTCACCTTATGTTTTCCAAACCAAAGACAAGAACAGCCATAGATTATACAAAGACATGAATAAATGAACAGTTCACTATTTACCTAGGCTAGGTGTGAGAAATCCATGTCGAATGAGGAATTCAAGGCAGACAGCCCCAGTCGCCGGGGCGTAGTTTGTGTTCTTATACTCTTGTTTGAGCTTTTACATGGAATTTAAATAAACACAAAGATGTACATTCATTCTAAGCACTATTTTTTTTAGGGATGTCTGACAAGAAATAAAGTGGGTGTATTATGAAACTTTCTGTTGTAAGAAAATCTGGGCCACGTTGATAAACTGCAAGGTTTGGTAAAAATTTGCTCAAGTGTTTCACCGCCTACAACCACAAGAGAGCTATTCTTTAAAATTAATCTTGTACAACTGATAATTTAATTTTGATTGCAAAAAGTAATAAGAAAATGGTAATGTGTAAGTTTTACCAAAAAACCTCTCTCTTCTTTTCTTAGCTAACGGTACTTAAACTTAAAGTTTATGTATATGTTCATGTCAAATAACTGACCTCATTCATAGTGAACAGTTGAAAGCTTGCAACCTCTCCATCAGCATTTACTGGTCTGAAGTCATTAGGGAGTTCAAGGTCATAAATAAACTGACACTCTGGAAACAGCCCCCGCTCATCCTCATAAAAATAGCTGCCACGGAAAAAAAATTAATTTAAATCAGATATACCTCATTAAAGGCCCTTTTACAAAAAAATTAATCCGCTAAAAAAAAAGGCTATGAAGAAAGAAGTCACAAATGGCAGGCAGTGAAAATTATAATTTTAAAAATGTATTTAAAAATAACTTCATAAATTTTCATCTATTAAGTTTGTGAATAGGCAATGGAACCTGGCAAGCTCTCACTACCTCATGGTTCCTACAAACTTTAGGCCATCAAGAATGTCATCAGAAACACTTGCCTCCTCCTTGCACTCTTTCTTCACACATTCCAGCACTCCCAAGTCGGCAGAAAGCCCTCCAGCACACTAAAACAGTGATTTAAACAAAATTAAAAGCTGGAATTTAAAAGCTAAATAAAGCAGAGATTTAAAAAATCCTCTAAGATCATGTATGCTAATTTATTCAATGTGTTTGCAATAAAAATACATGAATCTTTTTATTTCTTAACATAGAACAAAATTTTAGTTCAAAGGATGGACCAAAGGTCATAACAATCAACTGCCATTAAAATTAATTAGTAATTTCAACAAATTTACAAGGACATTTATTAAATTACTCTGAAATCTGCCTTTTTTTGTTGTTGAAAAATTAAAATGTTTTCTCTTCCCCTTTCCAGTAGTCCCTGTAAAATGATGTTCTGATAAATTTTGTCCAAAGATGCCACAAAAAGTCAGACTTCAGCATGCTTTGGTTATCACCCCTGAGGAGCTTTTTCTTACCACATGAAAAAGGGATTGAAGTGGGAGGGGGTGCAGAAAAGAGCTGGTGCTAACATTGCGAGTTGCTGGGTCTGTGTCACCCAACTGTAATTTAAAATTTGCTTTTCTGTATAAGTACATTTCCGCACCATATTGTCATACATATCAGGAAAAGTCTGTTTAGTTTTAGATCTCCTGCCAATCCACATCATTATCTGACCATCTTTGTCCCTCATATAGCCATTCACATGTATGCCATACTGGATAACCCCAAATAAACCTGAGGAAAAAAGGAGACAAAATTTAACCCTTAAGTAAAAATAAAATGAGTTTTAAATGAGAGATTCCCCATTAACAGGTGAGCACTGACAATACATGAGTAATACCATACTAAGTAACATAAATATTATTGAAATTTTGTAAGAAATATTAATCCTAAATTTGTAAACATATTACCAGTATACCAAATTTTGGAATTTTATTTTAATAATCTTAACTTCACTTTTAATTCCAAAATAACTATTAAAAACTTCAAAAACCCTGTGAAAAATAATGAAAGTGAATAAAGAAATATTAATTGTGAGACTTACCTGAACAAGCTCTTTCTATTTCCAAGAGAGCTGTATCTGTGTATCTCTGAGAAACTTTGTAGTTCTGTATAAATAGAGAATGTTAATTATTTTCTCTTTTATATAAATGTCCTAAAGGTGACTCAGCATATGTAGAAAGATAGAATGAATGCAGAGAGAGTAAGAGAAGGGTAAGATAATTCTGCAGCAGTTCTTTATTATTCGAACAATGTATAGTCAGAGTATGTATTTATTGGAAAAAAATATTATTGTTATTACCGGTAGTAACATGTTTTTCTACAAAGATAAACTTCTCAACATTGAGACAGTTATTCAATGGGTGCAAATTGTCTTATAATCAGTTTATACCCTTTATCAGTCACCCAAAACTCCTTTTAGCCTAAAATTGAAAAAAAAAATTAAAATCTTAAGTTGTTATTAATATTAACTTTTCCTAATCATTTTACCTCAGGATGATGTAAAAAGTATAAAATATTTTTTATTTCAAAAAGATAACAATTTTTACCTCATGTCTCCACCCTCTTAATGCTGGAATGACATCCTTTTTTCTTAAATCTTCCAGCATGTTACCAACAGCTGTCGTTCTCTCTTCATATGTTTGAAAGTTGGGGGAAAGATGTATGCCAGCCTTTTTATTATTGCTAGGTTTGTTCAAATCTGGGTCTACAAGGTACAGAACATCTGTATAATTTTTTAGATATTTCCAAAAATCTGGTCTGATGAGTCCAACTTGTTTGTTATCAACAAAGAAAGGTTGACAACCCCTTGCCAGTGCATCTATAGGAGATCAAAGGAAAACACATTTGAGCATTAGAAAAATAAATATAAAAAGGGGAAATAAGTTCACAAGAGTGCTGGTATTTTCAGATACTCTTAATCATAAGCCATTCATCACGATTTGAGGAGGTGCAGTAAAACAGACACTGCACCATCGACATCATCTACACAAACTAATTTCTAAGACTAAATAATAATAATAATAATAATAATAATAAGAGGTCTTATATAGCGTGGTAGGGCTGGGCTCACCGCGCTGTACATAAAAATTTTATCAAAAGAGACATAATCATGACATTAAAATAAAATACATTAATGAAATAAAGAACAGCAATGTACATTCACCCACCCCACCACATAACTTTTACAAGGCAAACCATGGACGGCAGCCAGCAAGATCGTTTATCGGTCAGAGGAGGGGAATCAGTCAGGGTAGTATAATTTAAAAATATATCTCATGAAGGATTCCAACAATAATAAATTTGTTGAATAAGAATTTGCCTAGTAAACGTTTTATCATTTATGTTATTGACTGTGACATTTTTTAACTTAGGAGCCACCCATAAATGATGTCAAGCAAATTTTGCATATTTTGGACTCCCCTCCCACATCATCCCATAAACTTAGAGACCCCATTGAATATAAAAAAACAAAACCCCCCCCCCCCCCCCCCCCCCAAAAAAAGGATCAATTATTAAAAAAGAATGTTTCAGCTCACCTAATGATAATTGAATAATAATGCTCCCATTCAATATCATTTTCTTCATTGTAGATTGTAAAATTAATAACTGGGCAATTTTCAGTTTGTTTGTTCTTCTGTTTCCTATCTAAGATCATTAGGCCCGTGAGCATACAAGTAAAGATCAGAAGAGAAATTCACTCTGCCCACTACTGTAGGGACTATGAAAATCTCAAGCGCACGCAATCAACGCATACCGAAAAATGACGCAAAACTGTTGTGGCCATTTTACATTCAGCTCAGGGAGGATTTCGTTGTTTTGCGGTTTACGCCGCAGTTTTCTATTAATAAATTGTTGTTTTTTCAGTGACATAGAGCGCATATTTTTCAAAACACTGCGATATTCATATTTGCATCATGGTGTATCTTGAGACTGGCAACAATTTATACTTTTGTATCGGTATGTACTTTAATAGTTTATTACTTATTAATGTAAAGTCATAGGACACAGTGGTTTACCGTAGCACTGCTTGATAAATTCACAAAGAGGAATAACTTTGTTTCATTAATAATAGCAATTGCAAAATAAAGTTATGAATATTTAAAATTTCACTGAAATTGTCAGTTGTCCCCCATTATCCCCCTTCACAAACAAAACTTGGGTTGTCGGAGATGGCTCTTCTTATCATTTTAATATAATGATAAAAAATATTTTTTATTATTGTTCATCTTCAAAAATCTGCAGAACACTAACTGTTTAATGAATGAGAAAAGTTTTATAATATTTTACGAAAAATTAATACAATGCCATAAATTAAAGAGTTTTATTAATTTTACTTTGTGTAGTTGGGTGAATTTTGGAGGGGAAATAAGGGGAGAGACTGCAATCAGGTTAGCACAATGTAGAAAAAAGAATGCATAAAACAGAGTAGGGTTAAACCTGAAAAAAGAAACGCAACAAAACAACGAACGTGTCAGCAGAAAGCCTTCATCAGCGAACAAAACAACAGAAAAAACGGTATAAAAATAAGAAATAGCACTTAGCTTGGACTTAAGATATGTGTACAAGTACAAGTAATATAAATTATAAATTTAAATCTTTACCTTCCAGAGTGACTTTATTTAAAGATCTTAGTAGCTTGAGAATTCCATTGGAAAAAATGACATAGCTGTCCATTTTGAAACAATGTTGGCTTTAAAACTCTATAGTCTGTACTGAAGTAGTTAGACTTTGGCAAATGATATAATAAATACTTATCGAATAACTACCGGTACCTTCGTCGTTTAAGTTTAAGAAACACTTAAACAGAAAGGAGAAAGACCTCTTTTTTCTTTTGAGTTTAATTTTGTTATAATATTATTGTTCATGCACATTCTCCGAATCAGTAAAGTCTCAACATTTAAAATTGCAGTCAGAGTAGGCTACCTTGAATAATAAAAATGGCAGCCTCCGCAAAGTCAGCGAATGATGCAAAAGAAAGTCAAACAGTCATCGAGCCATCTGATAATAAAAATCCACCGCTGACAAAGGAAGAAGATTTTGGTTACTACTTTTATCCTGATAGAGACAAAAAGAAAAAAAGATCTTTATTTGAAAGAGCATTAGGAAGAGATAACGTGCACAATTTTAAATGCACCACTCATGTAAAAAAGTGCTTGGCAAGTAGTAAGTTTTAGTTTTATCTTCAAATCTGTTTAAAACTTAAAGTTTAAATTGCCTAAAATTGATTTAACATTAGAATAGACATAGTTGCTAATTTATGCCTGAGTATGGCTATGGACTAGTTGTAATTTAATGTGTGTTTGAGTTTGAATTGGATAACCGGTTATTGCCGGTTAAACTTAATTATTTAATATTTAATAAATAGATAAATAAATAACTTGACTTTGACTTAATAAATAAGTCATAAGTAAAAGTAGGGACCTCGGTATGATCCGGGAAGTGCCGAAAACCGGGTATTGTGATTTCGTTGTCAAAATGGCGACCTCCACTTTTTAATTTACCGAGGGTAGTGTTGTTTAGGATTATTTTTGCTAAGCCTAAAGTTAGTTTTTTTTAATAAATTCTACTTCTGCCCTCAACTTAAAGCAGACATGTTTCTTGTTCATTTGACATAGGGGTGTGCCGGAGTCCGGTCCGGAATCCGGTTCCGCCGGATTTTGCACTATCCGGTGAAATCCGGTTCCGCCGGATTTACATGTATCCGGAACAACCGGATTCCGGAATCCGGAATATACCGGATTTCGGAATTTGCCAGATTTTGTGACTCACCGGATCATAATCTGAAATAAAAGTAATTCTCTTTCCCGAATTCCACACGATCACGATACATTAATCGATTGTTTCGAGCGTTGAGCTTGTTTAATGTTTAATATTCCGTACATACCAGAGGCTAGAGTCAGCACCGCTAATAGTGGCCAATAGTGTAGGGACTTTGATAAGAAAATTTAAACTTTTTGTAAAAATAAACCAATGGCATAGTTGAAAAGATGTAATTTTTTAAAGAATTATAACACCAAAATCATATTTTTAGCTGTTGTAGTTTTAAAGTTATGAATTTTTAAAGTACGACTTGGTTTGTCATTTTTTAACATGGACTGCATCTCCACATTCTGTGATCTCATTCCGCCAATCCCGTCATGCGCAATGACTATATAGTTTATATAAGGCAACGCATTCCCTGCCTTATCACTAAAATACTGTTTAGACTTAGTTTAAACTTTCAACTTTGGCACATGAATAATTAATTAAAGCTTTCCCTGACCAATGGTTTAATAGTTTTTGCACACGGCAAACTCTTATGAATGAAACTCTGAGGTAGTACTACGATACAGTTATGCAAGTGGCTGTGAATGGTTGCCAATGACAACGTGTTGCACACGGTAAATTCTGATCATTTATAATATGGATTCTACCGGGTTGTTAAAGCTCAAATTAAAACATTCCAGTTTAAATGTCTTTAAATGCATTCTGAAACACAAGTTATCAATTATTTTGATGTAAATAGTGATAATATATTAATATTTCCTAAGTATCGTCAACTTCCGCCATTAAAAAGGGGGGCGTGGCCAACCCCATGGCGAAATTAGGTTGAGCGAGCTGCATGACCGGCTGCGAACGCATAGAAACATGGCGTCTCTCGTAAGACACATATCCAAATGGAACGGAACTCAAATATATATCGAAAGTACTAATTTAATAATAAATAGACACACACATCGGAAAATTAAAAACTCTGATTTTTTGGCGCCGATTGCGAATTCCCATACACAAAAAGTAGTAGTCCACCTTGACTTACCGAAGTATCTACCAATAGTACCAAAATCCGGAATCCGGGAGAAACCGGAATCCGGATTATTCCGGAATCCGGATTATTCCGGAATCCGGATCCGGCGGATTTCGCATAAGAAAATCCGGATCCGGTTGGAAAAAACGGATCCGGCACACCCCTAATTTGACACTTTCCTTTTAGAAAAAATTTGATGGTTTGACTTTGAAAATAAATAATAGCTAGTAATTTGGTAAATAATAGCTAGTTTGACTCATTCATAATTTTTTGGTGGAAAATATAAGTTTAAAAAAAGAAAATACCAATGTTAGATGAAGGCATAATTAACAACATATCCAAAATTCGTGTGGTTAGGACCAGTGCATCGGTGAGAAATTTTTGCACAAAATTTTTGTCACATGTGTCCCAAAATTACCTTTTATCGATAATGAACGTTTTTGTAGTAAGTAGCTTGATTTACACTGGAAATCCAACATATTACCCACTAATAATATTTTAAAACAAAGCAACAATTTAAAAGCACTAATTACTTTTTATCTGAAGCTTTTTATTTTGAGTGAGGAAGTGGGATAAATAGCCCTATCCTTATTGTATAATGACAACTAATAGTATAAATAATTACATAAATATATATATATATATAGATCCATCTATCCTATAAGCCTAGTATAGTATAGCCTATAGTAGCCTATAGGTCTAGTACCATCCCAACTTATTATTGCAAGACCGATTAATAAACAATTAACTATTATAGTTAATGATATTTTAGGCCATGTAATCATATTTTATTATTTAATGGAAATTATGATTCTTAAATTTTAAAATAAAAATGTTTTTAAAAAAATATTCACTTACCTTTGATATTGAAATATCCTGAATTCACTCACAAATCACAATATTCCACAAGAAACTTATATAATCCTCAGTATTCTTCAAGAAATAACACACTTTCTGTTACAGTAATCCAAGAATTTCTTAAGCTTTTACTAAAGAACAATCATAAAAGCTTGTACTTACCTCAAGCAAATGACTAGAACGTATTTTAATTTCTATCAACAGCCAAAGTTGATACATGTTGATTTGTGAAACAAGATTACTAATTTTTTTGGTCATATTCAAATGGGACTAAAATACATACATAGAAAATGGTAAAATAAAAAGTATAATCGTCAATTTTATATAAATGAATCAAATAATCCCTGTATTATTTGTTTATACTGATAAAAGTTAAACAATTCCACAGAAAATTTGAAATTAATATCTGAAGAATATTAGTATTATTATTAAATCTGGGAAATTTTAAACAATTATATTTAAGAAAAAATTAATTAATTAATACAAGTAAGTGACGAGTCAGCATATTTTATTCATTTTTAATAAGGAAAATTATCAAGATTAAAAATATTTTTTTGCGGAATATTATCAAGAACTAAAATTGTATTTTGTGGCTTTATTTAGAAGAACTCATATTTACCTGTGTTCCCTGAAAATATCATATTTTGTCTCATTTTATAACAAAGTTATAGGCATACAAACAATAGCATTATGAGGGTGATGAAATGTGGAGGAAAATCCCATAGTGAAAAAGGAGTTTTGAGGTCCTTACTAAAAAAATTCATAACTTTTGAACCACTTGAGCTAGAAAGTTGATCTTGGTGTTTTTGTAAACCATTATATGGGCTTTATACAGCTGTAGTATTTTTAAAAATGTTTAGAAATTTTAATCAAGGGGCCTAGTGTAAGACTTTGTATAACTGACCATGATAATATTATATAACTTGTGATTTCATTTGAATTTGCCTTCTGGCATTTGGGGTAGTTTTGAAAAAAGACTGGTGTCGGGTAGGGCAAGAATCACCTTTAGCATAAATGGCATGATAGGCGATGGGTAGAGCTCAAACTCAATGCTTCCTTCCTCATACTCATATTTGCTTAAGAATGATCCAGGATGAACTTAGCAACTTAATTGTATCCCTCACTGGCCTCAGATATTTTGCAAATCCTGTTTATGCCTTGCAGTCCCTTTCTTCCCTCGCATAGTCTCAATTCATTTAAATTGCTAAATTGCAGGTTTTTAATACTGTGCCTGTGCCCTGCAAATTATAGACATTTTCAAAAGATTATTTAGAATAAGTTGTAATTAATATAATCTGATATCAGTAAAAGGGTGGAAATAGGAATTGTAACATTTATTGTGCATGCCCATAAAAAATTGCGACCTGTGAAAACTGATTCACACAGGACTCAAATCGCCCTACTCAATCAATGCAACCTTTATTGATTAGGATGATCTCCTAGAAAACAGTGCACACATCTCTATTTAGATATCATTTAGGATTAAACAATTTATTCAAAAGTTTTCCTTTCTTGTCCTGTTCAGAGAAAGGAAAGATTTTAAAATTAAAGGTAGTTTACAAAGAATGCACTGATCAGTAAATTGCTTATGTTTATACTCTGGATCCTCATATACCACAATAATTCAAACAATTTACGCAAATAATACCTTTAATTATTATTAGTAAAACCAATATTAACAAAGAGGCCTAGCCTTTTAACGTTTACGGGCATTGTTAATATAATTTCTTTTAGTTTTGGCAAACTATCCCTACTCTAGAATAGATTTGCCACTTAGCTAGTAAAAGCTCCTATATCCATTTTTATTGTTCTAAGACTAAGATACTGCTGCAAGGTGTAATGAACACTTCCCATCAGAAGGAAAAGTCTTTATTAAAAATATAATAATGTAAAGTAGTGAATTATTATTGGTAACTTTTTTTCAGATCCTAAAGTTAAGCTGATGGTGGGAGCTCTAGAAAGTTATGGATGGTAAGAAATTTAAATATTTATAATTATTTTATTTTCCAACTTAAAATAAAACAGACCTCTTTTTGGTCTGCTTTATCATAATTTATGTAAATTTAATCAAATGAAAAATAATATTTCATGCTAGTGTGAACTTATTTGTGTAGAAACTTTGAATCTCATTAGCTTCCTCAGTGTGTAAGAGCTTTGAATCTTTATTCCATATTTTATTTTTGGAAGGAAAACAATGTCCTGAAATATAATATTTGTATTAATTGATAATTTATTTTAACATATATAATAATATATTTACAGAGTAGGCCCTACTTCTAAGTGATCCTCCTCACAGTGTACAGCTAAATTTCTTCTTCTTCTATATCTTAAGGGCCCACGATCAATCTATTGATCATTTTGGCACCTATGCATGTAGATGGGATTTGCAATGTTTCTGTTACTGGTGTTGATGAGGAAATCATGCACTAGGGGTTTGAAGGCTTGAGGCAATAGACACAAATGTGTCTAGTGTTGTCGCCTCAACCGTTCCTTTTGAAAGATGGTTCCAGTCCCTGATAATTGTCTTGGGCAGGAATGAGCAGCTCCTATACTGGCTTCTTGCTGGTATGAGCCTGAATTGCCTGTTATGGCCTCGTCGCTGTCTATGGGGGAGAGGGACGAGTTTCTGTTTAATACTGGAACAGTGGACCAGCCCATTATTTATCTTGTACATCATGGAGAGCCTGGATTGTCGTCGTCGTTTCTCCAATGGTGACCAGCCTAGTGTTTCTAGCATGCTGCCAACACTAGAGGTATTCCTGTAGCGGTTTAGGACAAAGCGTGCTGCTCGTCGCTGGACCGCCTCCAACCTGTCAATGCTCTTCTGGGTAAATGGGTCCCAGACTGAAGATGCATAATCTAAAATCGGACGGATAAAGGCTTTATATGCTCTTTCTTTCACACAGGAGTTGCCATTCTTTAGATTTCGCCTTAAGAACCCTAGGGCTTGGTTTGCTTGGTTACATACATTGTTAATATGCTCGTCCCAGCGGACCTCTCTTTGAATGGTAACACCCAGGTACTTTACGGAGGAAACTTGCTCAAGTATATGGCCGTGCAGTTCGTATTGGTAGTGTAGAGGAGTACAACTTCTAGAGATTGATAGTGTCTGGCACTTGGCAGGGTGAAATTCCATGTCCCAGCTCATCTCCCACTCAGCTAACAGATTGAGATCCTGTTGTAGCTGGTCCTGGTCATTATAATTCCAAGATGGCATCCATTTTTACAAGATGAATGGGAGTTTACTTAGTTTATTTAATCATATATTTGTTTGTTTTTTTATTATTTAATGCAGATATTTATATTGAGAGTAACCTTGAAAAAGATGTAATTTTCACAATTGCAATTCAGAAATTTCAAAGTTATAAAATATAATTATAACTTTTTTTTCAGATAAACTAGATGAAAGTGTACCTGCATACATACATTCATGTCACCTTTGTATTGTATAATGACTTTCAATTCTTTTTAAAAAGTTCGCACACATTTCAATCTTTTTGCAGTCCTGTGGAATTTAGCAGACACATTTCGTGTGAACCGTGTTTGGGCACAGTCAGTGGTGGGTTTGATCCCAAGTCTATGCAGGTCTTGTGACTTATCAAACACTTCGATAGTTTAGGTTATAATAGCACATCTTTTGTTTATCAAATCTGTTTTAATTAAAAACTTTCAAAAATGTGTGAACCTTATTTTTTAAGAAACGTCAATGTTAAAATGAGCCGAGTTTATACTGCATCTAATCTTACAAATTTGATTTTTCAGGTTGTTGTGTGTCAGAATAATGTACGAAATACAGACATTTGTTGCAATGTGTTAGCTCATGAATTGCTTCACGCCTTTGATTTCTGCAGGGCTAAAGTCAACTTTGAAAACTTGAGACATTTGGCCTGTACAGAGGTGAATATTTTTATTTTTGCAGCCAAATATCTGTCAGTTAATATTTTTTTATAATTTTGAATAAAGTAAGTCTCACAGGTCAGGTTTATTCAGAATGTTATGTACGCGCCCCCCCCCCCCCCCCCCCCCCGCCCCCCCCCCCNTCGCGCCCCTCGCGCCCCCCCTCCTGGGCCGTCATTTAAAAAAACAAAAACAAAGTAAGACATGAAAAATATTTACAATAGACCACATTTATAATTATATCTCAGTGTATCCAGTGCATAAGAATGGATGGCACCTTTTTTTTCTTTATATGGATAGAAGCATTTTCAGCAAACTGCACTAAAAAGTGTGTGGTGATGGGAGAGGAAAAAAATTCTTGGCCCTAACCCTAGCTATGCCGAGCACACCTGCTGTATTCTGTAATAATTTGTTTTCTGGAAAGCTTTCTTAAATTGGGATTTTTATTATCAATTTATGATTATTGGGAATATAATGTCTTTGTGCTAATGTCGTAATTTTTGTTAAAATAAGAAATTAGAAAGAATTAATTAAGTTAGTTTCCTAAAAATATAGATGTCTTATTTAGCTGACTTTATATCAACAGATCAGAGCGGCAAATATGTTCCACTGTTCTCTTGGAGCAGCTATCAACTCTGGGGAAGCCTCAGTATTCAACATAAAAGAAAGACATCAGGTAAAAGGGTGTCTACAAACAAGCAATGTAAAGTCATTCTATATAATATTGTAATTAGGAAAATATGAAGGCATTTCATTTTGGCACATGAATTTTGACATTATGGATATTATAAATGACAAGATGGTAAATAATTTACGGTGGATTTGGTTTTTAATATTATAAGCCTTTGAATATTTAAAATTTTTCCTTACAAACTAGCGGTTCATATTATTTATATAAAACAGTAACAAAGGAATTGTGTGCATATTTTCAGTTGTGTGTGAAAAACAAAGCTCTACAGTCTATTATGTTGGTGCGTAATGTAACAAAATTGGAAGCCATGACCATTGTTGATGAAGTCTTTGATAGATGCTACAACGATACAGAACCATTTGGCAGAAGATGTTTTAAGAACCTTGGCAGGGCACAAAGAGCGTTAGACGAGGCAAGGAACTACTATGACCTGGATTAATGTGTGTGAGATTTTAATGTAGTGTAAATGTGATAGAAATTTGAATGAATTATTTACCAATTGGCATTGTGTACATGTCTGCAATGGTCAGTTGTAATAAGCTGTGTGATAGTACAATGTTTTATAACTTATTCACTTGACAAGGCTGCTGTAGAATATTATAATAATTAAACGAAATAAAGGCTAATATGATTATTAATTGGCTTGCTGATTATCTATTGTTCATTGAGATAATCTACTAAAAAGATATGAATGGACTTTCTTACCAATGCGTTATGCAGGCTATTTACTTGATTACCTTTTTCCTTTAACTTTAAGATGGACCCCACTTAAACATCCAGTGATAAATACTTCACTTCCTGTTCCTCCTACTGTCTAGGACCTGTGATATTCAAAGTCCTCATCTTAAACTGTTGAATGCAAAACTATTTTTGAGGTCTGTGCAGGGGTTGATTTTGCCGTTCATAAGCTCTGGGCAATGGCATTGTAAGATGACCAGAAACATGGATAAAATTAAAATAAAACTGATTTAAAGTATGTTCTGCTTCCTTTCATTCAGATGGTGTTAAATTGAAAGCTGAAAACTTAGTTAATTTCTTATATATATTTTGCTTCTGGTGTGTCCTGGTTCCTTTTCACAACCGGCCCGCCCCCTAAAAAAAAAATGTCAAGCAGCGAGCGTCATGCGTGATGGTTGAACTCTGGTAAAAAGGTTGCATTTTTTGGGAGGCAACTATATATTGATAAATAAAGAGCCACTGTGTAAGACTGTCTGTAGGACTATTTTTTAAATGCCGGCAGGTAGGGTTAGAACTGTCTTTAACTCTAAGCCTTGTAAGCCTATTGTTTAAATGCCAGCAGGTAGGGTTTAGGACTGTCTGTAGGCCTATTGTTTATAAAAACCGACAGGTAAGGTCTATAATATAGGGTGTAGGACTGTCTGTAGGCCTATTGGTTAAAGCCCAGCAGGTAGGGTTTAGGACTGTCTGTAGGCCTATTGTTTAAAGGCCAGCAGTTAGGTGTAGGACTATTGTTTATAGAAAATGAGAGATTAACTCTATTTTTTTGTAACACTTTGACCCACCAGATATTTTCTCAAAAAACCCGGACCCAGTATAAAAAAATTGCACCTGGTTACGCCCTAGTAATTAATTATTGGACTATGAGGAAGATTTCATTGATGAATTTTAAATTTTTTTTTATTAATTGAACAAGTCATTAGTGTAACTGATTTCACTTATAAAATTCTTAAACAAAAGATAAAATTGAAACATTTTTTACAAACGTAAATATTGGCTTCTCCACTAAGAGAGAAATCAGGCTTCAGGTCTGTGAAAAAATATTTTAAAATTTCAAATCATCCAAGTAATAGAATCTGACTTTATAATTGAGGGCTCTAATTTATTGCTCTAATTATTTAAAGGATATCTTTCAAATATGAAATTTTAAGATTCACTGCTAAATGATTTTTTGTCTTTGAGTTCTCACAATCAATTTATTGATCATTCTGGCTCCTGGTTTGAATTCAGAGTTTGCCTTCTCGTAGATGAATTGCTGTCCAAGGCCAACGAGTCCCATCCACCCACATTTTAAATGTATATACTATTTTAATAAAAAAATTATTTAATGCATATTAAATAATACATAATACATAATATAGACCATCGTTGGCAAATGCCCTTATAAAAAGTCCAATGAGCTTAATTAAGAGATTTTTTAAAAAATTGCTAAGATTCAGTGGTGGAGGAAGGGGGATGCTATTTTCTTTATATGGATGAGTGGCATTTCAGCCAACTGCAGAAGTTTTTTGTGGAGGGGATGATAAAAAAGTTAAGCCCAACCCGGACGGCACTAACCTTAGCTATGCCAGTGCTAAGATCAGTCATCAGTTCAATATACAAAATACTCAGATCAAGCATCAGTCTATTCTTTACATCAGAATTCCAGGCGCAACACAAAAACAATAACAGTATCATTGACCGCCAGCAGCCAAGCTTTTATTTAAAAAATAAACCAATCATTTGTATTATGCAGTGAAATCTGGAATGGAGGAAGGAGCTTCTCATTTATAATACAGTCAAATTGTTCATCGTCATCTGCCAAAATATTTACTTTATTGTATATGAACTGCTGATTTTTTTAAAAATCATCATTTATTATAACTAAAGAAAATCAGCATTGAATTTTTACATGGAACAATAATGAAATGAGTAATAACACCCAATAAGTGCCATATATATCCTCTCCAATTAATTAGATCAAGGCATGTAGTTAAAAACCAGCAACTACATTACCAGTGAAGTCAGCAGATTGAGAAATGGAAACACATAAAATATTTGTTTTTTTTACCATACTATTGGAAATTTCTTCTCTAATTACAATTAAAAATGTTCCATCATATTAACTGTAGCCAGCACAGTTACATGAACGTCTGAATCATACATTTTTTTTACCTAAAATATTTTTTTTGTATGGTAGATTTTCATAAAAGAATGAAATCACTAACAAAGAAATGTAATGAGTTTTGGAATACTTTGAAAAAAAAAAAAATAACCAGATTTTCTTTTGGAATTCACGGAATAGAAGAAGTTGTATATTAATAAATCATCAGGGCTGATCTGTCACTGTCAGAAAATGCAGTTGTTATTACAAGTAGTTGTGACTCATTTAATTAATACATAACAATCCTAATAATCTGATATTTCTGAGGATAAATCTACAAGTAGTTGTGACTCATTTAATTAATACATAACAATCCTAATAATCTGATATTTATGAGGATAAATCTTTTAATGGGTTGTGCTGAGAAAAAGGGTCATCTGATTATGACATTGTACACTAAGGGGAAGTGGGTAAAAAAAAGAGGAGTGATTGTGGGGTGTGGGGGGGGGTGTGTGTGTTCAACTTACTGAACTTTGTAATAAAGTAATATTATTAAGCCTGGGTGCAGGTGATGAAATTATCATTCCTGGGTAGACAAAAGGCCAAATATATCTGGAGCAAAAGATATTTCTGTTGGTTCCACTGTTTTGGCATAAGCCTCATTATTGACAGCCTATTTCAAATCTTAAAATGGAATTTGAATTTTTTTTTTAAATCGGGCCTTATAAGTTGTGGTGGAGCAGTATATATGACACATATATCTTGAAAAGAGGAGCTCCCATCGTAAGACATAATCATAATATCATTAGGTCTAACACCTGCATAAAACTGACAACTATCCCAGCGTTGAGTAAATCAATAAACTAATTCACATGAGCTTGTGCGTAGAGTTTCAATTTGAACAGATTACAAAAAAATGTTGGATAATAAGTTTACAACAATTACCTTCAATAAAATAAACCCTCGTCAACAAGAACCATATTTACAAAAAAATTGAAGTGACAACACAACGAGATAGAGACTTTCTGAACCGAATTAGTTGTTCTAGACTTTCTTAATACAAGTTCTATAAAATATGTTAATTCTTGTCAAAATACTAAAACCCACATTACAAGACTGGCATACAACAGGTCTACACAGTATTTCTATCCTACGCCAGCTGAATAAATAATGATGGCAAACATATGAACTATTATCCTTTATGAAAATACAAATAATTAGTTGGGTTTATAAAGTATAGAACTCCAATAGCACCCTTTTTAATAATGAAAAGGATATTAAATAAATGAATGTTAAAAAAAATAATTAACATAATTCACATCACTAAAAGTATAGTGCTATAAATTTTAGAAAAATGGAATACAATTAAGCTAACACACTGAAATGTAACAAGGGCTAGTTTCCAATTAAAAAAATAGTTTTATCATTAAACTTTGCTGTGTGTTGATCTTTTTGCATTCCTACACGTGGTCCTCACTGCCTGCCATTTTGAGGGATTTCTCCTGAAGTAAAAAACAGATCCTATGATTATAGCGATCACAACAACACACCCGACCACGATCCCAACGATCATGCCCACATTGGTCTCCTTGCGAGCCACGTAGACCCCACCGCTGCTGGCCTGGACCCTGGCCACTCCATCGCCTATGTTGGCACTAATTTTTGACCAGCCAGAATAATCCGTGGAGGCGTGGTAAATGTCAACACCATCTGAGTCGTCTGAGAGTTTGAGCTCCAGGGTGAATGTCTTTCCTTCTCCTGAGATTAAATTGTCTGGATTGATGATAAAGAAGTCACTTGCGAAGTCATCCCCTTCCTGTGATAAAAACAAAAATATTTAAATGTTGGAAAATAAAAATAGATGTCTGGTTACAGTACATGTAACCAAATTATTTTTTGTAAAAGATAAAAAAATATAGTAAGGGTAATTTCTGATAGACAGCGTTTCAATACATCACAAATTTTAATTATATTAAAGAAAAATCTCCAATGAAAAAAAAAGATACAAATATAGTGGTCTGATAAAGAGTTATGACAAACACTGATTCAGTTTTATGTCACTAACCTGATTTAAAAAATTTCAAATATTTTTTACAAATAATAGTTTCTCATTAAAATATTCCAATTACCAACCAAAACTAAATTTAAACATCTAATAAAATATGAAATCAGCTATCATCAAGTCAAATTAGTAATATGACATTATAAACATGGTAGGAAATTACTCACATTAGGAACTTGACAGGCAAATACTCACATTATAAACATGGTGGGAAATGACTCACATTATAAACATGTAGGAAATTACTCACATTATAAACATGTAGGGAATGACTCACATTATAAACATGTAGGAAATTACTCACATTATAAACATGTAGGAAATTACTCACATTATGAACATGTAGGCCATTACATTATGAAGATGGTGGACAATTACTCACATTATGAAGATGGTGGGAAATTACTCACAACATGAACCTGGTGGGAAATGATGAACATGTAGACACATTACTCACCGTCAAGTCTCTGTTGGCTTTTTTCAAAGCCTGTTTTCCTTCATCTATGCTCAACTTCTCTATTCTAATCTGGGTGAGTGACTCAAGGGTGTTCTCTTCTATTACCATCTTAGCAATGCTGGTTTGGGACACAAAAAGTTATGGTTAAAAACTAGACACAAAATTATAATAAAGACAAAAGTAATCCAAATCACACACACACACACGATTGTTACAAAATAATTTTATTTAAAACCCATGACCATCTATATCATTGGCTAAAATTTTTTAGGCTGCTCATAGCAAAATCCTTTTCATAGTGATGTTATTGGAATAGATTCTATAAGAGAGGAGTTACATCTCTTTCATTATTTTAATGCATGTGAATGGCAAAGACACATCAAGTTATACATAGCCTGGTTATAAACCCCTTTAACAGTGATGATAAAATAAATTCTATAAGAGAGCAGTTGCATCTCTGTCATTATTTAAGGCTTATGAAAGGCAAAGACCCATCAAGTGATACATACCCTGGTTCAAGACTAAGAGTTCCTCCCATTTTACCAATGGCATCAGTTGTGTAGCTTCCTGAATTGACAACTACTTTACCCTTCTGGTCACGGTTGGAGAAATTATTATTCCTTGTGCACATGTAGTGGTAAGTGCCTTTCTGTGTGACTTTCCTGGGTGGGAGATTAAAGTAAGTCCCTGCATCATCAAGCTCCGAGACCTCACCACGGAACTGACCTGCAAGTAATTTTAAGTAAAGGTTGGCCAAACAATTGTTTTTAATCATCCATATTGAAATTGTGTTTTACATTACTAATAATGAAATTGAATTGACCAATAAGTGATTTTAAATAAAGGTTGGTTACACAATTATTTTTTTTATTTACCGGTTACATAACTGTATTAAATCATGTTTTACATTACTAATAATGAAATGACTTTTAAAATTTACAGAATGATTTTCAGCATGCAACAAAAAGTTTATGTCTAGAAAAAAGGTTGAAGTGAATTTTTGTCATTGGAAGTAAATAAAGTATCTCCATTTTTCTTAAGATATTAAAAGAGAAAAGACAAATGCTGTTTCTGTAAGTAAACACAGTTGCGATAATTGACAGTTATTATAGGACTGACCTGGGTTTACAAATGCAAGGGTGAGAGCATCCTCCGGAGACAAACCAAGGAGTGTTGAGTTCTCTGCCTTCATTGGGTAGTTAACCCCAAAATGACCATAAACCTCAGCATTGCTGTTTGAGTCTCCTTCAGGATAAACCTTGGAGAGAAATTTTAATCATTACATCTGAGAATGGTTGTAAGATTTTATAGTGGTTTTGATTACTCCACAATTGTAATGTTTTAAAATGTTCAAATATGGATCAAAACGACGATTAACGTTTTGAAATTTAAATGCCTGTTTAAAAATAAATGCTCACCTGGGACCCTAACAAAACGATATTACTGCGGTCAGTACCTGCCAGGCCCTGGCCGTCATTATTATTGGGATTAGTATTGGAGCCGGTCCACCTGGTGGAAGGAGAAGAGCGAAATACAGTGTGAATGTTTCATTTGATGTTTAACTTACGTTGTCACAGATATCATAAGAAATCTTAGAGCATATCATTTAATTATCAATATTATTGTTGGACTTTACTAAAAATTATGAACAAATTCTTTAGATTTCTATGTTCAGAATTCTATTTCAATAATAGGTATTTGAAGTATTTCTTAACATGTAAAGTATGTTCAATGTATCAGTCCATTGCTAGGTAATGATGATGTATACTTACTGGATATGAACATAGTCTCCAACCCCAATCTCAAGATCATTGGGTACAAAATCGTACTCCACTCCCGGGTAGACTTGAACGATATTTCCTCTCTTCCCTCTCACATTTAAATTGTGGATGGTTGCGTCTGCCAAGTTATCTGGTCTCTTTCTGACAGCAAATGTGTGGGATCTAAAAGTATTTCAAATGGTGCTTTAAATGGTTAATAAATTATTCTAATGTACAATAGTAGGTCAAACACATTTTTTTCTAAAAAAGTGATCTCACATGCAGCTTGCCGTAATTTGATAATCTCATAATTATATATTGGATACCTACCCTAAAAATGATCACCAAGAACTAATACCGTAATTTACGGACTATGAGAAGCATTGTCTTATGTGAAAATTCTCTTCCAAAATTCAGGTGCGTCTTATACTCGAAATTAATATCAAAATAGTAAATATGTTATTTTTTAAAAAAATTGCTTAAAAATTAAGGTGCATATTATAGTCTGTAGCGTATTATAGACCGTAAAATATGGTAATTTGGAATGAATCAGACATTTTTTTATGATAATGACATTGAAATGGAATATACTAACCGATCTTGAAAGACACGTCCAAACTGAGCTGTGTTGATGGCAAGTCTGAGGTCAAAGTTCAGACCAGAGAATATCTTGACCACTGGGTTGTTCTTAAAAGTGTAACCCCTGGCAGTTGCTTGAGTCTCGTTACCAAAACCAAATTTTTCTGCCATAGGAACCTTGCCATTGGATGATGCATTTGTGCTCCAGGAAGGATAATCATTTGTTGAAATGTTGTATCTAAGGGAGGACAATTATTTTTGTGTTTACAAAATTTAATTAGATTGCAGTAAGGCGTGTGTTACACACCGTTATGGTTTTGAAGATTTAATCTGTGCTAATATTTGGCTCGTAGAAGAAACAATATGTAAAAAAAGACTGAGAAAACAGCATGCAAAACCAAAGCTAGTGATATTAAAAATATTTAATTTTATTATACGAATAAATTTCTAAATACAAATGTTAGTACAGAAGCAAAAAACCGTATCAACTTACAGCAAGTGAAAAAAGCTACACTCCTCAAAATACAAATACTAATTTACATACAGACAATTAGATAATGTCTTGCTTAGTGAAAATCTCTCCCTCCTTCTCTCTATCAGTCTCGCACGGTCAATCTAAGTCTCGCTGCTAAGAAAGCATGCAGCCAATATATACAGACAAAATCAGAGTGTTCTAGTACACAAATTCTAGAAACTGCATCACCTAATGGCATTCTTTAGAATGCTTTGGAGTGTTAACAACCTTTTCCAGCCAAGAAAGGGTGGTCAAGGAAGGAGTGACACAGCACATTTACTCTGTGAAGTCAATATCAAGGCGATACTAGCAGACAAGTGGTGGTGGCTAAAAATAGCTCCTATGATGAAGTGAAAAAACAAGCCATATGCCATACTAGTACTAGGCTATACTGGTGGAGAAAAGTGCTATAAATACCTCTCTGTTGAAGTGAAAAAATAGGCCAAGACATAGGCTTTAATATAACACATGCCAAGCAAAATAACAAACAAACATACAACAATAACTTAACCAGTTTCACCATTGCACTCCTAATCTCTTTGTCTAAGATAGACCATTGAGACAGAAAACATAACATAAATAGATCATAATCACTGAGCTCTCTAGAAAAATTTCTCCTGATCAATGGTTCCATTACACCAGGTCACAACATCAGAAAACACACACATGAGCCCCAAAAAAACAACTGAGAACCATTGAATCAATCAGTCTACAACAAAGAACCCCCATGGATCGCCAGCACTTCAGGAACAACACAATGACATCCCTATTATTAAAAAAAAAGTAAGCCAACCTGATTCTAAGGACGCAGCTCTCATGCTCCAAGTTGCCCGGTATGGTCCAGTTGTACATGTTAGGGTGCCCCCCGTAACCGTTGCCAAGGTGGTTGTCCCTGGTGTACTCTGTCTCACGACAGTCCGGGGCAGAAACCCCATGTGCTGGGAACTCTTTCCACTCTGGTTTACGGATATCACTTTCAATGGTTTTCGGAAGCTCATATTTCTGTTCAGAAATGCAACAAAAAAATAAGTTACCCAAAGAGGTTAATACGTACTCAAACAAATTCTAAGGATCAAGTATTTCCGTATAAAAGCTAGTTGAAAAAAAAAAAAATTCCCTTACTTAATATAATGGTTACCAAAAGGTATATCCTACCTCACAATCTTCCTTGTCATTAGGCAGGACAACTTTGTTAAAGATTTTTTCCATCACAACCAGTGGGAAGACACAACCCCATCTCGACTTCACATTTTGGCTCTCGTTTTTGTAGTAGTGGCAGCGAGACACATCATTGGTCATAACCGCTATGTCCTGGAAACATTAAGTAAGGAGCGACATTTTCACGGTGATGTGAATTGGGCAAAGCTGAAAACTCATCCACATGTAGTTGGAATAAATAAATTCACTTAAATTTATCTTTAAAAAAAAAACATTTGAAAAGTAAAACAGCATCAACTGCAGCATTTCTCATGCTCCACACTTGCGAGACATCAAGGTAAATTTGAAACAGAGGCAATGCTTTAATAATGACAGGAAGGTGTGTAGCAGCCCTTACACCGTTTATAAGGAGGAAGCCTCTCATTTGGTTGGATTTCAAGGACCATTAGGGAAAATTTGAATTTAAGACAATAATTTAGTTTCAATAAAATGTATTTTAATATGCAAAGCTTCAAAAAAAGTTGCCAGTATTTTACATTAGGTACAAAAAAATAATTGCAATTTTTTTACGCAGCTTACCACCCAAGGGGAGTAATGCCAGTAGGGATAATAGTCTCTTTCCTCAGGACATTCATAGCCTCGTCTTGTACCCTGTGGATTCTGTCTAGTGCTCTTGGCTGTCTCTTGATTTTTCATGTTCTGTTAAATAAGGCAGAGTGTTCTCTATATAAATGTATATCATATCTTAATAACTACTTATTATAGAACCTAACAATTGTTTACCAGCATATTGTTAATCACTTGAAATTATTTTTAGCCTCATGGCTGAATGCCAGACATAATGATGAAATACATGTCTTTCAAATAAAGGCAGGGTGATGAACATGTCTTAAAATATTGTGTTTACTTGGTCAGCTGTAAACAGTCCCTTGTTTCTCTCCCTCTGGGAGCATGCTTGGTAGTATGCATAGTTCTCATGCATGCGGTAACGTCTGTCTGAGTCACAATTGTAGTTTTCACACTGTGCACGATTTGTTGGAATGGTTCTGTGGATAATCATTTTTTTATTAGGGTTGGTTAGGATTTAAATCATAAAAGATGTTTTTATTTTTTTAAAATCATTCTTATCAACTATATAAATAAAAATTGGATAAAATAAATGACCAATAATACAACCATATCCAAAATTATATCAACATTTTTTTTAAACTTATCTCTGAAATATATTGATAACATATTTTTTTTTATTACATATATATATATAATTTTTTTAAAAGATAAAACTTACTGTGTTGTGACCCCATCTCTGATGTTATCATCACACATGTACTGGAGTATCAGCTCACAGTTGCTATTTGGGTTGTTACATGAATGCTGATTGGTCCTGACAGGAGGAAGACAAGACATGAAATTTGAGCCAAAGTCTATCAGTGGCTGTTGGATAAATCCCTATCGAACTGATATCATCACTGCATATTAGTGAATATTTTGAAAACTTTTTTTAGTAGAACTCTTTGAGATAGAAGTAGATTATCAGTGTGTCCAAAAAGAAGAGGTGGAACCCGTTTTAAAATGATGAAAACAAATGGCAATCATTTACCAATTTTTTAAAAATTCCAAAACTCACTTTAATTCTAACATCATGTTAAATGTTATTTAAATATAGTAAGTATGGCAGGACTAATATTTACTAGTGTTTTTCAAAATTATCAAAAGGGTTCCCTTTTTTTTTTCTCGGGGACACAGTGTAAATGCAAAGACTATAGGAATGGTTTATGTGTTATTAAAAAGTTAATAAAAGTAATTTCTGTCGTCACCCCACCCCCCTTCCGGCTACAAGAAAACAGCACTATGAGATCAGCGGTGTTAAAACCTGTTGTTGGGCATTTTGAGCAACACCCTAGGTTAAATTTGTATGCTGCAAAGCTACAAGACATTACATTCTACTGAGACTGGTGTTGTGTAAATAGATTTTTAAGTGGCTGGAAACTTGTCACAGATGGGGCCTGCTGGAAAATTCGAAGTCATTTATATTGGGATTTGTTTTAAAAGTAGTTAAGGCTTAAACTATTGACCTAAATCAATTTAAAAAAAACAGCAAACTTCACAGTAGGTTAATGAGTAACCTAAGGGGGTTAATCAAGAAATGTCTGGTTATTTTAATGGTCAACAAAAATTGTTAATAAACCGCAACTTTACTATTAACTAAATATAATCTTGAACCCATCATCTTACCATTCCACTGATAGGGTAGAACCTTGATAGTAGAAGAGTGATCCGACATTGTAGCCTCCCCTTTCATTGTTTTGGGAATCAAAATTACTGGGAAGGAAAAAAACAAAACATTAACAATATTGCGGGAGTTCATATTAAGACATTAACATCATGAAAGAGGTGGATATTTTTTTTTCTTACTGGTGATATTATGAGTCCAACAGACAGCCTATCTGCACACTGTGTGATATAATACTCAAGTCCAATGTGAGAGAATATTTTCAAACATAAATGAACTTCAGTAGAGAGAGGTTAAGAATACCATGCCTGAGGAGATCTTGGATTCATACCAATGTCCATTAAATGATAGGACTGTGATCTTCTTTACAGCTTCTGTTGTTTTTATTTTGAAAAGCTCTGATATTATAATTATTCACAAACAAAATGCAGAGTGGAGGGTGATTTTGTTTAGTACACATAATGCAAAGTGGAGGGTGATTTTGTTTAGTACACATAATGCAAAGTGGAGTGTGATTTTGTTTAGTACACATAATGCAAAGTGGAGAGTGATTTTGTTTAGTACACATAATGCAAAGTGGAGGGTGATTTTGTTTGTTTCACATAATGCAAAGTGGAGGGTGATTTTGTTTAGTCCACATAATGCAAAGTGGAGGGTGATTTTGTTTAGTCCACATAATGCAAAGTGGAGGATGATTTTGTTTAGTCCACATAATGCAAAGTGGAGGGTGATTTTGTTTGTTTCAATCAACAAGATTTTTTAATTAAAAATTACTATGGTCAAATTTGCTTCAGAACAAATAACCGAAAATCCTAGTAATCTTTCAGGCCAATAATAAAATGCGATGGTGGTTGGTCGAAATGTTATGTACAAACCAGGAAGTTAGGAGTGCAGTTCAAAGAAGACCATTAATTGTCCCTACCGGTAATTAGACGTGCCCCCCCTCCCCCCGCGGACATGACTGATGTCTAATTTAGATTTTGTTACACTATTCTCCAAACCAAAGTCGCCCCACAAAGTCTATAGAACATTTACAAAATATTAATCTATCCACAAAAATGGTTAATGGTTTCAAAATGTAGTAAATCCACGGTCCATTAAATCACAGTCGACCACAATAAAATAGATTTTATTTGGAGTGTTTTATTTCCCATTTGAATGAAGCACAGAATTTTTAAAAGCACATTTTTATAATTAATTTCTTTCTAGGTGAGTTGTTTTATTTCTTTTTAGGTGATAGGAGGGTTGGGGTGGGGGTCACTGGGAGGGGGGTCACTAGGAGGGGGTCACTGGGAGGGGGTCACTGGGAGGGGGGTCACTAGAGTAGGAAGGGTGCGGCACTTTTTTAATATACATATACTGAAAAGGGGGGGGGGGGTATTTTCGGCCAACTGCATCGATTTCGCGTCAAAAATATTGCACCGCCCCTGGGCGGCACTAACCCTAGCTACGCTACTGGTTGGAGGGGGGTCAAGGTCAAAGCCAAGGGAATTGGGTGATGACATTATTAACAGCATTTACGTCATATGACTTGTTTGAAGTATTTCAAGGAATCTTGCTGGTACCCTTCACGAAAGAGCTCTGCCTATTTACGGGCGTCAGGGCGTAGAGATCACGACCTGCTCATTGTCTTAGTGACGTCGTAGTCGTTTCAATTAGACTCAATTGTGGTTAAGTAGTCGCTCGACGTCACGGATATCACTGAGTGGGCCTCACATCCCACTTACATGTCTCCACGAATAGCGTCACTGGGTCAGGGTCGGTGTGTGAGTCAAATCCTGGGAGGGGATACACGTTCGGGTCATTAAAAAAATAAATAAAAATAGAGGCGCTAAAATCACGTGGTAAAATATATGGGCGCAAATGACCGAAACAGTTAAGCAAACTAGATTAGAAGGTCGGCGAGTGGTTAAGGTCATTTACAAGAAGTCCTGGTTGGACCTTTTCGTGGGTTTGAGCTAGTGACCGCTGTTGCATATTAAGCGATCTGAATTCTGTAGTGATCTTGAGACCGTTGTTGTCTGTATAGCTGTAGCGATATTGGGACCATTGTTGTATGCATTGACTTTGGGACCACTGTTGTATGTATAGTGATCTTGAGACCATTGTTGTGTGTAGAGATCTTGAAACCACTGTTGCATTTAGTGATCGAGACCATTGTTGTAGGTAGTGATCTTGAGAACGTTATATTTAGTGATCTTGGGACCATCGCTAATGAGCCGCACTCGGGTCGCTAAAGATTTGCCGACCACTGACTGCCCTAGGACTAGAATCTGGTTTTTCAAGAAATCAATGGCAGGCCCCACTAACTTAAAATTAATAACCGAAAAAAAAAAAGAGAAAAAGAAGAAAAGAAACAAGTGATAAATACCAATCCTCACAGGATGATTCAATATGAGTGCATCTACAAGAAAGGGGCCCTGACCAAAAAATTGTAAGAGCCACTAAATTACACTAGTAATTTAGAATGGTAAAATAAAATCTTTCCGATTCTCGTACCGGTACAATGTCCAAAAACAACCGGAGAACCATTTTAGTGTCGGAGAGTTCAACGCAATGCATTTCTTTTTTCCACATTTAATCACTTTGATGTCGTCATAACCATCTTCACCAGCATCCGCGTGTGACAAAAGGGGTCAGCCCGAATGTAGGTTGCATAAGGGCTTACAACTTATGATGGACACAATGAAGTTGCTGGCGCTGAATGGACATTGTTTAAAATAGATCATTCAAGTTACAATTTTACGACATGTCCTTTGTTCCCCACTTTTTGTTTAAACCACTCGTGACAGCAAATCTCAGCTTCAATGAGAGAGCCGTGACATAAAGAGGAATGCTTTGTTTTCACATCCGTAAAGCTGTGACGAATTCTTGAGCAAACGCACTAATGAAAGGGTCAATGCATACACGTGTATTTAGGACACTTGGGCAACGGTTTACACCAGTATCACGTGGTACGCAGGATACACGGCGGGGCTGTTAAATTAATTGATATTTGCGGAATTTTTAAGAATCTTATCTAACGCAGTTATCGGGAATTTTATTCAGTGAAATCAGCGCCATCTGGTAGCGATAGTGTTATTCGTTACATAAGAGAGTTATAAGTATTTTGATGGACTATAATAAAAAAAACAAACACAAAAACGCATGTTAAAAAAGCATGCCCAGCTTTCCGTATACACAGGGGCAGAAACAACATATTAAACAGGAATGCCGGTGAGGGGAGGGGGGTGTCATGGCACTAAGGTGGGCTGAAGGGAGGGGGGCAGGGGCATTTTTTTTTTTTAGGAAACACATCTTAAGTTGTACACAATGGTATAACAGTATGTTGTGGCGTCTGTTGTTACCGGTCGACACGTAATCATGGCGGCATATTTGCCTGGTCTGGAAAATGTCCATAACTGTCAGCAAGGACACCTGAAGAATGTGCTGGCTGTTCACGTGTGCATCAATCTGTTGATGGGCAACTAACAAGTCCGTGAACGTCAGTGTGTTTTAATTGTATGCATGGAATCCATGGGGGGGGGGGCGCCATGCTGTGTTGCGCATAACCCACGTATAATACGACACGTCTGGCTTGTAATCATGTCAGCGACGGAAAGGCCTTATAGAGAAAAGACGTAAGAGTCTCATATTTTTGTTTTTGTCGTAAATTGTATACCCCATCTAAACACATTACAATCGGATCCCAACATTTGCTAGGGGTGAGAGGATTCAGTATTTCCCAGCTAACCACTACACACAGAAGGGGTTACATAAAGATATCACCCGACTTGATTAAGGTGTGCAGATTTATTTACATTTATTGTGCGTTGAAGGGGGCCTTTAGGGTTGGGGGGGGGGTCTAATTCTCAAAAGACTTGTATAAAGATATAACAAAGATTGTAAAACAATTTTGTACAATAGTAAAATAGCAAGACAAACAAACTACCAGGCCCTGTCTGGGCAATCTCAACAGGCCCTGTCTGGGCAATCTCACCAGGCCCTGTCTCGGCAATCTCTCCAGGCCCTGTCTGGGCAACCTCACCAGGCTCTGTCTGGGCAACCTCACCATGCCCTGTCTGGACAACCTCACCATGCCCTGTCTGGGCAACCTCACCATGCCCTGTCTGGACAACCTTACAAGGCCCTATCTGGACAACCTCACCATGCCCTGTCTGGACAACCTTTTAGGCCCTGTCTGGACAACCTCACCATGCCCTGTCTGGACAACCTTATCGCAAAACGACTTTTTGGATCCCCGAAATCAGTTAAAAATATCAATCTGTGAAGAACATATGCTTGATATCAACAACTGTAAAAAGATGATATGTCAGCTCTCCGCTGCCTCAAGTGCTGCAGTAATCTTCAGCTGCAGATATTACTTAGGTGGGACAAGAACATCAAAACAATGAAATTGGGAATTAAAAAAAAACAAAAAACATAACTTAAAAAAGAATTTCGGAAAAATATAGATGTGTGAGTATATAGTACATTTGGCACCGCTCTCAAATTCTATTTCTAATATTCTATTTCCAATTCCCTCTATCAAGTCTTAATACACACACACACTGTTGTTACGGATTAAGAAGCAGAGATGACATCTGCCCGAAGTTCTAAACATCCAGCCAGAAACTTGAGCAGCTAGTGACAGCAAATGGAATGTACGAAATTCCGAATGGATTAATGATTTTGATGTGTGTGCCTGTGATGAAAGGGTGTATTTTCTCCAAATTTAACTCCACTTATTAGTATACCGGTAATTATTTATTTTCTTTATTTTATTCAGTGTGCTGAATTTTACGCCTAGCTGGTTCGTCACACTTGGAACACACTCACTAGGCTGAATACTCTCTAAACCTAATGGATTAAATACGACGAAAACAGACACGTTACCGTGTGGTATTTTAATTTTAAAAAAACAAAAACAAAACAAAAAACAGCATTCATTTTCTAATTTAGAAAGACACCAGAGCTAATAACATTTGACATGAAGCAGTAAATGTGTCCACGCCACGGGCACAACACAACGTGCACATTTTAACGAATGCAGCAGCTAGCTAGCTACGTGACACAAACTCGAGGTAGAACATTTCACCGTTGAGCCGCGTGATGATGGACATTCCCGGGGACAAGCTGGGGGGGGGGGGATTTCTCTTCTTCTTCCATATATTTTGAGGGCCCACGATCAATGTATTGATCATACTGACCACCAACAAACTGACCATACAAACAGATTCCGACACACACATTTTTTTGGAATTTAAACAAGTCACATCGACTTACGGTTAAAGTGGTTGATGATTAAATCAGACAACCCATAAAAACACACAGTTTTTTTCCTCGTATAAATACTTTATAGTATCAATTTTTTTTATTATTTTATATTAATATTCTAATATCCCACCATATTTTTACGCCGCAGATTTATTTCACCAACTATTTCAGAAAAGGAAAAAAAAAAAGAAAATATTTCGCAACAAACGCACTTGCGATATTATCGGGAATTTTATTTCGTTAAATCAGTGGCATCATATTTCCGTCATCTTCCCCTTGAAAAACAGGAACAACTGATTTTTGGGGGTGGGGCTACAAATTTGACAGCATGTGTTGTCATCGGCAACGCGTCTAAATGCCGAGTTTCAGTTCCATAGGTTGACGGGAAGTGGGTAAATTAGCAGTCCGAAGATCTTGCCAGCCAGAAACACTCGACCAAAATCGAAGTGAATATAAAGGATCAAATTTAAAAAAAAAAAAAAAATAATTCCCCAACCGCATTGCCTTCAATAAATTATATGTGTCTATTATGTTATTGTCTGACGTCACGCTCCAGTCACCAGTACAGTCACCGACCTTTGTGGTCATGTGGGTCAGAGACTGGTTGACGCCATCGAGATATTTGTTATTCACGTTGCAATCCTATAGTTGACGTACATAACAGAAAAAATATGTTCACATGGAGGTGGACTAAAGGAATGCTAAAAAAAAAGATTGAAGCAATCTATGAAACAACAAGTGAGCGTAGCGTCTTTTCCTCGTCTTAACATGCAGGCAACGAGTTCAGACCTTGACTTTAAGACTACAGGGAAGCGGGTAGGGTTTAACGACCCATTACATTACAGCAACTCTACAGACAGCTCAAAAAGTGAATCGGTTGTGAGCGACGTGTTCCGTAGATGCTATTGGACAACGTCGGGTAAAACAAAAGAGCAACTAGTGATATCAATTGCACTGTTAACAGGGGCGCATTTCAGGGTTTTTTTTTCCGGGGGATGGGGGGGGGGGGGGCAAACTAAATTTTGGTCTCTTTGTTATGTTGTTTATTAATGGAGGGCCCACAGAACATATCAATTTAAATAAATATTACTGGAGGCGCCACAGTACATATCAATTTAAATAAAACCTGCAAATTCAAAGGGGGGGGGGCGCAAATGCCCGACTCTGCCCTACCCAAATGACGTCCCTGACTGTAATCTTTGTGAACACGAGATGAACCGCGTGTCTGATCTTATGATAGAAACAGCTGGGCCATTTGGAAACTCATATGTAATACACAAACTAATTGTTAACATATAAGATACGACATCATTCAAATGGGTTTCATTTATCCAAGAGCATCCCTACCACCCACATTTTTTTTTTTTTTGTAGGGGGATTTTCGAACCAAACAAGATACAGAAAACAAAATGGTCTTTAACTTTTGGGCGCACTAAAGAACATCGCAGTGTTCTTCAATTTGCTTGTAGGTACAAAAGTCCATCTTTAAGGTTGCTATTGAATTTCCTATTTCTAAAGGCCTATTGAAATTTCCGACAGGATCTTTTCAAACTCCTGTGTTAAGAACACGTCTTGGTACATCAGTACGGCATGTATATCACATGAATAGTCACTCATTGCAGTGTTTCTGTAACTTTTTTTTTTTTTTTTTTTTTTAGAGTGACAGACTGTAAGGAATGTATCACGTGCAGCAGACGCCAATTCCCATAATTTTTAATTGTTTGTTATTCAGCTGCAATATTATTAAAACTTTTGTATTATGTAAATCGGCAACTGGGGGTTGGGTGGGGGGAGAGGACCCTCGCATATCTTTCGCAGGGGCCCGCAAACGAACACTTTAAGAAGCCCTGCCAGAATGCACTTTTTTTTTTTTTTTTTTTCAAGCTTGG
>CAXITT010000360.1:440841-470734 GCA_964033795.1 Lymnaea stagnalis
TAATTGTTCATACTGCCCAAATAGAAGATAATTAAAACAATTTTATCATTCATTGTTTTTTTTTTTTGTTTTTTTTATTGTTTTTTTTAAACAACCCAGGTAATAGGAATACACTCATTACTCAATCCTTAGTTTTTTTCCTTGCATGCATTTTAATGATAACTAAAAAAGGGTGCCAAATTTAAGCTTGCCCGGGGGCGCCAGTCAGTAACCATGAGGACAGGAGAGATAATCATTAATTGAAGTTCTCTCCCTTAATCCAAAAACGCAAATTGTAAAGAAATCCCCATGGGCACGAAACAAAAAAAGTAATGTAGAGAAAGTGGAGTTAGAGGGGACGTGGGGAAAGAGCAAGACATGGTATTTAGTAGTAATATAGCAGTCCAGGTGAATTCAGACTATGTGGAGGGCAACCCCCCCGCCTTCTTGAGATTGCCGAGTAGATTTAAAATAACTTTTACTGTATTGGGGCATGACCATTAAAATCAAATATTTCACATCTCCAACACTTTTTGTGAAAGAAAAATGTTTTTTTATTATATTTACAGCAAAATATTCTAAAAATCACTTTCCTTCACAGAAGAAAAAAAAGCCACATCAATTATACAGGTACAGGTGAGACAGAGGATTATGACAAATGCTTCCCCACAATATCTGATCTATGTTGACTACAGTAAGAAATATCACAAATATTGTGTTATCCCTGTTAAAAATACATAGTTTTTGGATGATATCAATTGGTTACAATTAGACTACAATAATAGACATTATTCTACCCGATAACTTCCTTAAAGATAAAGGTTTTGTGTGCAGACAAAGCCAAGTTTTAGGTCTTTGGGAGCCCTGGACACAGCAAACATTGAGGGCCATATTTATCCATTTCTTTTTCATAAATACTGGTGATTGGTGGATATTTATACATAGTGCAAAGCTAGTTGATAATTATTAAATAGACGTATTTGGTTTTTATCTATTGACACATGCAGTTTGCTATTAAACTGGTAAACATTATGTAGCACTGCAAGATTAATAAATTTAAACTAATGAATTACAGAAAGATTCTTAGAAGTTTAGGAATTTATTATTCAAATAAATGACAACCATCATCATCATCATCATCCCAATATAGCAGCAATCTGGGCATGTACCCTTTGACCAAGGTGAAAGATTTTCACTCTCTCCACAGCTTTTACATAGTACTGTAAATTTGATACAAATGCCAAGGAGGACACAGTTTAATATAACAAATTTTCAAGATGATTAAAAACTTTGTTCCCCGTATTTGAAGGTCAGACTTTGGAAGTTTAGTGTTAGACTTATCTCACAGAAATTTTTATGTGCACTTTTGTACACAAATTTAATTTTTTTTAAAGTTCATATTTAACAAAGTTATGTGTGGTCAAATTAAATGAAACATGATATTGTTCAACTACACTGTAGTCTTCAAAACCTGGGTTAAGGTTAAGAATTACGCACTTTAAAATTGTTTACTGCCTAATCAGAAAATGAAAGTTTCCATAGGCTCCTTAACTCCAGGTCAGAGGTCCTTTACTATTGGCTATTGGGAGGCTTGCCCACCTTGTAATTTGGACAATATCAGGCCCAAGGCCAAGGGTTATCTAGGGTATATTTAGTAATTAGTTAAGTGACAGCTTAGAGGTACTACTAACTTCTTAGACAACCAGCCTATCATCAACTTAAGTCTTTATGATACTTTATCATCCACATCCAAAAAAACACATCATTTAAAAAAAAATTTGAAGATTGACACAAATTTCCATGAAATAGAATATATATTTTCATAATTGAGCAGAGCCCCTTATGACTTTTGTGGCAAATTATTAAAAGACTTACTTGTTTCCATTTGCTCTTTCTCTTGTCTGTTCATCAAGGCGATTGTTGCTCCCCCTGAAAACAAAGAAAATTTTCTATCTTTACCTTTAATCTTAAAATTTGACAAACCAGTAAAAAGTGAGTTCTACAACAAGACTATTTGAGTATTTGTAACTGTTAATTGTTATCTTAATAATATATAGGCTATAGACATAGGCCTTACTGATAATGATAATAATTTAATAAGGAGGGGTCAAGTAAGGAAAAAGGAAAGGTAAACCTGAAAAAGAGACAAAACTGAGAAATGAACCTGTCCGCAAAAAGCCTTCATCGGCCAACAAATATAAAAATTAAAATTTAGCTGAAATGAAATGTAGTAGTAGTAATAATACTTGTAGCCTACTACTACTACTAGTACTACTGACTGCATAATGGCATAATATTATTCGTGATACTAATAATACGGACTATCACTAATTCTTCTTACCTTGGATTATGCAGATAAATATCACAAGACACGATATCCAGAATTATTAACATAATAAATGATGATAGGTGAATTCTTTTCATTTTCAGCCTGTTTCTTTCAGATTCAGTGGTAATTATTCCAATCAGTCCACAGTACAGGAGTACAGTCCACAGTATAATTAGAATATACCTTTGCCTTAGACAATTCAACTTAAGTTTTAACTTTATGATTTATGTTATCACTTACAGTACTTCACTTTGAAACTGAGTTTGAGTTGACGTCACTCTAGTTCATACTTTAATTTAATTATTATTAGTAAGTCAGTCTAGTTCTAACTCTTAACTTAAATCTTAAGTCTTAAGTCAAGTGTAGTCTTACTTTTACTGATACTTGACACTCTCTTAGATAAGTAAGCTACCTAAAAATAAAATCGAGGGGAAAACACATTCATGATTCTATTTATTAATCCAAAACAAATGTTATTGTTGCATTAAAAAAAAAATATGAGTCACTTCAACAATGCAGTGTTTTCGTTATGCAGTTGTTGACATACTTTTCAAGGGATGAGCACAACACAGGTGACTGAAAGCAAAAAGGTAAATGTGAATGCTCTTAGAAAAATAGTTCTTAAAACATCACAGCAATATTCTTTAAATGATGAGAATAGAAGGGTAACTTTTAAATGTCTTATTCTTATTAAAGCGTAAATTAGCCCTCAATATTGTATATTTTATACATAAAATATTGCTCGGACAAAATTGAATGTCCACTCATTCTGACAGTTCATATTTTTTTCACGTGACGTTAAAAATAAAAGGAAAGTGCGTAGTCAATGAAGCGACGAGGATATATTCATGAGCTGTAGTGTGTACATTGAGAGGTGACAATTTTGAAAAAAATATATTTTTGTAGTATAAAAGAAGATTGTTTCTAGATCTAGTTTTTTTTTCGTTTACATTTTCTGCTTAGGAAATGTAAAAGCGTTTTGGGTATACCAGAGCGTGTTGCTATTTTCAACCAACAATTATTCTTCACTATTATTATTATTTTATTCAACAGAACAGGCAAGTTTAAGTTAGTAGTATTAGTATTACTACTAAGTGAAAGTGATTAGTCAGATTAGTGATCCAAATCCAACAGCTACAAATCATAACCTCCCTTAAACTGACTTAAAAATATTAGAAATTTAGTAGTTAGTATTTATTAGGTAGTATTATTAGTATTACTAGTATTATTAGTTATTAGTAGGCAAAAATCATGACTGCTAAATTTTATGTAGAAGACTAATAACTAATAATTGAATTAATAATTGACTAATAATTTATAATTAATTACAATTAAAAGTCACTTACTAAGTCTTATTACTCTTATGTAGTATAATTAATAATAATATAATATAATTTATGCTGTACAGTACCTAGCCTGGGTGAAAAATAAACTTAGACTTATAGTTTTAATGATTTAATGTGTTCAAAGTTAAATTAAAAGAAAGTTAAATTTTTTAGTGTGTGAGTGTGACTGGTGACAACACAAGACAAGTACTAAAATTAAAAAGGTTATGTCCATGTGATGCATTAGTTGATTAGTAATTAATAATTTAATAATTAATCGATTAATAAATTATTACTTAACTTAATATTACATCGAGAAATGTAAAGTAAATAGTAAAACAGTAATTTCAGTTTCAGTAAATAGGCCTACTTATAAATTAAATTAAATTATAAATACTATTACCATAATTTATAACTATAAATAATTACTAAATTATTACTATCTTACTGATAGTATCATTGATCATACACTTAAGTCTTACTAGTACTAGTCTTACTTCCTTTCCTTCTTTATTTTATTATGCATACAGTGCATATTGAATATACATTTCATTGTTGGGTTATTTTCTAAAAAAAAAAAAGTAATTTATTTTAATTAATACACTACTGTTCCATAACTGTTCAGCTTTTTTATAAAAGTAAAAGTCAGAACATTTTACTACAGTTACAATTATTGAATCAACATTGACATTGTGGTATGGTCGTTGTAAGACTCAGAGAGGATGGTATGTGTCAATGATTTAAATTTAAGAATAAAACTACTGTAGTTTATAAGGTATTGGGGTTCAGAGTTAGACTAAGTCACCCTCTGACAAAAGTTTTGTGAAGCACTTATTTATTTTGTGCCATCATATTATAATATATAATAAAAGCCAATATCAGAGGATTTACTGGAATTGAAATCTCTATAATCTATATCTTATCTTATTGTTCAAGGGGTAATAAGGGATGAGAGGCTGAATCAGGTTAGGTTAAAGGAAAATTAAATTTGTGAAACAAGTTATAGAGAAGCCTGAAAAGGGGGAGGCTAAAAAACAACAAACTTGTCAGCAAGAAGCCTTCTTCAGCTAAAACATTACAAACAAAGAGTAACACAAAAATAAAAAAAATTAGCTAAAAAGTTGTATCCGAGAGGACAGAAAGAGGAATGATCTAGGGCTGTGGATAAGAATAACTTTAATCCTGTTACAATTGTCACTCGCAGGAGATCTGAAGGCATCAGAGATATTTTTAACCTGTTGAAAGGCTGATGAAAGTATCGTTTCTTGGTAAGATCTACACTAGAAAAAGTCAATAATCTCAAATGCCTTGTCCCAAAGGGTATTCACATTGAAGTACTTTAACTGCTTGCATCATAAAGGATCATTTTAATTTATGCTTGAATGTTTTTTTACCTTTCAGTTTGTCAAAATGACTAAGTTTGAGCCTTGGATACTTTTCATGGTAGCCTTTTTAGCCAGCGAATCTTTAGCTGATATTTATCTTCATATTCCAAGAGGCAGCAACAATCGACTCAATGAGAACACAGCCACAAGAGCAAATGCTAATAGACTTTTTGACAGTCAGGTTAGTGTGAATATTTGTGTTTTTCCACTGATTGGCAGGTTCTGGGATAATAGATTTGATGGTCCCTGTTAATGGCACTGGGAGTACTACCACCTGACCACATATTTTAAAAATTAAAGTAGGCATATTCTGTGATAATTCATTTTTATCTGGACATCGCATAAACTTTTACTAACTTGCAATAATTTATAAAATTCTTCCTTGAGGCATTTACTTATCCAACATTTCCCCTCGCAGCCTGTATGTAATCTGGCACCTGCCCACCACAAAGGGATTTTAAGTTAGCCACTGCTTTCACATATGCACTATTTACCACAAAGGACATATCTGTTAATTTGTTAAATGCCATCATTGGACTAATTTTGTACACTCGATATAACCTAGTTTTTAAGGTAGTTATCAATCTGCATGTATTAAAGAGGCATTAATATTAAAACTGAATCATGTTTACACTATCAAACTCTTCTTTGTGCTCAGAACAACAACAGAGGGGGCTACAATGTTGGAGATAAAACAGATCAAGCTTCTGGTGCGACAGAAGATAACCAATACAATGAGGTAAAGACATCTTTTATATTCCCCATTCAAAATCAGCTGGTTAATTGATTCCTAGTTTTAAACAGTTTGTGCATCTTGTACCACTTAAAAACAATAATCAATTTGCCATTGTTGAAACAGTTATGTAAATTGCAATTTATTATAATGTTATATTCTTTTTAAAGTATTTCAATTCTCTGGTATATATTTTTTACTTCCTAAAAGGGTAAACATGTGTTTATTGTTCTCTAGATGCACATTAGTGCTTATAGGATAATCTAATTGATTAGTGTTGCAGCTCTTCTCTGTCTTAATATAGTTTCATGATAGCTTCACATCGTATAAAATCAATGACACAACATTCAGATTTGAAAAAAACATTTTTTTTTATTTTTATAACTTTTGTTGTTTATTTTAGTTTCTGTTGAGGAGAGGCAGTCTTAGTTTTTTTAAATAAGCTTCCACATATTCTTCAACAAATAAGCAAAGAATGCTTGTTGTAAGGATATACATTTGAGTGATGTTGATTTAAGTCCACAAAATGTAATAGTAGTTTTTATGTTGTTTCTATAGAAATACTTCCAAAGTGGAAACTATAAAAAATATTCAAATGACCAAGGTAAAAGCTTTTTGACAATAGAATGGACCAATCAGCATGGATGTGGGGGAAATGAGAATTCAAGTCCTCAGAAGCAAAATTGTGATCTTGTACTACAGTACATGTGTCAAGATGAGCCAGCTACAGGAGGTAAAGTATTGAGTTAGCCGTGATGGTGGGATAGATATATATATAAAAAATTTTTTTATTATTTAATTAAAAACTTGACATATTTATCATATTTCATTATCCTTAAGTTGTCTTCATTTTATGACATAAATTATTCCAGAATAATTAAAATGAGTGATCTGCCATTTTATATGTAAGTGGCTTGTTATTTTTTTTTTTTTTTAAAGTTCAAACCTCTGAACCATTGAAATTTGTTATTAAACAAACCAAAACCATTTACACTACTTTTAAGTATTGTTTTTCTTAGATTTTTTTATGGAGTATGATCATTCTGTGTGTTGGTATTGATATTACTATTGCATTGCAATTTTCATTACCACTTATCCGTTAAACATTTGTTTTGAAAAATACTAAGATACCTAATAGTATTTTTTCTATTAATTTAGCTGATAGGCTGAGAAATGGTGTTGTCACCAATACACAGGACTACACCAAACCTACAAAAGACAACTTAATGAATGATCGCAAGAGTACTGATGTCAAAGAAAACAGGGGCCTGCATGAGAAATGGGATTGGTACAACAAATGCTATTTAAGAGAAAGAAATAAAGGTTTGGATGAATGTCCACGATATTTTGCTACATTGATATTCACTCTTTATTTTATACCTTAGCTCTTCACAAGTTAAGTTGGTCGAAACAAAAAAAAATTAATTTCCTTTAAACTTTTATGTATTTCAAATAAAAAAAATCTTACAGGTCAAAATTTACAAACACACTTTAATTCATTGGAAGCCTTTACCCAGAAATATATGGTTTCAAGTTGCAAAACCTTTGTAGAGCTCCATTAATTTTGAATGGAGAAAACACCCCACCACCCTTATTATGATAAAAATTGAAAGTAAATGGCTTCATTATATGTTTAAATGCTTGAGTTTCTTTTTTTAATATTTTTTTTTTCACTTATCATATCAATGTATATTAATGAACACATTTTTCCTTCTGCCTTAATTAATTTAATATAAAAATACAATTTCAGGGTTGTTTGTTGCTGATCAGAAGCTTACTGCTAACAATGGCCTGGGTTATAGTAGCGCCATCTACACCCGTCAAAATCCAACAGGGAATCGTTATGGCTATGAGTGCCCTGAAGAGCGGGATTACTTCCCTTATTGGCATCCAACTCCATGGAAAGATATTGCTGTTTTAGCGGAGAATTCGTCGATGTGCAGGTGAAAACCCTATTATGGAACATGACTGTAAAAGAGAGAGGATGGGGGGTTAATGCCCCTTATTTAATTATTATTATTATTTATGTTGCATTGTCAGAATCCTATTTCTAGAGCAGCTATTCAGCTGTTGTGTTATATAAACAAATTCTGCCAGTATACTTTAAACAAGAATTAAAACTTGAAATGAGTAAATTAATTAAATCAAGATTTCACAATTAAAGAATTCAGAATTTATAGTGCAGGGAAACTATACTTCTGAAAATTGTCTAATAGAAAGCCTACGGAGCTGAACCATTGGTCAATATTAATTTCATTCCATTCCACTGAGGGGTATTTCTCTAGATATGTATATGATAACTAAATGTGTATATCTTGTTAATCCATAAAAATCATTTTTAGGCATCCGAGAAAGAGTTTAGCAGAGTTAAAACAAAAGGGAAAACAAAAACCGTAAATGTAAAAGTATAATTTTCAAATCTTTGTGTTAAACCAATTCTACTACCATATAATTTATATTATAATAAAATGAATAAGAATTGAGCCCCCCTGGGAATGCCTGGTTATTTCACTTACTGGTCAATTTAAAAATATGTTTACTTTTTTTTAATGGAACACGTTAAAAGATCTAATATGTATTTTAAGTTCAAAGGTCAATTTCTTCTGTCAGCCACTACACAAGTAAGAGCTTCAATGTTCAGCCTTATGGAGAGTGCATCAAGTCAGACAATGCCTCAATGTTCAACAATCAGAAATCATGCACAGACAATGGTGGTACCTGGGCTTTGCTGTATAACTATTTAGAAAAAGCATCAGGTAAAATGGCATGGCAGATTGAAAGTATAGGTATTATGACATTGGCCCAAACAGTGTTGCGGAACCTTTTCACACTTTATAAAACAGATGTACTACTGGTATCTTTTGACTGTCCAAAAGGGAATTTATCAAAACAACAAAAAAAACAGTGGACACTATCTTATCAAGATTCAATCTTTTTCTTGGGGTCAAAAGGAATATTACCAATTGTGACATGTTTCATATTGTATAAAAATCAAATTTTGAACAAGATTTGGGTGAATCGACTAAATTATTATTTAGCTATCGCTCTGCATCAACCAAATATATTCCTCACCAAGTGTGTTATGAACATTAATATTATGTTGTTTTTTTTTGTCAGTATGGGAGATTTTTTTTCAGTTAAATTTTTGTATGACACTTGGCTTTAGATGTTTTAACTCTTCTTTGCGCAACCACCCCCCCCCTCTCAGACAAGAAATCAAAGTCAGCATGTGAGAATACACAGACAACTGGATACACATACAAATGGGAGGTAGCTTACGACAGTCCATCTTATCAACCAGAGTGCCTGATTTTGCTGGATGCACCATATTGTGAAGAAGCACCCTGGTCAAGGTATGCAAATTCATAAAACTCATTTTTGTTATTTTTCTAAGCTGTCCAGGAGCAACATATTTTCAAGTTTTAAACAACTGCGGTCATGTTGACTAATTGTGAAAAGGTTTGGGCTGTGAATAAAGTTTTAGTAGATTAAAAACCACAAATTACTTACAGAAGATGTTGGTGACTTGACGCAGTTTGATCTGTAGAATAAATTAAAATGAAAGCTTTCCAATTAGATTTATTATGTTTGTTTTTTTAACATGTTAGTTTATGCATTGAATGTTTTGAAGAAAAAAAATTAGGGGAATGTCTTATGTGATGTTGATTTTAATTCAAGACTTTAAAAATTATTGCTTTATTGTACTTCAGATCAAACCATTTAGGCAATGGTAGAAATGGAGTTCCACTGAATTATACTTGGACCATTCCATTTTTCCCTTCAGGAAAGTCCAAAAGATGTGCATTCAGGTTTAGGTAATTTTAATTGTCTCCACTAACTATAAACACTGCTGAATTCTTCTTGAAAGACAATGAACAGAGCTAATGGTTTATTAATGATTATGAATCTTTTGGTTTTAATAATTTTAATTAAAAATTTTGGAAAAAAAACTGCTCGTTTTGTTCACTTCAAAATCAATCCCCATTGTTCTAATTACAATCTTATTTGAAAAAGTACACTCATCTACAATTTGCTCATCTTTCTTATTGAAATCCATGCTAAGTTGATCAAGTGATCTAAAACTAACATTAAAAGCCCCAGATTAGGTATTACAAAAAATTTTATTTTATTTTTTCATTAAAAAGACTTTTTCGCTTATTGTCAAAAACTAAAAATTGTATTCGTTCTTCACTTAAAACAATAATGATTTAAACACTGGGCTTAAAAAACTTTATTTCATTTTTTTACAGATACAATATAAGCACTGATGACTACAACCCTTACAAAACAGACTACATGCAGAATGATGACTTGTTAGTAAAACCATATTTAGTTACTTAAAATTATGTGTACTGCTATTTTCTATATTAACTGCATTAGGCAATCATTTTTTTAATCTTAAATCAAAATACTTTATAATTTCTAGAGTAAGTGTTATGAATTCTGTCAGTGAATAAAATTTATTCATATATTATAATTTTATGTTTATTTTAGCCCAGCTCAGTCACCCATCAAACAAAATCCGTATGTTTATGTGATGAACAAACAGTCCCCGCTTCGCCTTGCAATCAACACAGCCCAGTACGGGAGAGTTTTTCAAGACAGAAGCCATAGATTTGATCTGCGTGCAAGACCTCCAGGCATTGATGATGGTCGCATTTACAATTTGAATGTTCGTGGAAAGAGGGGCAACATTGTCCAGACATTCCCAGCCGTTGAGTATGATTTTTCACCAAACACACTTGAGGTTAAACAGAATGATTTGGTTCACATTCAATGGACAGGTAACTATAAAACAGCCGTATTAACACAGCATTTGTCCATACAGATGTACGAAAGTAGAGATTAAATACTCAATATTAATCTTATTGAAACTGTAGATGACAATGCTATTGAAGCTATAGATGACAATGCTATTGAAACTGTAGATGACAATGCTATTGAAGCTATAGATGACATTCAGTCAGGGTTTATCATTACTCATTTTCTTAATGTGCTCTTCATGGGCGTATCCTTCACTTTTTGTGTCTGCCTCCAGCTTGTGCCTCCATGTATTCTTTTGCCTTCCTCTGTTCTTTTTTCCCTGTGGTTTATGTCTTGGGTATTGTCTGGGAATGCTTAAAGAAGAGAGTGCCCTATTCACCTCCATCTTTTCTTTGTGGTGACTTCTTGGTATGTCCTCTCCAGTAAGTCTTTGTTGCTGATGATGTTTGGCAATTTGATGATGAATATCCATCATCAAATTATACTCTCATTGGTTGATTGCTTAGGATATAGACTATACAAAATCACTAGTTGGTAGAAAGGTTTTGGTGTGTGCCAATTACAGGTACGTCAGCCATAAAAACTGATTGTGTTCTTCCTCCACAGGCTCCAATACACACAATAACAATAATCCAGCAGGTGATGGCCAAGCTGGTGATGCAGGAGAGGGAAGAGGAGGTAAACTACTGTGATTTAACTAATTATAATATTAAGGGAATTGGACTGCGAATGAAGCTCAAGTAGAGTAATAAGACACAAACAAAAATGTATTTGACTTTCTATTCTTATTTCATGCCAAGCTTAAAACAAGATTTCCCTATTGATGAAACACCATCCTCCTTTTTTCAGCAAGGGAAAAAACATTTATCAACACACAGCTTTCACGTCTATTTTATTTGACAGGAACTGATCGCAGTAACTTTGTGGAACTAAGTGACAGAAGTGCCAACTTCCCGACACCTCATGAGAAAATTAGTTTTGTCAATGATGTTGAAGTGGTCTGGAACTACTTTGATAAGAAAAACCTAACACCCAGAGACTTGGCCATAAACTTGGCCTCTGCTGGTTATTACAGGTACCCTAAGAGTCTCTTCCACCAGTCTGACAGACACAAATAGCACCATTCAGATGTTATGATATGAATATGAAATACATATATATGTTAAGATTGATTACTGTAACTGATGTGAAGGAATAGGTTTATTTGAATTCATTATATGATTAATCTTTTATCTGTTGTTACATTAAACTTGCGTGGTCAATATTCTTAGTTTCATAAATCTGTAAGTTTACATGATTTAAATTATATATTATATTTAATTTTCTAAATTGTAAGCTTACATATTTAGAAAATTAAATATATAAATAAAAATGGCTTTTTTGGTGTCATCATTCAGTTAACACTCTACAGGGGCAGAGGCTACTAAAAAGGTCTCTCCATATTGCCCTGTCAATAGCCAGCCTCTCCATTCACATCCAAGATCTTTTGACTCTCAATGTAGATCCCAAGATCTTTTGACTCTCAATGTAGATCTCAAGATCTTTTAACGCTCAATGTAGATCCCAAGACATTTAGACTCTCAATGTAGATCCTTAGATCTTTTAACGCTCAATGTAGATCCCTAGACATTTAGACTCTCAATTTAGATCCCTAGATCTTTAGACTCTCAATGTAGATCCCTTCCCTTATTTTATGATCAAGTGCTAAAACAGAAATTTCAACATTTGTCTCTTTTTAACATTTTCAGATGTGCTGATAATAAAACCTGCCCAGAAGCAAGCAATGCTGAATACCTGGTTTCAACTAAAACTAAGATCAACAACCTTCTGGACAATGCACCGGCATCTTACGAAGGGGTGTTGTTAAAATGCCTGAAACGTGGTGTATATAACTACATGTGCACTCGCAACAACAGCTTCTCCAACAGGAGTCAGAAGGGAGCTATAGTTGTAAAGTAGATGTCTCTGTTTCGGAAATTCAAAGGAGTTGGGGATCTTCCTGTTTCTTTTGTGATACTTTAAAGAGTTGTAGTTTAAATCATTGTCGTTTTTTTTTTCCATGTCAAGATATGTTATTAGTCAATGTGCCGTGGTAAATACATAACCCTCGGCTATATGTTATGTATCCAATGGTTTAGAGAAGCATCAATTTCAGCATAGAAATCAAATGTCTTCGTGTTTTTGTTCATTTATATTGTATATAGCAATGTGTTCTTCTTACAAATGGATGCTCTTTTTAGTGGGCTTAATATGTTGATGGGTTAACGTTACAATAGGTAAAATTTAGCATTATATTCATTTTGAAGATGTTGGTAAATTGTGATACTAATGATGTGTCAAATTGTACTTATTTTATTATGCTATCAGTTTAATAATCATTTTTTAAAATTTCAAATACAGTAGTGTTGGTAGCTTTTCCCGCATGTGGGACACGCATATTTTTGGGGTCCTGGTGGAAATGGAGGCTGTTCTGTGCGCTTTCTTTCAGATGTTATATTAAATATATGGTTGGCAAAAGTTTAATTTTTTGGTTAGTAGATGATTGCACTTAGGCTTCACGTAACATTTTCATTAAATTTATTGCACTTCAAAATGATGGGTTTTTTTTTGTTGGTTTTTTATAATTACTTTTATGTTTCCCATTGATCCTTATTCCAAATGCCATTAAAACCTGCTGGTTCAGGTTTGTTCATTATTTTAAATACTCTCAAAAACATTGATTCATCTCATTCCATAAAGTTGTGTTGTTGTTTTTTTTGAGACACACATATTCCAAATTTTTTTTTTTAAACCTTATATTCTTATTTATGTACATCACTGTATGTTTTTATAAATTTGGGTTTCAAAATGAAACAATTTTATCATCTTCAATGTTTATTTTAGATTTCATATAAAAAAAAATTTTTGGCCTGTCATTACATTAAGTACCAAGCCAAGATAAATCTTTAAGTTACTATAACTTATAACATTGCTTAAGAGAACATTCGTTGTTGTTTGTTTAGATATATACATTTGTAAAAAAAAATTTTTATGGACTTTCCTTCTTGTTACTAATATTATCAGTCATATGCAACATGAAAAATTCACTTTTATGTATAGAAAGGTGAGTATATTGAAGAAATAATGTACGGTAATAAAGCATTGTGTAACGCTGGTTAAATAAAATAAACAAAAAAACTCAAAATGTGTAATTTTTGTGAAGTGTAACTACGGATTACTCCAAAATTTCACTGTGAATTTTGTCATGCATGAAAATTAAATACAACTTGTTAGTCTAAGATCAAATAAAAGCTCAATTATTTAATTTAACTCCTTTATTTACAGCAATAAAACATATAAAGCACAATCGAACAGTCTTGGTTTTAGGGTCTGTGAAACTAAAAGGTTTTAGATACCGTATCAGGACCAAAAAAATATTCCATTTCATTGATGAATTCACATCAGACATTTTCAACTTTTACTCTAAAACAGACTAAAACTATAACTGTAAGAATCAACATGCCATTTAAGCATTAAGGTAACTATTAGTGAGTAACGATATCCAAGCTAATTAGAAATAGGTGGATTGTATTATTAGGTGACACCTTATTTAATTACACTATAAAAGGTGGGTGAAATGCCCAAAATGACCTTCCTTATTCCTTTATATTAAACCTTTGGGACACCTGAGAATCTTCTAAAGTCAGATGTGTCATGACACTGATCTTTTTATATACATATAATTTTATAATGCAAAAACTTTTTTTACATAACAAAAAATTGTTTTGTGAACTAAAATATTGTCTCATCTTTAAAATGACTTTTAGTTTGTAGTAACTTGTAGCTTTCTTAGAAAATACATTTTTGAATTAATAAAACTACATTTCAATTAATTTTTTATTTGGGCAACACAAAAATATCTTCAGGAACTTGAAGAACATTGTATACTTCAATTTTATATACAAATATAATATATATATATTCATGAATTGGCAGATATTATCTATTTATATATCAGTTTAAAAAAAAATCTTTTAATAATCCTCATGGCAGTTAATACAATTGCATTAGTATTCACTGCAGTAAAAATTGTTACTTCAACTTAAAAGAGAAATGAGACCTTTATATGATTGAATTCTTTTATACCTACCGATAGGCTGCTGATAACAGTTAAGAATAAGTTTCCCAAACTCCCCTCCACAATATGGCCTCTAAAGCCCTTCAATGCTTTGCGTCTCCCATTGTAAAAGGAGTACATAATTTTAAAAAGGAAACGTGTAGAAAGTATGAGGCAGCTCTTGAGATTTTATTACTTTTGTTGGGTGTTTGGGCTGATTTGAGTGAGACACATAGGAGGAGGGGGAGATGATGGTAAAATCGACAGTGTAACAGGAAGGCAAGGATTAGGATTTCTTTATTTTGTTTCAGATATTGGCTAGAAATCTTTAAATAGTATTATGCTCTGCTATTATTTTGTAAATACACCAAGCAGGAGATCTGACAGACCACCTTGAACTTAAAGCTAGTCACTATGTGTGACCCTTCCAAAACTCGGAATGCATTAAAAACTATGAAAAAATAGTTATTCCCTCTCAATTCCTAGTAAAGTTCAAAGAACACTCCACACTGTTGATTAAGATGTATAAAGGTTTATTGGGGATACAAAATAATCTACTTAAATAACTCAGAACTGTGTACATGTAAATTTACAAGCTGATTTTGACTGGTCTTTACATGACAGGATATTAATTGCTCCTTTCTCCCAATATTTTACAACACCATGCATTTTTTTTTTTTTTTTTTACATAATAAAACCTTCAACTTTGTCTTCCCCTTCTTCCTTCTGAACAGAACCGAATGTGGTTTTGTTGGTTGACCTACACAGTCCCCAAAATTTACGAGGTGAAAGACTTTTTTTTGTGATTTACAACACTATGCATTTTTTTTTTTTTTTTTTACATAATAAAACCTTCAACTTTGTCTTCCCCTTCTTCCTTCTGAACAGAACCGAATGTGGTTTTGATGGATGACCTACACAGTCCCCAAAATTTACGAGGTGAAAGACTTTTCTTTGTGGCTGTAAACATCCATCCCATGTGAGAGTAACATCCCTTGCATTGGTTAATGGTCCATGCATATCTGAAGAAAATAAAAAATTGTTTTTTAATTTGGTTGAATAAATATTTAGACTTGTTATAAATCCGACTTTCCCATTATTTTTTTTTCTTTCTAGCAATAATGTGACCAAAATCTTGGGCATTTAGAAATATATACTGAAACTACATACTAAAGTATGAACTTTCGCTGCATTATTAATTTAGCTATTAAAAAATTGTCATTGTTATGGTAGTTTCAACTGAGTAAATTTACGCAAGTGCCTCAAATAGCATGAAATGTAAATTAGATCATAAATTAATAAAGCAATCAAAAGGGAAGCTTTTTTCCTTCTTAATAGGATCACAATAATTTTTAAGGTCTAATCTTACCCAGGGAACCAACTGTGCTCCGTTGAAGAGCCTCCAACGTTATATAAATTTTGTACAGCAGTGACAGTAAACATTTCATGGACATAACCTCCGGGGTTAACATAAGCCCCAAGCGGACCTTCTCTGCTCATGCTGAACACATGTTTTTTACTTGCAATCTCTTTCTGACATGTTTCACAGCGGAGTAAGACATCACTCTGTCAAATAAATACAAAGAATTCAAATTAATTAGTTATCTTGTGCGTTTGATCTATAAGATTTTAATTAAACTTTTGTTTACTGAAAAGCGGGCAATTTATTTATAATTCATCAATTCCATTTATTTCTTTTACAAAAACCTCACTTATTGAAGAAAAAAATACCACCAAGACTCAAGGAGCGGTCATTTTTACATTTCTTTGGGGAAAGCACTCTTTTTCAGGGTTGGCTACTCTGTTAGGTCAACATTAACTTTTAGAGTGTGAAGAAAACAATTTCCTTCTTAACCTTAAATGTCAGTATTTTAAATATGAAATATAAAATATATGAAGCTTAAAATGCATTGTTAAAATAGTATGTCGATTTAAAAGCAATATGGATTCAAATAATAGAAATGAAAAACACTGATTATGTAACTTGTAAGACAACAAAACAATTTTTTGAAACATTTCTGGACAAATTAGTGTGCAAAGCCCTTAGGTTTAAAAAAAAATACCTTACGAATAATACTAAGCCCGTATCTCAAACGCTGAACTACAGAGTCAAACTGAAGCAGACGCAACCGCATCTCATTGTTGACTGGCAGGTTGTGGGCGACCCAGAATGAAAGCTCAACAGGGTCCGGTGGTAGTGAGGCTGGACACCAGCTGTGGAGTTCTGCTTTAATCTGCTCTGTTAGCCAATCCTTTGAATTCAAATAGTATGTTTAGAGCTGCAATTATTCAAATACTACACATACACATGTGATTTAAAGGATATGCATAGAATTAGACACTTGGTTTTAACATAGTTAATATGTTATTGTTTCATCTATATCATCAAAAGATATACCTGGCATGATTTTTGCTGGGTATAGTTCAATAATCAAACCTGAATTTTAACTGGTCTATAATAAGACAGTGGTTTCTTCAAAAGAATATTTTAAAACATTTTGGGCCATATGACTGTTATTTTAAAAAGAATACATTAAATATTTTGAATAAGGATTAATACAGTTAGCCTTTTTATATTGGGGAAAATAGAATGCTTTAGATTCTAAACATAAGCTACATTGACATTTTGAACACGTAAGTTTTTTTATTTCTAAATATTTCTTATTTCTTGTCTGCTGAAGAAGGTTTTTAAACAAAAAGTTATTTTAATTGTCCTGTCTCTTCTTTTCAAGCCTAAACATAATCTTATTCCACTATTTATTTCCATTTTCTCTTACTTGCTTACAATAGAAATTAAGAATATTTATCATGTTACTCTCCGTATCATATGATTTTTATAGATCACTTATAATATTAATATCATGCAGTTATTGTACATTACTTACAATATCATACATTTTATACACCCAAGGTGGCCACCAGGTGTTATGCGCAGAGTACATTTTTGTGATGGGATTTTTTCGCCTCAGATCCACTGAACTGAGAATGTGGCCCTGGCTGTCAACCGCAGTCTTCAGCAATTCCTCACAATCATCAGGAGGTGGAACCATAAGCTTACGATGGGAGGGCAACCGTGCAGATTCCAGTGCATGACACAGAGACACCTCTGGTAATATCTTTACTTTGGCAACAAGATCCCTAAGGATAAAGACAGAAAGTATTCCGAATGAAATTAGCAAGTTAAAAATATTTAACTATTGATACAGTCAGACGGAGATTCAAGAAGGACGTATATTTTTCCATAGCTTTTTTAAAAGGCCAATAATTAATACATTACCCGGTAATTTCTGTTTTCATCTCCAGAACTTTGAACCTCTGCCTGCCACGAGCCTTGACTCTTACTGTAGATATACCTGAGAGCTCATCCATTTCCTGTTTCATAGAGAAAATTTCTGCCGTGCACCCCAAAGCAGACAATTGCTGTTGCTGTCGCTCCTCTTCCTCGTCGTAACCCCTACTGTGTAAACATAAATTGACAGATTTCATGTTATCGCTAAAACAGCCACTGAATCCAGAAGACAGTGACATTAGCCAACTTGCAGTGGGATAATAAGAACTTAAGTTTGCTAACTTTCAAAATATTATTATTTTTTTTTAAACAAAATTTTGTAAGAAAATAGTTTGTGTGAATAACGTTACAATATATATTTTACCTCACATTAATGACACCAAAAGTTTTGTTACTTTCACTGTCAGCTACTCTTCGTACCATCGCCACCAACCGTTGCATGTAGAGCTGGAGCGGAATAACCTGACCAGGAACTAACACAACATTTGGCAGCACCATCAGAGGCAATGTGATGATAGAATTTTCATCAAATATGATTCTTCCCCTGACATCCTCAAGATCGTTCCCAAGGTACTAGAAAACAAAGTCAGGTGAAAAAAACACACAAAAAAAACAAAACCTTCCAAACTTTAAAAAATTAAAAAAATTTAATTAATTTTTGAATTATCCTTAAGCTGATGTTCAAAAACAAGGTTAGACCTCAGAAAAAATGATGTACATTTATATATTTTTTTTATCTCATATCACTTACAAAAAAACATTTTTAATATGATTTATGACTGCATATAATTACCGAATGAGTTGATGGCAGAGATTGATCAAAGTTGATAAAAACTTGTTGAGGGGGTGAGCTCTGTTTCTCTGACTTTTCTGATGATTTTCCTTTTGATTTTTTGCTGAGTCTCTTTCTGTTGACCAGATTCAGCTCTGCAAAGGGTTCATTTCGATTTTCAGCTAATTCTTCATTGCCATCATTTGCATCCATTTGTTGCTCCCCTTCCTCCTCCAAATCACCATCTTAAATCATAAATAAATTACCTTTCAAAATAATTTATAAAAAAATACTTGAATTTTGATAAAGGAGCTAAATCATACTATTGTTTTACAGTGTTTTGAGATGGGATATTGTACATCTTGTGCAATATTTCAAAAGTGTTCACAGTACATATGTCAGAAAGATGCCAACCCATCTCGCCCAGATAAGTTATGTGGTAGCAGGTACAAACAATGACATAGATAACATTGCGGTTTGTGCAAAGGAAACTGTCCTTTATTTAAAAACAACCCTTAGGGAAGGGATTATGTTAAATCTGAATGACAAAAGAGCAAGTTTTAAAATGGCTGCAGCCACATGGCTTGGTCCCAAAGTGAGAAAGAGTAGCAGGGAGATGGCTACGAACAAGGAAATCTTGAAGATTTTTATATCTTCTGAACACAATGAGAGACGCGGTTGAGAAAATTTTGTGCATGTTGGGATCGTCGAGGAGTATGGCGCGGTTTTAAAGAAAACTTTTATGGCTAAGAGAATATGGGCATGATAATTAAGATTAAATTTGATCCTGTTGCCATTGCCACTCTGACGAGACCTGAAGGCTTCAGCAAGAGGGATGATTTTAACCTGTTAAAGGGCTGACGAAAGTACCTTAAGTGTATTCTTCATTAAATTAAATCCAGGCAGTGATAGTTAACTAATACTTAATTATACAGCGCTTATATTCATTTTATTTCTAAAGCGTCTTTAAACATCTCCAACCTTCCATAGCTCCATTTGTTTAGTATTTTTCACCCTGTTGCCAGAATTTTGATCACCTATAAGTTGGTATTTTGTGGGGGGGGGGGGGGGGGACTTTAATAAGGTTTTTCTTTTTTTTTGGGGGCCAAAAATTTTTTTTTTTCTAATATGGGGTGTATAAATATAATTCCGAACATGGGCATGGGTGAATGGAACGAGATCAAACTTAGTACACATGACATAAACGTGATTATCCATATTCAAAAACCGGTACCGAAGGGTAATTAATTCATTATTTTAATTTTTCCTACAACTAGCCAATATATATTATAAACGCCTTACACTCCAATTTTAAATAATTTTTTTTTTTTTAACATGGTTTTTTTGTGACTATGCTTTCAGTTGAAAAATTGCAATCTGGCATGTAGGGTGAATTTAAACCAAAAAAAAATGGGGAGATGTTTATGCTATTGGCTATGTACCAATGGGGGCTGTACAAATCAATAAAAATAAAAGTTACTGCTGGACAATATAAAGAATACAATAACTTTACAAGTGATAATACAAATTTCTATCAGAAATAATTACGCACCTGAACTGCAAGATTACCCATTTGGGTAAATGTGAAGTCGCAAACTTATGTCCTAAATGTATCCCTAAACCTAACCTAAACCCTAAATTAGCCCCCATTTGTTAATTCATTCAATTTGAAAATTGTGTTCAAGTCAAGACGCAAGTACCTTCCTGAGGTTACTAAGACTACGAGTACACTCTGAGTGATTGTTTGTAGTACTACTCAGGACTCCACCAACTAGGTCCAAATCAATTCAATCTGAGATACATGCAGAAATGTAAGCGAATATATAGAAATTAGATCAACTACTACCTGATGAAGAATAGTCGCTGTTATCAGATTCTCGCTCGTCTTCATTTTCTGCTTGAATAATTCCTAGCAAAGGAAGCAAATCGTCGACGGGGTCGGCCATATTTGTTTACAATCTCTAAAAAAAGAGTTTATAAAAAAATTTGAGTACGGTAAGCCTAATTTGCAAGATGGAGGTTACTGATAATATGATTTATGTTATTATTATTTGAGAATAATTTACATATAATCAACTTTATACTTATATTTATTGAACAAACGGTCTCAAATAAGGCCAACTCAAAAACAGAATCCTGTTTCATATTCAAGTAAATATAAAGTGCTGGGTGGCAGAGCGTTCTAAATTAGTGAGTCACAAGCAAGTGGACTGGAGGTTGGCCTATATTCCCAGCAAAAGCCTAGACCAGTGGTTGGCAAATCGCGGCTGACAGTCGGCCAAAAATCGGTTTCAACTCCGAAAAACATGGTTCTTGAAAAGAAATTTGGCTCTCAAAATTGTTTTTATCGACCTGTTGCTGATTTTTGGCTCGTTTGACTATGAATTTTCCGACCACTGGCCTAGACCAACAAAAAAAAAAACCTAGCACCCCGGGTGGATGTCAGGAAAAGCCACAAACTCATCTCCAGAAGTTGACGCACTATTGAAATAAATCTTCTCGGGCAGCCTAACTACTCAATTATCGTCAACAGGTCATCTCTGCTGACTGAGTGAAATGCTTTGGTCAGATCAACAATGGAGATGAACAGGCCGCTGTGTTGCTCTTGAAATTTTTCCTGGAGCTGGCTTGCTGCAAATATTTTGTCAACCGTGACCCTTTCTGAACAGAATCGACAGTGGCTTTCAGAAAGAAGTCCCTGTTAAAGGTGCATATTAGCTAGAGTTTGAGATGCTGACGTACTAGCGAAACTTGATTTTAGCCCGCCCCCCTCCCCCCCCCCACTATCAAGGGGGTAACTGAAAAAAAAAAGAAATCAATATTCTAAATTAACAGTCAAATATAGACAATATAATAATACGCGAGAGGAGTATATGATAAAACCGTCCGCAATGGGATGAGGTGGATGCTCAGTGGTAATAAGGTAAATGGTGATGGATTGGTGGGGGGGGGGAGGTAACGTTAAGGAAAATATGGCAGGATTGAATGGGGTGGATATTGGTTAGGGAAGGAGTAATTCAGGTATGAAGTATGTCACAGTATGTGAAGATGATGAAGAGACGGTAAATAAATTATATGAATGAAAGGAACACTAAGTATGTTTTGAGGGGAAACAATATTTTATGGGACTAGCAGTATTTTCTTGTGTTAATTTTATCTTGCTACTACCTATCAAGAAAACTGTTTTAATTAGATTAGTATAAAATTCATTGCGTGGTTATGCAGTTTTATATATATATGGCTCTCAAAATTTTTTTAATCGACCTGTTGCTAGTCCACTGTTGCTGATTTTTGGCTCGTTTGACTATGAATTTTAGAATATAAATATATATTTTGCATATTTCCGCTTCTTAACCTCCTTCGCATATTTCAACCACATTTTTTAAAAGTGTACGCATAGCACTCACACACCTACGATCTTTTAGTTTCTAAAACAAAAATCTATTTCCTTATGTATTCCAACCCCCAATCAGACGAACAAAACCGAAGTATCTTACGGTATCTAGTTGATACTTCTAGCCACTTCCGAATATCCGGAATTTTCGAGGTCATTCACGTGACTTATTATAACCAATAGCATTCGTTGTCGTGTACCTTAATTTATGTGACGTATAATTTTAGTAAACAAAAAGTAGAAACCAAACCAATGCCATATGTCATATGTTCATTCTGTGCAGTGCAACCATACAACACAACTGGTGGGTTACCATAGGCCTAGGCTTGATTAAGGAATTGTTGCACTTAGAAATCTATTTCTGGAGGGTCTGATTGTTTGGTATACTGATTGCTTTATAAATCGGATGTATAAAGTAAGTAAGTATAATTTTATTTAACCGGTACTTATAATTATAAATAATAATAAAGTCTTGCATTCTTCGGTTCTATTAGAGAGAAAAATGAGTTGGCTAATTTTTTGTAAATCGTTATTACTAAATTGTTAATATTATTAAACTAGAAATAACCCGTGGACCGTAGAGTTGAAATCCACGGGCGCCCCCCTCTCCCCCGCCCAAACCTCTTTCGCTGGGGAGCCTTGGGGCCCTCGATTTCTGCCTCCGATCCCCTTTGACTCTTGACAATTTGCATCAGGATTACTTTTGACTTTGGAACGTTTGCAACGCTCTGTAAATCTGAGAATCAAAAGTCAATGTCACGGTATACATGTGATGATCCAAATAAACTTTACATTCTCACAACAAAATGTTAGTGATTTATTATAATTTATATTTACACTTTATTCTGGTCTTTTAACTAAATGCATACAATCATACAGTAGACAGTTATTCATCCTGGCCTAACAGTCTTTACTTTAAACAATAGGCCTACACTACACCTGTGGCTCTTTCTTGATAAATATAATAGTTGCTTTCCTCTTAAAAGAATTTTTTTTCTTACCGAGTTCATGTCACACAAGAGCCTTTTCTTTCCACTCAGTACTATTTAATATAAAACATGTGGACTATGGAGTTGGAGGGAAGGTGGTTACAAAAAGTAAAAACAAAGCAAGACACACCAGAAGTAATTATGAATTTAAATTTAAGAGATTGCAATTATAATGTATTTTAAATCTTAAAAATCTATATACATGGAATGATGGAATTAGGATGTTATAAAAGCAATCCGTTTTGGTATTGTTTGAATAATGCTATAAATATAATACATTACTGATGACCGCTGGGGAGGTAAGCTAAGATTAGAATAGCCTTCATTAGGTTAGATCTTTTCTTAAACTTTCACTTTTTTCCTTTGGGGACTATTTCTATTAATAGGAAACCCTAAAACTTTTGGACCAGTTGCATAATTCTGCCACTTTTCTACTCCTCCAGCGTCCATCATGAATCTCTACAAGTATTGTGTTCTCCTGATTGCCACTTTGAGCGCAGTTCTTCTGTATGCAGATGTTGAGGCTGCTGAGGACCATTACAAAACGTTGGGTGTTAAAAAATCAGCATCAGATAAAGAAATAAAGAGAGCATTCAGGAAACTGGCCTTAAAATATCATCCTGATAAGAATAAGAAAAAGGATGCAGAAGCAAAATTTTTAAAGATTGGTAAAGGTATGTAAATTTTCCCAGACAGTAGCCTTTGTCTTAACATAAACCTCACTTCCAGTTTATATTGATTCCATTTCTACTTAGCAACTTAGCATAATCAAATTAATATACTTTGAAATTTTTTTGTTTTTGTAATACTTCTAGTGTCTAAAAGTTAACTCATTCCTTACAGCAGTGCTACTTACGTACTTAATTTAAATGGCTTGGAAAGGGAATCAACTCCATTTTGCAATTGATTAAATTGATAAAATATTTTTTTAAGTTGCTTAAATATTAATTAATGTCAATGAATTGAGGACAAATGCATCCAAAAATGAATGTTTATTTAAAAAAAAATAGATTTAAAGTAAAAATAGGATTAAAACTTCCGGTTTTTAAATTGGAATTGCGCTATCTTTGGAAGTCTCAAAGGATGCGAGATTTCATTGCTACTTTTAAATAAAACTGAGAGATGTGTGGCTATGCACTGTGCCGCATTTGGACACATCCATTGAAACCCCCAAAAGGACGCATTTAGTCCATACTGTCCTGAATGAGTTAAATATTCTACACATTTTTTAACCCATACAACTTTTTCTCCATAAATGATTTCATTGTCTTTTCTTTTCAACTATGACTCATATAATTGCAGCTTATGAAATCCTGAGTGATCCTGAAAAGCGAAAGAAATATGACATGTATGGAGATGATGGTGCCGGTACCGGTCCAGAGGGTGGAAATGCCGGAGGCTTCCAAAATGCAGATTTCAATCAGTTCTTTAAACAATTTGATGAAGCTATGAATTCTCACCGCAATGGGCATCATTATACGCACCATGGCAACGGAGGATTCCGTCACTTCAACACATTTGGTGACTCTGGAAGCTTTTTTGACTTCGATAATCTTTTCCATGATACTGATGAAGATGATCTATTTGGCTCATTTCAAGGAAACAGGAGATCACAAAATGATTTTGGCAATCATTTTGGTTTCAATGGTGGCAACTTTGGAGATATGTTTGATCACTTCTTTGATGGTGGCAACAAGTATGATCGAGCCCATAATTCTGGTGACCATTTTGCTAATCATCACCATATGCACAACAATTTCCACCATAATATGCATCATAATATGCATCATAATATGCATCATAACATGCACCATCAGCAGTTTTCACAGCAAAGTAAGTTCCCTTTTGTTTAAAAAAAAACCTTTCAATAAACTTACATTATGTTATCATACTTTGCAATTCACAAATTATGAAATAATCCTTGCCTGCTGCAGACATTCCATAACTAGGCAGATAGCTTTTAGGTTAAATTAAATAATGTACTTGTTAATCTTTTGAGTATGTTGTTTGCTCCCACTGCTGACAAAATTTATGATTTTTTCCATTGATAAAAATTTTAATGTCTTTGTTGATAATTCCCCAGGACAACAAAGATGTCAGAAAGTAACACAGAGAGTTGGAAATCAAGTCATCACTTTCACCCAGTGCTCTTAGCTTCAAATCAAAAAATGGTGTCATATATGTACAAAATATACATACTGTACATAGTTTACAGTATCTGCAATGCAAAGTCAAGGATCTCAGAAACTTTTTAAAGGAGGAAGAAATGAAGAATGGAAGAGAAAAAAAAAGTAGATTTTTTTAAAAAGTCAAAAGGGTTTTCATTTTAAAAAATTTTACTTTTGGGAAAGGTCTATGAATATCATTCAATAGTTTTTCTTATAATGTGCCAATCAATCACAAATATCTCTATGCAGTGGGACATTGTGTAGCTATTAGAATTTTGGGGCCTCTCCTTTTATTTCTTGGGCACAGATGGTTTCTGTTAGTATTCCATGTAAATCCAACAATTTCCATGTACATAAATAAATACTGCCAGTGTGATCTAAATATATACACCTTTTTTTCCCCCTTTCCTGTGAAGTTATGCTTCTTGTGATATTTAAATGACTTTTTCTGCCTTTGGTTTCATGGGTGTGAAAAGTAATTTAAAATGTTAATGTTTTGGCCTTAACCTTTGCTACTGAAACGTGTGCATGAGATTATGTGCTAGAAGATATTGAAACAAAATTATATGCTTATGAAACTTCTGCTCTGTAGATTTGGTGACTGGTGTCTGCATTATACCATGACATTTTTTTTTTTAAATTTGAGTAATGCCACTAAATATTTACTGGTTTCAGTTGCTTGTTATCTCTTTAAGCTTGTCTGTAAAAAAAACTTCTTTCAATGTATTGCAGCAAAGATGACAAGTCGGTTACAATGACAGCTATTATATCTTTAAATGACAATGATATCTCATTAATTTTTTTAAAATTAAAAAATGCATGTCAGCGTCATATGTAAAATTAATTTATGAAAATAATAAGCCTCATCTGTTTCTAATATACCTTTTGTTCCTTTATACGTAATGCTTAGAAACTTGAAAATCTTCAAAAAATAATTTGGTAATTCTAGCAGTAGCTCAGTTGGTGCCAAAGTGCAGTGCCTCCATGCATGATTTTGTTTTGGAAAAGTGAATAATGTATTATATTTCATGAAACGAATGCAATTAAAACAAATAATTTTATTTGGTCTACTTAACCTGAGTGTAATAATCATGTCCTTTTTTTTTCTATTTCTTAATCCATTTACAGCTGTCATTTATATTTGATAGTATTAGCAACATTTTTTAAAAATTTTCATTGCAAAGTTACCTTAAATTATTGATTTAGGTGCACAGGAAAAACATGTGTTTCAAATTAAATTTAACAATTGTCTGTTTTATTAATGCACATTCAGTCTTTCACAATAGGCCTATGACAGCATGCCTATAAGTCAAATGTGTCATATGTGTTGAGTACTTTATGACTTTTAACCACAAAAGTTTTTTGTTGCTTTTATGAATTCCCTTTTTTAAAGGGTACCATGTCATCTTGTTTCAGTTGATGGGTTTTTACATTTTTTTTATTAACTAAACAGTGGGATGTGTTTCTACAGCTGTGGGTACTCATCATCATTAACTAACACTACAGTGGGATGTGTTTCTACAGCTGTGGGTACTCATCATCATTAACTAACACTACAGTGGGATGTGTTTCTACAGCTGTGGGTACTCATCATCATTAACTAACACTACAGTGGGATGTGTTTCTACAGCTGTGGGTACTCATCATCATTAACTAACACTACAGTGGGATGTGTTTCTACAGCTGTGGGTACTCATCATCATTAACTAACACTACAGTGGGATGTGTTTCTACAGCTGTGGGTACTCATCATCATTAACTAACACTACAGTGGGATGTGTTTCTACAGCTGTGGGTACTCATCATCATTAACTAACACTACAGTGGGATGTGTTTCTACAGCTGTTGGAACTAATCATTTTTGTGCAGATGTTACAATAAAGTTTCATGCCACATAAACCCTAAGTGGGCAATGGCAAGGAATTGATATCCTCTACATGATTCATTCTTCTATTCTTGCATGGGATTTTTAAAGAATTCTTCACATGTGCTTGTCAGGTTGTGTGAATGGATTGTGTCACTGTTTGGTTACTGTATGTGTTCATTCTGTTACAGAAACCCAAGGTGCTGAATGTTTATGTGCTCTACAATGACTAAATGGTTGTGATGAACTGAGCAAATTATTTCTACATATCTGTGGCATGGTATAGGGTTTTTTTTTAGTTTTTTTTTTAGAAATGTTCAAAACTATATCTATGGCTCTGTGTTTGTTGATCTATATAACAGTGTAGATTTATAGTACTACTTTAGATACTCTAGAACCTAAGCTGTGTAAATGGTGTCTTAACTTAAAAGTATCAGTAGTTGCTGAGATCTGCATGTTACAATAGTTTAGAAAACTGGTACAGAGAGTAATTTGGCCAGTGTTATCCCTACACCAGCTGACCTATTTTTTTTATAAAGTTTTCTTTACAGTTGTGAGGCCAGTGGAAAAAACAGTCGCTTATTTATGAGAGTAAATGTTGAAAGAACTATCTGTCCCTAAGGTGATTTGATTGTGAGTGCATTGTGGATTGGGCTAATATGATGAACAGAATCAAAAATGTATCTTAATTTATGAGATTTAAAACACATAAAACTGTTGAAATTCTTGGGTTGTCCCCCAAATCTCTGTGGAGACCACAAATAAACGAATGATCTGCAAACATGAATAGTTATTTAATATTTCATAAATGTGTGTCATAAGTTTTTGTCTGAAACTCATTCCTTGAAAATAAAATTTGTAATTTATAACAACAAAGAAAACAACAGAAAGTCATTTGAAAGCTTGAGCAGGCCGTTGCATACACTTTCACGGGGTCTTTTTCTTGAGAATGTGTAGAGTTGGGTTTTTGTTGTCTTAACGTTGTGTATACTCTGCTTGTGGAACTAGAAGCTATAGATGAACTACTTGCTCAGAGCAGAGCTATTGTCACTGCTGTCCCCGAGAAAAACAGGATTTAGATCGTGTGTCGGATAGCTGCTGGGTCATGTATGTGGGTCGTGTGTCAGACAGCTGATGGTTCGTATGTCGTATGACAGCTGTTAGAATAAAAGGCCCCGCTGTCCAATCGAGGCACACTTACAAAATTGGCACATATACCCGAGTAAAACACGTCCTCCAGGAAAAATATGGGGAACCTCAAAGCGGCTTCGTACAGCAGCTTGGCCACGGCTATGGGGTAGGCGTTGGCACTGCCGTATAAATAGGAAGGGTACTCTTGAACCTTGTACAGGGCATAGTGAATAGCCGCCGCCTCGTTCTTCTCGTTGGCCTCGATCATCTTCTTGGTGGCCAGCTTCCCCAGCATGAACAGCGACTGGTCCACTGATACCTTGTTCAGTTCGGCCAACACACTGGCCATGTCTATCACGCAGTCGTCTGCAGATTTCAGCACGTAACTCGCGGCGAGGCAATAGTTGGTCACCCACTTGATAACCGACATCGTTTTGAGGCTGAGATTTTTTTCGGAGTCGACGATCTCGCTTTGGACTATGTCCCCGTACATCTTAGCCTCCATCTGGATCCTCTGGTGCACGGCCTCGGCGTCTCGAGACGCGGACACCCCCACGAAAAACAGAAACACAATCTGGACGTCCGGGTGCCAGAACATCGAGTACTCGTCCCGCACGATGTCTCTGAATCTGTGTCTGGCATCGAACTCGTCCGCGGCCACGGTGACGCACAGGAGGAGCTCGACGAGCCGGTTCCTACAAGCGTCCGTCGGGTTGATTCGGTACGCGTAGTCGTGAGGATTGACCACCGAGTGCTTCCGGACTTTCTGCAATCTCAGGATGTAGTGCTGGCTCAGTGACCCGGGAACAAACCGCTCTGTCGTGGTCGACTGCTTGGCATGAGATTGGCGGGGATCGTAACCCGTTACGGTTTTAGCGACAAGGGCCATCCCGAATGGTCGTTCTTCATCAAGCTCACTGGATTTCCGGTGTGCGCTCAGCAAGAGCAGCAGGTTGCCTATTAAAGCTAGATTTAAGATGGCGCACAACAGTGTTCGAAGCGTCGTCTTATAGTTCATTGCTTTGTTTGTCTATAAAGTTGTTGTTTTTTTTTCAACAATTTTGTAAATCGTAAATACTGATATGCCAAGTAGTGTTGGTCTCATTCTAATAAGGACAGCATTGTCGGCATTTATGGCGCACACAAAAAAATGCGTTGACTTGTTTACAAACGAAGGGTTGACTTCTAAACTTGTTAAAGACCGACAATTATTATTTCACCGACATCTTCACCCAACATTTCTGAACTTTCTCACCCAACCATGTCAAGTGATTACACGCCTGACTGCATAATGTATGGAGCAGGTAAAACATACGGTACCGAGAAGAAATCATTTTGGCACCAAAAAAAAAAAAATCAGAGCGTTTGTGTCGTCCTCTCTGGAATTGTGTTAAATCTTTATCATCTTCAGAAATAAGTGTACGAACAAATGATTTTCATTATCCATCAACAATGTTCCACCGGATATTGTTTATCTATGATTTCGCCATTCAAAACATTGTGGGTTTGAGATTTTAACAAATCATATAATTAACCCCATCCGGGCAAAAAGACACAAATTTAAAAAAAAATAGCGTGCTTCAAAGGATTTTTTTAAAAATTAAAAATATTCGTGTAACAAGATGATGTGTTTAGGCTGGGGAAAAAAAAAAAGGGGGGGGGGGGAGGGGGGGTG
>CAXITT010000360.1:487029-508596 GCA_964033795.1 Lymnaea stagnalis
CATGAATAAATATAATGTAAATGTAATGTAATGTTAATTTAAAAGCTGGGTGATCATTTGAAAATTAATATGAAAAAAAAAATTTTAAAAAAAAACATACAGGATTTATAAAAAAAAAAAAAAAAAAAAAAATCTTTTTAGCAGTTGTTAACATTTCTTTTTTGTTACAAGTCTTCAGACTTTTACTTTTAGGTTTGTCGGCTCACAAATGAGAATGCACTACCCTGTTTATTTATTATTTTATTTTTTCAGTAAGTACGTCAGTTGCCTTGTGATAAACATATCATCAGTCACCAGCCAGCGGCCCGACATCAGGATGCGCCTCTTTTTTCAATATTAAACATTCAATTGTTTGTTTGACCAATCTATAGCGCCATTTAATCCACCCGTCCCTGGCTGCGGCTGCCTAAAGATCTATCGTCTCAGCCGAAAAAAACCAACTTAATAATGTGGCTCTTCCCTCAAAAAATGGTTTCCGAGTCATGTCATACAGAATTGCAAACTCTAAATGCCTGTCCTATGTTCCCAGTGACGTAGCGTAACATTCCAATATTTCTTGTCAAAACTTAGGGCGAAGAGTGTAACTATCAATGGCTGTTACTACAAGGACTTTGTTGCATTCTCAACACCGCAAGCCAAACTTCCAATCCATGATATTTATGGGAAAAACAACAACAAGCAGTTGTATCTTTTCAAGACAGACACTGGCGAGGCAGGTTTGAAGAAGGGTTTCTCAATTCAAAAAGTTTTCTTTGACCTCATCGGGCGCTCAAAGCTGCCCCCCCCCCCCCCACCACCCCCAGACCTCCACGCGTGGCGAGTACTCAGCCAGTGTAAACTCCCAGGCGAACAGAGCGCCGGCGTAAATAAGAAAAGACGGGTTTGATCCGGGCCTCAAGAATACCTGCACCAACTTCAAAGGGGGTCGAGAGTGGTCCCGCCTTACAACCCATGGTCTGAAGGGAATTTTCATACCGCTATCTTAAGATATATATATATATATAAAATCACAAAGTCATCTATACTTCAAGCTTTCTTTATTATATAATGCAATGAGGCCAGCCGTTTCAAGCAACAAAATCATGTTGGAAACTTTTGCTACAACGTAAAGAAAATGTACCGCTGTCCCTCTCCCTTCGGGCCCACTTAACCATTATCCCACTAAACTACCCCCCCCCCACCCGACTCCAAATCCCACGATTTATCTTAAGGCGAAGACAAACAGCACTGCTCCCAAGAAGGTCCCTAAAGCAAAATCATGTTGGAAACTTTTGCTACAACGTAAAGAAAATGTACCCCTGTCCCTCTCCCTCCGGGCCCACTTAACCATTACCCCACTAAACTCCCCCCCCCCCACCCGACTCCAAATCCCACGATTTATCTTAAGGCGAAGACAAACAGCACTGCTCCCAAGAAGGTCCCTAAAGCTGCAATAATGTTTACACGCCTGTATCCCCCAGTCTACAACAACACTTCCGGCTTTTGACGTTAAAGTGTGGGAAATATTGCCTCGGCGACAGAAACACAAAAAGAGTCCAACTGAAAATGACGTCACAAATTAATGCTTCGGGTTGCTTTAATCTAGGCTCCGCCATCTGAGACGGGTGCACATTTGTAAAACTTGATGCAAGAAACAATCATTTCACACATGCAGTTAGTATTAGTATTATCATTTGGTTTGGTTTTGGTTTTTGTTTCTTTGTTTGTTTGTTTCTTCTTCTTCTTCTATATATATATATATTAAGGGCCCACGATCATTTCATTGATCATTTTGGCTCCTATGCATGCAAAGGGGGTCTGCAATGTTTCTGTGCCTGGTGTGGGCAACGAAGGGTGATCGGGAGATGTATGCTGGTCACAAGTGATTTTATATTTAAAAAAAAAAAAAAAATATTATGAAAACAAGTGATCAGCATATTTATACGTGTTTAAATCGGGTCCAAGTTCTGCTAACTGCGCCACTTTTCTTAGCCTGAAAAGGCTCACAGTGAGACTTTGAATTCATCAACCAGACTCTCAAAACCTCAATTACAGAACCGTTATTGGCGTCCGTGTTCCTGGTCCCATGAAGTTCTTTTTTTTTAAAATTATTTTTTTAATTTTTTTTATTTCCTGCCCACCAAGCTCATGTCTTTGGGGTAGATAAATATTAATGATAATCCCTTCCCCCCCCCTTCCCCCCCATCCCCCGGTTTGCCTGGTGGCCCGTCCCTTGTGTCTTGTTGTTGGGGGATGTTTTGTTTGAGCCAAACACGTCTATTAGCGGACGTCGCCAGGCGGAGCTTGCGCAAACATGTTGAGTAGTTGCCGGCACCGGGTTCTTATCATACGGCCCCCGGGACCAGGGCCCTCGCGTAAACTATTGGTTACCGGGAACGTGTTCCGGGAGAAAATAATCGGACTCGTCGTTAGGTTACTTTGATGTTTGAAGTGCGGGTAGAAAAATACGACAGAATGGCTTACGGCACCTGGCGTAATCTTTGTACTAGAATCTCGTTGTTATAAGGCTCTTAAGTTAAGTTATTATTTTTTTTTTTTAAAGATTTAAGTATGAATTGGTTCTTCATGCAAAAATATTTTAGACTTTTAAGATATTAGCACCCCCCCCCCCAAAAAAAAAAAAGTGTATTTCAAATGGATTGGCTAGAGTTTGTAGAGCTCCTAATTAACTAAAACTATAGCGAGTTCAGAGCAAGCATAGAAATTGAACTACATAAAGTATTTGATGAGGTGGACCGAAATTGTCACCCCAAAATGAATGTTACCAGGTACGGACTGCCCCCTACCATTTGTCACTTAATTTAGCCATTGACTGGCCCCTTGCGGTAGTGTGTGGGGGGGGGGGCACTGGCGATGATTGGATGGTTGCGGGTGTGGAGTGGGGCATCCTGTTTATTCTGCGACATTGTGTTCCTAAATATAAGGAACGAGTTCAAGGGGAAAACCGCTTGTAATTATAATCTAGTTCACACAGGTCCATTATTGTTTTTGTTCCTGTCCTATATTACCTCCCCCCCCCCACACACACTATATATATCTATATCTATATCATATGTAAATCCAGTTTTTCCTAAAAAAAACATGTAGAATATCAAATGTTCAAGTTCCACTCAAAAGCCCTTGTATAGTATAAAGTTATCACCATCCTTTATTTCTGTCGCTGACGACAAGCCGAGGGTACTCACTCTCAATAAGACTGTCGTCTGAGCAAAGCTCGCGAAGCCCCACACGTGCCACTTCGAAGTTACCCCAGACGGTGTCGATCTTGTCATGCCTCTCTTTGGGACAAGCGGTTCTCAGTTGGGTGATACAGGTGACGGCAGTTCTGTACGCTCTGTGGGGAACACATAGGAAATGTTGTTAATAGGTTTAGTCGAAAGCATACCGTAGGATACAATAATAATATAACAAAACAAAAAACTGGCCCATACTTAATTCAAGAGTAACACCAATATACTAGGCATACTATAATAATGCTCTAGTACACAGGTTCGCAACCAGTAGTACGCGTACCCCATTATTATCTTGATAATGTTGGGAAAAGGCCAAAAAAAAAAAAAATTTAATTTTTAAAAGGAAAAAAAATAAAAAATTACGAGATGGTTTTATGGGGTTACAAAACGACAAATTTTATCTACAATTTTTTTTCATTTAAAATTAATCGCGAAGACACAATATTGTTTCATTCATATTAGGTGCTGATAATTTTATTTAACCTTTTCCACCATTTTGATCCAAATATTATTGCAGTGTTTTATTTTTTTTTTATCCTTTTGTTTAAATACCAAGGCGGCTATTGTTGGGACTAATACCAATGACGTCATTTGCCTGTTTATTTAAAATTTGTGCAGGAGTCATTTCCCTTTATTCATTTTATTATGGCGGAAGTGCTGATGACATATTTCTATTTAAAATTTTAATTGGTTGATTATTTATAGTTATAAATTATCATTGGTTGGCTAATTATAATATTTTATTTGCGCCACCATCTTTCAACATGTTGGCCTGTTCAACATGTTGGCCTAATGCCGGCAGTTGTGTTCCAATTATTTGTGCATATTTTTGTTTCATTTGAAACTACCGGAACCTGTAATAAAGGGTGTAAAAGTGTGTATTTCATGAAACTGTAAGTTGGGTTTTAATTATTTCTTGGTTTTAGTATTTTTTGGCTTCTTTTTTGCCATTTTTTTGTTGTTGTTTTTTTTTTGTTCATTTTCAAATTCCATGTGTTCTTACGGCTGTTTTTACTTGTGGCCTTTGGCTTTGGGTTAGGTTTATGGATCAACTGTTTGCTTATTTCATTATTTTTACATTGGGGAGGGGTGCTGGGGAGGGGTGATTTTGATGCGATTTTTGTAGGAAGCCTTGTCACAACTTTCAAAGTACCCTTTGATCAAAATCTCACCTTTGTCCAAAGGAAACCACGCACAAAACAGTGCGTTCATTATAAAATTTTGACGCAAATTTTAAGCTAATTTGAAAGGAATTTGATCGTGTGCACTGACGCTAAGAATAAATATTGCAAGAAGCTTGGCGCAGCTTCTGATTTGAGGTTATATTGAAAATGATTTTTGTTTTTAAAAATAGGATCCATGAAAAAAGCTCTAGGAACAAATTAAGTTATTAATAGCCACACTTTGACCATTTGCATACAAGTTTAAAAAAACCAACTGTTATTTTAAAGCTAATTGATAATTATTTTACTTAAATTGAAATTTAATGTGTATAAATTGCTTTTGTTTTTAATTTGTATTTAAGAAAAGGAAATTTATTTGTAAAATATGTAAGATAAAAAGCATATACTAAAAAAGCTCTATCGGCTTCGCTGGACTTAAGAAGGAAAGTTGGAAAATGGGTGGGGGTGGGATACTAATAAATGAAAAGTCTAATCAAGGGGTACGGGAGAAAAAAAAAGTTTGGGAACCGTTGCTCTAGAAGACATATTTAATGGTTGTCAGAGAGAAAATGTGTATGCAAAAGTCGTCAAAGATACACCATACTATATGTCGTGGCGGCACTCGTAACTCCCATAATATATGACCTAGTTTCGGTGTTACAGCCAATTGAGTGACAGTTGCTTTAATGCACATTAATCACGTTCTGACAAAGCTGCAATAGTTCTCAACACAACAATATAATATGTATTAATGACTAACACAACAATATTTATTAATGACTAACACAACAATACCAATTAATAAAACGAATACAAAGTATCTAGTGACACGTAATGTACAAGTCTATAACAATCTATGTTGGATCACCACTACACATACACTTGCACCATATTTAATTTCATACACAATACCATAAATATTGATTGTGTTGCCCAGATAAAGAAAACAAATTATGTTATAGTTGCCCCAAAAGACTATTAACTTATTCTCATAATCGCCACAATAAATGATGACCTATATAATATATATATATATATATGGAATAGTTGACTTGGAATTAGATGAGACGCCGTAGTTGCCAATGAAAACGATAACACGTGAAATGGTTGACCTATAAAAAGATATCATGTGCTAGTTTTAGAAACAATAGCATATGCCCTAGCTCACTTAATAAACAATAAAATATGCCATTGTTCACCTAGTAAACGGTAACATCTGCCCTAGTCCGTCTTATAAAAGATGCCATATGCCCTAGTTCCTCCTACAAAAGATGGCATATGCCCTAGTTCCCCTAATAAACGCTAACATATGCCCTTATTCCCCTCACCCCAGCCCCAACAGAGACAAAGCCTTAATATTTTCAGCCTCGTTTCGACCACCACGCCGCTGTTGTAGTGACGCAAACGTCTGTCAAAGATGATTAACCACTACAAGACCCGAGGAGGATCCGGTGAACTCTCTCCCTTTGTGGCTCGCATTCCGCCCACGCTAAGCCGGGGGGGGGGGGGGGTGTCCACGGTCTCTAAAACTTTAATTTATGGAGTTCAAGAGCTGAGCATAAACGGGTTGAACATGTCGAGGCGGGTCGGGGTGTCCACAGAAGTTGCAGGGTTGTTCATTAGCTTCACGCCCAGCAAGCGAGCTTCGTTCTCAAATTATTCATCACCGTGTACCCTTGCTACAAGGCCCCCCCCCCTCCCACCACGTCTTAAAGATCATCCAAGATCATCAAGAAAGAATGGGCTGGTGGTTAAATAAGCCCAGTGAGGAATTCGTTAACGGGAAGGGGGGGGGGCGTAATCACACAACCGCAAATTATTCCCCCCCCCCCGAAAATAAATTGGGGGGGGGGGGTGGGGGGGGGGGGGGGGGAGAGAAGCAGACGGAAATTGAACACCGAAATACCAGTGAGGAATTCGTTAACGGGAAGGGGGGGGGGCGTAATCACACAACCGCAAATTATTCCCCCCCCCCCGAAAATAAATTGGTGGGGGGGGGTGGGGGTGGGGTGGGGGAAGAGAAGCAGACGGAAATTGAACACCGAAATCTTTAGGTACAACTCTTTGCATGTCGTCCATGTGGTGAAGATACTAGTAGGAGGCCATGAAAACGACAAGGCCATGGTCCCAGAAATATCAGAGCCCGAGCCGTAAATTTCTGTCTTAACAAAGATAGAGAGAAACAGTTGAGCTGTTTGTGTCCAGAAACGTTGCTGAAGTGAGAATGACATCATACTGTTAGCATTGCATTTGGGTCTAGCTCAGTGGTCCTCAATTTCCTAATACCGTGACCCTTTAATACAGTTGCTCATGTTGTGGTGACCCCCGACCATACAATTATTCTCGTTGCTAAGCTTCTTTAGTTTGTATTTTCCGATGGTCTTTGGCGACCCCTGTGTAAGGGTCGTTCGAGCCCCAAAGGGGTCGCGACCCACATGTTGAGAACCACTGGTCTAGGTTATTAAAAAAAAAAAAACGGTTTGAAAGTTAAAGATGAGCCACACACGAGCACAAAAAACCCAAAGGGGGCGCGACCCACATGTTGAGAACCACTGGTCTAGGTTATTAAAAAAAAAAAAAACGGTTTGAAAGATAAAGATGAGCCACACACGAGCACAAAAAACCCTTAGGCGTATACACCAAGAGCAAGAATTATCGCGGGGGTTTAACAAATGTGTTGCGCACCGCTAAAATGTTTTTGCAAATTTAATCTACTTTCAGAATTGGTTTGGTTAGATGAACAATGCGAAACAAAGGAATGAAAAACCAGTAGACTAAGACAAATGACATCAAAGCCGATGATAGTAAAAAATATTACTTTAATTATAATATTAAATTTATTTAAAAATGCGAAATAAAATCAAATATGCGGAAATAAAAGCTATATTAACTCAGTAGTTGGCTGTGTCCAGCTCGAATATTAACGAAAAGAGAAGGGCGCGAGATGTCAATATTTGCAAGAGTTATTATACATCTGACTTTTTTTTTTTTAGAAGAAAATGTGAAATTTTAATTAGTACTTTAACGAAGAGGGTTTTGTTTTTAACACAGGGATCCTAAATTTACTTGTGCGCTGATACCACTTTAGACCAGAAGTTTCCTTAACAATACAAACGGCAAGGTAAGCAGAGTATATGTTGGCTAGTTATATACAATAGTGTCGTATGAAAATGGTCTGAAGTCTTGTCATAGACTTCAGGCTTATGAGCCGACGAGTCCATTCGGCAGAAAACACATGTCTCAAAGTTTAATGCTAGTTTTTTGTGCTGTGACCGTTGAACCCTCCCCCACCCCCATCATAATTGTAAAAAAAATATTTTTAAAAAATATTTAAGGCTGACCTAAACACATGACGCAATGATGATGTTAAATTTGGAGTCACTGTAGGTTTTCCGCGACTCCTTTCAGAAATGATCAGCATATAATGCATTTCAGTGGCGTATGTAGGGAGGGGCAAGGGCGTGCGGACTGCACCGGGTGACACCATCTCGGGGGAGGGGTGGCACCACATTGCAAAATTGCATATTTACAGAGCACACTCTGATCGGTCTAACCGAAATTCATAGAAGTAGAAGGATAAACGATCACATGTAAACTTTCCCACATATGTTAACACGCCAAATGCGTGCTTTATTAAAAGTTCAATTTTGATGCGTAAGAAATGAGGTGACCCTACAATTAGGTCAGAGAAACACCGTTTTTACCTTGATTCAACGCCGAATGAAGTGTTCTGTACTTTCGTAAGTCACAGGAAGCGAGATTTATCTAAACCTTGAGAAACAAAGCTTTCCTTTGATACCAAATACGATGTGGTCGGGCGATTCATGACTCGAATCGGTAAACATGTAAAAAACATTAAAAAATGACAAGTGATTGACAGGTTAGCAGCCCTGAAGACCAGAAAAGGAACAATTTTAAATAAATAAATTAAATGTTAAAATATCCCTGGATCTAACGTAAAATTGTCACAGTTCTTAAATACATTGACCTCGTGACCTTCAATTAATGTGTTTTTGTTCTTGTCACTGTTACACTCTTGACTTATTTTAAAACAAGAAGAAATCCATCGTGGAAGTCGGGGGTGGGGGGGGGAATGGGGGTTGGGTGTCACCACCAGTTTACCGCACTGGGTCACACTGGTGCATTTAAAGCCATATTCAAAATGTAATATTTCTACTCCACGGCCAAGCACGTTTGACCCCCCCCCCCCCCCCACCCCCACTCTTGACTTATTTTAAAACAAGAAGAAATCCATCGTGGAAGTCGGGGGTGGGGGGGGAATGGGGGTTGGGTGTCACCACCAGTTTACCGCACTGGGTCACACTGGTGCATTTAAAGCCATATTCAAAATGTAATATTTCTACTCCACGGCCAAGCACGTTTGACCCCCCCCCCTCCCCCAATCCCTTGAGAACAAACAAATAAACCAACAAACAAGCCATCACGCCAAATTGTGCCCGGCTTATCAAGACGGCCGCAGGTTCTCAAATCCACCCGATGATTGCGAAAATGGGAGATTTAAATTTTTTTTTTTATTCTGACCAGGTTTAATCGAAATCAGTAGGGCTACAACATAATGGAGCCATTACATGGAGCTTTTACGTGGAGCCATTAGGAGGAGCCATTATGTGGAGCCATTAGGTGGAGCCACTAGGTGGAGCCATTAGCTGGAGCCATTACGTGTAGTATTTACTTGGAGCCATTATGTGGGGCGATAACGTGGAGCCATTACGTGGAGAGCCAATGGATGCTGTTACCAGAATAGAGCCATTACATTGGAGCGCCAATTGATGCTGTTACCAGAATAGAGCCATTATGTTGGAGCGCCAATGGATGCCGTTACAGTTTTATGGCCGCTACAAACATCCACCATAAATGAGTTCATTTTTTCGTTCATAATTGGTGTTTGGCGACGTTAAAGAAAATCGGGGCGTCTCAAATTATATGAGCAGCGAGCTTCCAGTAAAAGCGGGAAGAGAAACAATTTATCGATTGATCAGGGCCTTCTCATATCGTTTTGGGACCCGTGCGAAAGAAGTATTATTTTTTTGCTCCAATAATAGATATTTTTAAACGAGCTGATGCACAGACGATCAAGCATTTATTTTTGGGCACAAAGCCATCACGCTGGGAATGGCCTAATTAAATTGCTGGAGACGAGCGTGGTCATAAAGTGTGAAAGAAAAAACAGCAAAAAAGACAAAACAAAAAGACAAAACACATAAAAACAGCTGCTTAGCAACGGAATGAACCACCCCTTTTGTTTTAAAGAGGCTGACTTGTACTGTTGGCATTTTAAAAACATATGAAATTTGTTGACAGAAGTGTACTGATATTTATCGTTAAAGAATTTAACATTGGCAGTCTGGGCTTTATAGATATTTTATTTTAATTTAAAAAAAAAAACGGTTTTGAACTGTTCTTTTTTTCCAGGACTATGTATTTAAGTATTTCTACCTTACTCTAAATCAGTGGTTCTCAATCATCCTAATGCCACCACCTTTTAATACAGTTCCTCGTGTTGTGGTGACCCCCCTAACCATACAATTATTTTCGTTGCCGCTTCGTGAATATTTGTTTTTTCGACGGTCTTAGGCGACCCCTGTGTAAGGGTCGTGGCCAACACGCCGAGAACTACTGCTCTAAATCGTTCTCATCCTAAAAGTTCGTGTACGGACGTCATAGTTTAACATTTTTGGGGGCACCCTAGATTACGTGCTAATGACAATACAAAATGTTCATAAATTATTGCTTTTTTAAAAACAAAACATTTGGTGCCGCTGAAAAAAAAATTAAAATGTTACTATTTTTGGATAGAGGTGATATGGTTAGCTAAAACATCATCAGTTGCCAATTGTGGGGGGGGGGGGTGGGGGGATGGGGGGGGAGGGCTGCCCTGGGTTAAATGAACTATTAGCGTTGATTTCCATTACGTTTGGGGGTACAGCAATCGACCATTTGTACGCATTGCACAATTTGGTGCCGCTGAAAAAAAAATTAAAATGTTACTATTTTTGGATAGAGGTGATATGGTTAGCTAAAACATCATCAGTTGCCAATTGTGGGGGGGGGGTGGGGGGATGGGGGTGGAGGGCTGCCCTGTGTTAAATGAACTATTAGCGTTGATTTCCATTACGTTTAGAGGTACAGCAATCGACCATTTGTACGCATTGCACCGGTAAGATGGCACTTATTATAAAAGAAAAACAAACGGTATAATTTATTTACCATACATTTTTATTGTATATTTTCTTGTATTTAAAGAAGAAACAAATTATTTTTCGCTCTTAGGAATCAAACGGTTCATGTCAGCTCATTTGCGGCATTACTTACGGCGTTCTATACTTGTGTCATGTATCAAGTACGGCTAGTAACCCCACAAGTTCATCTCCTCTTGCTGTTTGGTTATCTAGATCGATGGTTTACGTCTGGGAATCATAGATGGGTGTAGGGACATTCGGTAGACGTCAATCCATCGACTCATCATTCCATCCATCCACTGACCCATCCACTACTATATTCACCTATGCCTTCAACCACTGTTCCATCTATCCATCCACCCAGTCACTAACCCAACAAAATGAACCCTACGTTCATCAACTGAGCCAACCATCCATCGATCCAACAATCCATCCACCACCAATTCACTCTCCATCCATCCACCGACCCACCCATGTATCCAACCACCGATGCATCCACCCGTAAAACCTTGACCCATTCACTGACCTTTCTACTGACCATCTATCGATCCACACATGCATCCACCCTCCAAACGATAACCAATCCACTGATCCATGCACTGAACCATCCGACTATCCTTAACCTTATCCATGCCACCCATGCCACTAATGCCACCCATGCCACTAACGCCGGCCATGCCCCTAATGCCACCCATACCACTAATGCCACCCGTGCCACTAATGCCATTAATGCCACTCAAGCAGCTAATGCCACCCATGCCACTAATGCCACCCATGACACTAATCCCACCCATGCCACTAATTCCACCCATGCAACTAATTCCACCCATGCCACTAGTTCCACCCATGCCACTAATTCCACCCATGCCACTAATTCCACCCATGCCTCTAATGCCACCCATGCCACTAATGCCACCCATGCAACCCTCGCCACTCATGCCGCAATGAACACAAAGACAATTCCACACAGCGATGACGACAGACCCCCAAGAGACGACTTCACACCGTGGTCATATGGCCAGATGGTCCAGCAGGATTAGCGCGATTGTGGAGCTGTCAGCCATCTCCCACCCAAATACCGCACCTTGCCGTGCACTGTCCACTTACGCGCGGGATCAACAGGAATCAGACAGTGATCAATATTTTAAGAAACACTCAACCAGGCATCACGGGGAAAGTAAGGTTTGGGGGGTGGGGGGGTGGGGGTGAAAGAGAGCACTGAATTTAAAATAGAGCAGATTTGTAGAGTCGGAATGTTATTATTTGCCGCCTAGTTTAAAAAGTCTTATAGCGCACAGCAAAGTTTCACCAAGTTGTAGTCATCCTCTGTGTTGTAAGGAAAATAACAACAACATCTTTAGAATCAGTAGTTTTATTCAATATTTTTGTAATAAGCATCGCATTGCACCGAGGGAAATGGAGTCGCGACTGCTCGTACTCCCATTGAACACGTGTTTCATCCGGATGTATAATATGTCCATTATTAGCAACAATCAATAGTGTTTTCCCCACCTTTGTTTACCCTGGGACACGGCCCTGGACGTAAACCCACGACGGCGCTTGATTTTTCTTTATTGGCCCAATTTAATGATTGAATACAGAGTTTCTGAGCAATCTCTAGGCAATCTGACAATGGCGCAATAAAGGGGGTTTCAACAGAGAAAATGCTTTAGTGAATCCGTTTTAAAAAAAGCTGTGAACTATTTTCAATGTCTGTGGACGTAACGAGGCACGATACTCTCCCCGTGTGATCACCAGCACTCAACGGGGCTAACGCATGCCGTGGTCCCCAGGGGTTGTCGCCGATTTGCGAAGTGATACAGGCAGCCCCCGTGGTTGTGGTACGGTTGTCGCCGATTGCCGGAGTGATACAGGCAGCCCCCGTGGTTGTGGTACGGTTGTCGCTGAATGACCAAGTGATACAGGCAGAGCAAATTAACCACAGCCCCACAGCCCGAGGAAGGAATGAAATGTGTGGTGCCGTCTCGAAAGTAGCTCACCCACACATTAATAAAAAGTAGCTCTCCGACACATTAATAAAAGTAGCTCTCCGACACACTAATGAAAGTGGCTCTCCGACAATTAATACAAGTAGCTCTCCGACACATTTATAAAAGTAGCTCTCCAACACACTAATGAAAGTGGCTCTCCGACACATTAATAAAAGTAGCTCTCCGACACACTAATAAAAGTAGCTCTCCGACACACTAATGAAAGTAGCTCTCCGACACATTAATAAAAGTAGCTCTTCGACACACTAATGAAAGTGGCGCTCCGACACATTAATAAAAGTAGCTCTCCGACACATTAATAAAAGTAGCTCTCCAACACACTAATGAAAGTAGCTCTCCGACACATTAATAAAAGTAGCTCTCCGACACATTAATAAAAGTAGCTCTCCAACACACTAATGAAAGTAGCTCTCCGACACATTAATAAAAGTAGCTCTCCGACACATTAATAAAAGTAGCTCTCCGACACACTAATAAAAGTAGCTCTCCGACACATTAATAAAAGTAGCTCTCCGACACATTAATAAAAGTAGCTCTCCGACACACTAATAAAAGTAGCTCTCCGACACATTAATAAAAGTAGCTCTCCGACACATTAATAAAAGTAGCTCTCCGACACATTAATAAAAGTAGCTCTCCGACACACTAATAAAAGTAGCTCTCCAACACACTAATGAAAGTATCTCTCCGACACATTAATAAAAGTAGCTCTCCGACACACTAATAAAAGTAGCTCTCCAACACACTAATGAAAGTATCTCTCCGACACATTAATAAAAGTAGCTCTCCGACACATTAATAAAAGTAGCTCTCCGACACACTAATAAAAGTAGCTCTCCAACACACTAATGAAAGTATCTCTCCGACACACTAATGAAAGTAGCTCTCCGACACACTAATCAAAGTAGATCTCCGACACACTAATAAAAGCAGCTCCAAGACACACAATTAAAAGCAGCTCCCAGACACACTAATAAAAATAGCTCTCCGACACACTATTATTCATTGTTTCGTTTCCATTTAAACGCATAGTTTTTTTAAAAAGTTTTCAGTGAGCTGCAGTCATTGCAAGAATTGAAATCGCCCAAGAACAAAGGGTATCTTTCATTACCCCAGAACAAAAACTTCTCAAATTCTCGGTGAAATTAAATAACGTATTTTAATACTTGACCTTTGGTTACTCCACTAAGCATTTGCCTCTTTTTTTTTTAAGTTAAGGTAATCTGTGTCTGCCAACAGACGAGCAGTATACGAGCATGACAGCACGCACGCACATACAAGCACGCCCCCCTCCCCACCTCCCCTTAAATATGTTTAGATTGCTGGTAAATAACATTATTTCCGATGACTCGGTCTACCAGTCTTGCGGCATCTGTTGCGCCGTAAAACATAGCTCGATGGCTGGGAGCCGAAAATGGCTCTTAGGTTTCTGAAAGCGAAATCTTTTCAAACAGAGTTTTAAAAAAAAAACGCACAGAAAAACAGAATCAGATTCTCGCTCTGAGCTATTGCTACACCGTTCCATGCACCTGTCCTCGAAATAAATGTTTTCAAATAAGTCTAAACGGCGCTCAATGCAAGACGTGAGACAGAACCGTAGGAGAACCGTTGGTTTGTAGTCTTTCCTTCCACCTTAAGATGGTGCTTCATTGAACCGTTAAACAATTTTTTTTTTTTTTGGTGTGTTTCTCTGGGCCATTTTAAGTAAAGTCTTGTAGGAACAAAAACAACAAAAAGACAAACTTTAAGACATCCGAACTCCGCCTCTTTCCAGCACATGATCGTGTTCGACTGGTTACCGAAAATAACCGGAGAAAACAAGAATCCTTGGTGTCTTCCACATAATGTACAGCAAACACGCTGAACGTTAGCAGTTTGAAACAGAAACACCGACTGGGTAATACCATAACAAAGATGATGCTCACATATCAATACCATTAATGTAACATGTCTTCTTCTTTTTCTTCTATATTTTGAGGGCCCACAATCAATGTTTTGATCATTTTTGGGTCCTTTGGTCATATTTACTGTGGTAGAAATGGCCGTTTGTGACAAACAAAACATATAAACACTGTAAAAAATATTTTTACTTAAGGTGACCCAAATACCCACATCATCCCAAAAAGAAAAAAAAAATACGCCTCTGGTAGCAGGGATGTTCTCATGACACGAGGTGGGGCGCGCGGGGGGCGGTGGTGTCGGGTATGAGGTGAAAGTTTAACCAAAAAGAAAACTTGTTTGAAAAAAAAAACCCACGAACGAGAACAGAAGCTTCCGCAGGGAGGTGAGAGAAAAGAAATTTTTGGGGGTGGAATCAAATGACCGGCGCATAATTAAATCTGTCATCGTTTCTATGCCGGGAGGATGAGACTTTAGTCAGGGAGATTATGGCTGTTTTGATTTCACAAGTGATAGGAGCTCTTCAGTGTTAGAGCTTTTTGGAAAAAGAGTTTTAAAAATTTAAAAAAAAAAAAAAAAAAAAAAAGCTTTAAAAAGAAAAAAAAAACAAAAAAAAAAAAAACAAAAAAAAACGATACGCATGAAATTTAAAATACAAATGTACAATTTTCATAATGAACCACGAGGCAATATTTCGAATTCAGAAAAGGACAATAAAGATTCGGCAAAGTAATTTGTTGATGAAATTCTTAACAGACTTGACCAGGCAGCTTCGCAATGCCGGTATGGCTACCTCATGATGTCACCCGGCTGCTTCAGAGTAACAACCGGCCACCTCATAATGTCACCCGGTTACCTCATGGTGCCACTCATAATGCTACTTGTTTACCTCAAAATATCACCCGGAAACCTCATAATATTATTTGCTAACTCATAATATAATGCCATTTGGCTACCTCATTATGCCACCTGGCTACTCATAATAATGTCATCGCCTACCTCAAAATTTCGCCCAGCTTAAGTACCTCATGAAAAAAACGCAAGAACCCTCGTTCAATTGAAGCTTGAAATTATTGGCTATTCGCCTTGTAGTAGGTGTTGCATCTCCATAAGCCTAGCTCACATTTAGCATTACAAACCTAGCTCACCTTTGGCATTAGAAGCGTAGCTCACCTTTAGCATTAAAAGCTTAGCTCACCTTTGGCATTACAAACCTAGCTCACCTTTGGCATTAGAAGCGTAGCTCACCTTTAGCATTAAAAGCTTAGCTCACATTTAGCATTACAAACCTAGCTCACCTTTAGCATTAGAAGCGTAGCTCACCTTTAGCATTAAAAGCTTAGCTCACCTTTAGCATTACAAACCTAGCTCACCTTTAGCATTAGAAGCGTAGCTCACCTTTAGCATTAAAAGCTTAGCTCACCTTTGGCATTACAAACCTAGCTCACCTTTAGCATTAAAAGCTTAGCTCACCTTTGGCATTACAAACCTAGCTCACCTTTAGCATTAAAAGCTTAGCTCACCTTTGGCATTAAAAACCTAGCTAACCTTTAGCATTAAAAGCTTAGCTCACCTTTGGCATTACAAACCTAGCTCACCTTTAGCATTAGAAGCGTAGCTCACCTTTAGCATTAAAAGCGTAGCTCACCTTTAGCATTAAAAGCGTAGCTCACCTTTAGCATTAAAAGCTTAGCTCACTTTTAGCATTAAAAGCTTAGCTCACCTTTGGCATTACAAACCTAGCTCACCTTTAGCATTAAAAGCGTAGCTCACCTTTAGCATTAAAAGCTTAGCTCACCTTTGGCATTACAAACCTAGCTCACCTTTAGCATTAAAAACCTAGCTCACCTTTGGCATTACAAGCCTAGCTCACCTTTAGCATTAAAAACCTAACTCACCTTTGGCATTACAAGCTCACCTTAAACATAACAAAACTAGCTCACCTTTAGCATTAAAAGCGTAGCTCACCTTTAGCATTAAAAACCTAGCTCACCTTTGGCATTACAAGCTCACCTTAAACATAACAAAACTAGCTCACCTTTGGCATTACAAACCTAGCTCACCTTTAGCATTAAAAACCTAGCTCACCTTTGGCATTACAAGCTCACCTTAAACATAACAAAACTAGCTCACCTTTAGCATTACAAACCTAGCTCACCTTTAGCATTACAAGCACGAAACAGAAATAACAGAACACATTGTATAACGTCTGTTTTGAAAAGAGGAAAAAAAGTGCTTTTTAGTGTCACCAAACACACACACACACACACACACACACACACACACACACACACACACACACACACGTGCCCAATCTTTATGTCCTTTTCCCGCCGGCCCATTTATTATTCTTTTGTTGGTTCGGGAGTTATTATTATTATTTTTTTTTTTGGTTTATAAAATTTCAGGTCTGTGCCCAGTAATACATTTTATAACTAGTACCAACACAGACAGTGAGAGCCACTGTGGTCACGCCCAAGGAGTGAGGTGGTCACACACAGTGAGAGCCACTGTGGTCACGCCCAAGGAGTGAGGTGGTCACACACAGTGAGAGCCCCTGTGGTCACGCCCAAGGAGTGAGGTGGTCACACACAGTGAGAGCCACTGTGGTCACGCCCAAGGAGTGAGGTGGTCACACACAGTGAGAGCCACTGGGGTCACGCCCAAGGAGTGAGGTGGTCACACACAGTGAGAGCCACTGTGGTCACGCCCAAGGAGTGAGGTGGTCACACACAGTGAGAGCCCCCCTGGGGACACGCCAAGGGAGTGAGATGGTCACACACAGAGAGAGCCACTGGATCACACACAGTGAGAGCCCCCCTGTGGTCACGCCCAAGGAGTGAGATGGTCACACACAGTGAGAGCCACTGGGATCACGCCCAAGGAGTGAGATGGTCACACACAGTGAGAGCCACTGGGGTCACGCCCAAGGAGTGAGATGGTCACACACAGTGAGAGTCACTGGGGTCACGTCCAAGGAGTGAGATGGTCACACACAGTGAGAGCCACTGGGGTCACGCCCAAGGAGTGAGATGGTCACACACAGTGAGAGCCACTGGGGTCACGCCCAAGGAGTGAGATGGTCACATACAGTGAGAGCCACTGTGGTCACGCCCAAGGAGTGAGATGGTCACACACAGTTAGAGCTACTGTGGTCACGCCCAAGGAGTGAGATGGTCACACACAGTGAGGGCCACTGTGGTCACACCCAAGGTGTGAGTTATGGTCCCACAAGGTGAGTGTTTAATTCTAGGGCACCCAATGAACTTGTTACCCAGTTCACAGATGGCTGTCTCCCCGGGGTCAAGTGTGACTTTTTGAGAATAGTCCCCCACACAAAACTTAACACCTACAGTCTACAGTCGGGCATTGTGTCCTAGTCCCCACGGACAACGCACCATCAGTCAAGGGTGAGGATATGTCGGCATGCCACGCATTTTTTTAGGAAGTGATTTGTTGTGGGGTGGATTATAGGATAGTAAACATATATTTTTTTAACTGTTTTGCAGAGCCTGTGGAACTCTCAAAACCACATAATTAGATAAATCCAATAGAAGACGATCTCAGTGACAAACCATGCCACATATCTCAGTGACAAACCATCCCACATATCTCAGTGACAAACCATGCCACATATCTCAGTGACAAACCATCTCACATATCTCAGTGACAAACCATGCCACATATCTCAGTGACAAACCATGCCACATATCTCAGTGACAAAACCATGCCACATATCTCAGTGACAAAACCATGCCACATATCTCAGTGGGTAAACATGCCACATATCTGCGTGACGAAACCATGCCACATAGCTCAGTGGGTAAACATGCCACATAGAAAAATCAAAATGAAAACTCCTGGCGATGTAGTTACCCAACTCATCCACACACTCAACTCATCCGCACACCCATTGGGATGATTGGGGTGTGTGGATGAGTTGGGTGTGTGGATGAGTTGGGTGTGTGGATGAGTTGGGTGTGTGGATGAGTTGGGTGTGTGGATGAGTTGGGTATGCGGATGAGTGGGGTGTGTGGATGAGTGGGGTGTGTGGATGAGTGGGGTGTGCGGATGAGTTGGGTATGCGGATGAGTGGGGTGTGTGGATGAGTGGGGTGTGTGGATGAGTTGGGTGTGCGGATGAGTGGGGTGTGTGAATGAGTTGGGTGTGCGGATGAGTGGGGTGTGTGGATGAATTGGGTGTGCGGATGAGTTGGGCGTGCGGATGAGTGGGGTGTGTGGATGAATTGGGTGTGCGGATGAGTTGGGCGTGCGGATGAGTGGGGTGTGTGGATGAGTTGGGTGTGCGGATGAGTTGGGCGTGCGGATGAGTTGGGTGTGTGGATGAGTTGGGTGTGTGGATGAGTTGGGTGTGTGGATGAGTGGGGTGTGTGGATGAGTGGGGTGTGGGGATGAGTTGGGTGTGTGGATGAGTGGGGTGTGTGGATGAGTGGGGTGTGTGGATGAGTGGGGTGTGTGGATGAGTTGGGTGTGTGGATGAGTTGGGTGTGCGGATGAGTGGGGTGTGTGGATGAGTTGGGTGTGCGGATGAGTTGGGCGTGCGGATGAGTGGGGTGTGTGGATGAATTGGGTGTGCGGATGAGTTGGGCGTGCGGATGAGTTGAGTGTGTGGATGAGTTGGGTGTGTGGATGAGCTGTTGCGATCTGGATGAGTGGGGTGTGTGGATGAATTGGGTGTGCGGATGAGTTGGGCGTGCGGATGAGTGGGGTGTGTGGATGAATTGGGTGTGCGGATGAGTTGGGCGTGCGGATGAGTTGAGTGTGTGGATGAGTTGGGTGTGTGGATGAGTTGGGTGTGTGGATGAGTGGGGTGTGTGGATGAATTGGGTGTGCGGATGAGTTGGGTGTGTGGATGAGTGGGGTGTGTGGATGAATTGGGTGTGCGGATGAGTTGAGTGTGTGGATGAGTGGGGTGTGTGGATGAATTGGGTGTGCGGATGAGTTGAGTGTGTGGATGAGTTGGGTGTGTGGATGAGTTGGGTGTGTGGATGAGTTGGATGTGTGGATGAGTTGGGTGTGCGAATGAGTTGGGTGTGCGGATGAGTGGGGTGTGTGGATGAGTTGGGTGTGTGGATGAGTGGGGTGTGTGGATGATAAAAAAACTATCCTGTACTGAATTAAACTATAAAACCGTTGATTTGTTGAGGTGTTTAATTGTTATTGTCTAGTAAGACATTTATACAAAAAGAAACTAACAGAAACAATGTTCAGGTTAGTTGCCAGTTTGTTGGTCACTTGCTACTTGCTAGTTGCTACATTTTCCACAGCATTTCCCTGGCTAATAATACGATTGTTTATCGAAAGTTTTGTGGTTTTTTTTAGGTCCCTAAATTCTAGATTCGAATCCGTCGCTAAATATTGACTAGCAAATGTCTCCAGTAAGTCTTACATCTATTTTTGTGTGTCGTCTATAAATTCAATACTAAATCCTATTCTATACGTCTGGTCATTCTAATGGCGAGAGATGATTTCTTTTTGAACTAAGTTTGTGTTTCTTTTGTTTAATAGACTTGGGTCACAGAGTAAAAGACGCAATCGATTTTTTTGTTGTTGATAAAGTGCCTCTAACTTAAGTTAAATATCGATTGCTGTAACAGATTCTTTTTCTTTAATTTAAAGTCTTTAGTTTAAGTTTAAGCCTTTGATCGAAAATAAAGATAAAAAACCCAACTTTTAGCTTTGATTGCTTCACATTTGCCAATCTTTTATGATGTCACAACTCTAATGGGATGTAACTTTTTTTTTCTTTTCTTTTTTTAAAAACAAATTTTTAGGTTTTAATTTCAGGTCAAGTTGTTTTGTTTTTTTTTCTTTTTAAACAAGAAAAGAGAAAGAAGAGAGAGGGTGGAGGGAGGGAGAGAGAGTTGGGAGAGAAAAATAGAGAGATACAAATAGAGAGAGGGTAGAGAGGGAGAGAGAGGGGGAGGGAGGGAGCGAAAGAGAAAGAGGGAGAAATAGAGTAAGCGAGAGAGAGAGAGAGAGAGAGAGAGTTGGGAGAGAGAACTAGAGAGATACAAATAGAGAGAGAGAGGGCAGAGAGGGACAGAGAGGGAGCGAAAGAGAAAGAGCGAGAAATAGAGTAAACGAGAGAGAGAGAGAGAGAGAGAGAGAGCGAAAGAAAGACTTTGCTGTTTGCTATATGTCTGTTAATAAATGTAGTTTGAGTAGAATTTCAACGCAGGTGCACGTCTAGTGACACGTTCCGTTCTGGATTAGCCAGCAGCTCAAGTTAAACCCAACCCAGTTGATATATTTTTTTTATATACTAAACCAAGATTTTTTTTTTTTTGGTCACTTAAAATTTCATATAATCGTCATAAACAAATTTTACCTACTGATTGTACATGACAGAACGTTGATCTACAGACGATATATGCGACTACTGAAAGAATATTTAAAGGTTCCCCAACAAATTTTTTTTTTTAATATCTTGATTTCAGGCTTCGTGATGTAGGATAACACACACCAAGAAGTCGATGCGCCGTAAGTATGGTAATCACCATAAGGGAATTCACGCCATGTCGTAAGGATAGATAACTTTAAAATAAAATTTAAAAAATTTAAAAAAAGAACATTTCCCGGCACAGTTCTCAAATTTCAGCAGGTGAATAAAATTGTCCCCTGTGACTTTTTAGCTGGTTTTTTTTAATTTCAATTTTTCTTTTTTACATTTTTTTTTCTTCTTTAACCATCAAATTTCGCCCACGGCCATAAGGTAAGGCAATAAACAAGCCGAAGGGATGCAATGGAAATCTTGGGAGATGTTCTTTTAATCCCTAGAATTAGGCGGTCGCTATCTCCGTAGTGGAAGACTGCAGGGATCTAATACTCTACTGGAGAATGTATTCACCAGGATCACTTTACCTTACCGTCTATCTCATGGGGGCAAACTGGGGTTCCCGGGTGGCAACGAAGACCTCGCTACTCCTCAAGATAGCGGTTGAAAAAAATAAATTTCTAAAGACATTTATGACCTGTTATATTTTGTTTATATATATATATATATATATATATATATATATATATATATATAATATATA
>CAXITT010000360.1:519347-533664 GCA_964033795.1 Lymnaea stagnalis
TTTTCCCTTTTTTTTTTTTTTTCCCCCCCCCCCCTTTTTTTTTGTTTCTTCTCCACATTTTAGCCCCCTAGCACCTTTCCCCAAATGCGGGCAGGGACCGAGTGATGCACTCGCTTACACCAGCCTCTTCATGACCCTGGTAGACACAGGGATGAGTTTAAAAATATTCCTTCCCCCAGCTCCCCCACGAATCCCCCAAAACCCGATTGGAGACTTAAGAGTGTCGCAAGTGGGAACAGTTACGGGTCAATCTGCTAGTACGCGCCATTTAGCGCGAGACCTGAGTGACGCGATGCCATATCGTCTGCAGTTTACCTAACCTTCGCTTACATTGATGTCTGATCGACGGACCCCGGCCACCCATAAACAATGGATCGCACGCAGTTTTTACACGTGCATCCGTCTTCTTGTTAGGGAACCTAGGGAGATCAAATGATTTACGGGGAGGGCAGAGAGAGAGAGAGAGAGAGAGAGGGGAGAGAGAGAAATCATCTATGGTTATATTTATTACAGTTATTATATTCATGAGATGTTTAGAGAACACTACCATGTCCATTTAAAGCTTGATTTTTTCTTTTAATTTACATATTAGATGCGTAGTTAACAGTACGCAGTGACCAGTGCAGGTTCTATTTTATGCTATTTTATGGGTACAAAAATCAGTTCACAACATAGTGCTCTAACATATGGTCGGTGCTGCACTCTATTGAGATTTAAAGAAGACCAAAAAAATTGAATCCACTCATTAACGTAAAATTTTAAACCTTTAAATTCGTTTCATGAATTGAGATGAAACCCCTCGCGAAAGTAACGTTTAAATGTGTCCAGCTGTACAGGGAGGAGGGGGGGGGGATTTTATAAAGTAAATTGCGAAAGTGTCGACGTAATAATTATTTGATGAGATAAAATTGGCGGCGCCAGCAGCGCTATAAGCAGGGACGTTATTTTGGGTAGGGCAGGGTGGGGCATTTGCCCCCCACCTTGAATTTGCAGGTTTTATTTGAATTGCTGTGTACTGTGGCACTTCCAGTAATAAACAACTTAACAACCCTACCAAGTTTTTTTTTGTTGCTTTCCCCAACCCCCCTCCCTGAAAAAAACCTTGAAATGACGCCCCTGGCTTTAAATCCGGTTAGTGTATTTAGTTTGACTGTTTTTTTTTTATTGTTTTTGTTTTAACTGAGATTAGGCATTTTGAAATTCCTTAACTGATAGGGATATCTCAAACGCAGCGTAAAATGTATACGATCAGTCTGGATATTATTAAATGGATATTCTAAATTCGAATGGGTAAGTTTTATTTGACGTAAGCATTAATACGAATAATAAAGTGATTTTTGTTTATTTATTGTGTATTTACCCCCAACCCCACCCCCCAACCAACCCCCACCAACCCATCTTAATTAATTCAATTAATTTACTTAAACCCACACCAGTTTGGTATTGGAGAATTTCTCAATGAGACAGGCATTTTTTTTTCCTTCCAACCCGAGGCGTCTGCATCTGCACCTATAAAAGTTGGAATACGTATGACAAAAACATGTGGTAGGATAAACGCAGCAATCTGAAAATAAACTACCGTATATATGAAAATAAACGCACCATGCCTCGGATACACACAGATCTTTCGCCTCCCCCAAAATATCAACCGCTCTCGGTACGAGGGCTGATTCCTGATGCAAAGGCCGGCTTAACAATAAACCTTGCCCCCCGGGGGTGTTTCTGGAGTGGTTCTCGGGTGGTTAATTGACAGGGACGTACGCACTTAAACAGAAACATTTACAGGTTCAGTCTCCAAAAAAATGTGAAGTGGGTGGAGGTGGGGGAGGGGGTGCATTGTAATCAACAATTAGTTGATATCAGTCCCTCTGGAGTCGAGGCAAAATTGCGGACCAAAACTTTTGCATATTTGACGCCTTCGATTCCTGAAATTTCTGCAACGAGACTACCATCTCGCACTCACATGTCTCCACGCTCTATGAGTTTTCACCATTTAACAAATAAATGGATTCATGAATGGTTTTGCACGGACCGCCTTATTTAACACGCCGTGAACCGTCCGTGGTAACTTACTTATGAACGACTCCGAGAAACATTGCACGATTAGGCAGCTCCTATGAACTAAGCTGAATCCGCCACCCTCCCCCTCACCCCCACCCCCCCCCCATACACCACTCAATTTGTTTTTTGTTTTTTTTAGTTCATGCGATTCCACGCGCAGTTCTCGTACGTTATCAGACGGTTGATGAAATAATAATGGAAGCAAGGATGCAAATGGGAGGAGGGGGAGGGTGGAGGGCGCTGGGCTCACGTCGTAAAGGTGCTCGGTGGAATGTTGCCGTGGGAGGTGTGTTCTCGGGACGAGTATGTTGTCGTGTTTTGTTTTTAAAAGTCTCGAGCAGGGCATATGGTGCCTGGGAGATCGTGTGTATGTGTGTGTGTGTATGTGTGCGTGCGTGCGGGCCCGGTTGCGGCTGTGCGTGTTTGGGCAGTTTGAGTGTGTGTGTGTGTGACTCTGGTACGTTACATAAGAGTTTCTACAGTTTACATAATAAAAGGAGCCAAAAACTATACATAATTTTTTTTTGTTCAATTTCCAGATGTTATGTTTCGGCATAACTTCCCCAGTAATGCTGATTTCTTTATCAGCCTAGGATAATATGATGAGGCGGTCTGGGGTGGTGCTCACACGGACAAGAACACTGTGTAGCCGCTACCAACCACGAAGTGATCACCGCCCCGGGCGGGAACCAGTATGATAGGGGCGTCCTGATGGTGTGGCCGCTGCAGGTAAGTAGAGACAGACGTGTGCGTCAACTCCCTCTAGTCTTTCTGGCAGTCTTCTACATTCAGGTCTAAAGGGAGGTTCACCGAATCATTCAACACAATATTCCACTTCTACATTCAGTTCTAAATGGAGGTTCACCGAATCATTCAACACAATATTCCACTTTCTTTTGTTTTTGTTTTTTTTGTTTTTGTTTTTGTTTTTATTAAATACTGGATGAGCAGGTCTGACCAGGCAGAGGCGTGTCCAAGAATGTCAGGTAACATAAATCAAAAGGCAGTTGACAAAGCTTGAAAATATGATTAGGTACTAATATAAATGCTATCAATAACAAAAACCAAGGTGCAGTTACGTAGGCACTGGGTGGGTGGGCTTGGGAGCGATTTTTACGGGGGTGGTATTTTCGGCCAACTGTTGAGCTTTTTCGTGGAAGTGGGGGCGACAAAATTATCGCCCGCCACGGACGGCATTAACCCCAGCTACGCCCCTGCCGATGTGTTTTAAAGAATTTTTTTTTTTTAAATTTGAAACCCTTAATCTCGTGACCTATAAATCAAACCGAGATCTTACTTCACTTCCGTCTCGTTGCAGAGCATGTTGGTTCTGGCAGCTTTTACGCTGAAGTATTTACTGTCAATTCTAACCCTGACCAGGGACGAAGTAGAGAAGTTTTTCAGTCGATTGGAGATTGAGATGACTCTATGTGATTCTTAAAGACTATATGGGGGGAAATAAATAACTTTAAAAGTTATGGCTTTTACAGAAACGATTTACGACTCGTGTACGCAAATAGTAAACACAAATAGTAAACACAAATAGTAAAAAAAAATCGTGAACACAGATGGTGAAAACATGTAGTAAAAACAAATGGTGAACAAAAATGGTGAACACAAATGGTGAACACAACTAGTGAAATATCACACGAAGCTGTTGCCCCTTCTACAGATGGTCAAACAAATAGATCTTCTTTCTCATAATGTTTTTTCTCCTAGAAAAAAAAGCTGCTTTCAATACTTCATTAAAAACAATTGTCTGTTGGTCCACCCAATACCAAAAGATATTTGAAATACTTCTCTACCCCATCTAAAGACCACATTTAACATACTTTCTCCTCCCCATCTCAACACCATGTTTGACGTACTTTCTCCACACCATCTCAACACCACTTTTGACGTACTTTCTCCACACCATCTCAACACCATGTTTGACGTACTTTCTCCACACCATCTCAACACCATGTTTGACATACTTTCTCCATACCATCTCAACGCCATGTTTGACGTACTTTCTCCATACCACCTCAACACCATGTTTGACGTACTTTCTCCACAACATCTCAACACCATGTTTGACATACTTTCTCCGCACAATCTCAACACCATGTTTGACATACTTTCTCCGCACAATCTCAACACCATGTTTGACATACTTTCTCCGCACAATCTCAACACGATATTTGACGTACTCTCTCCACCCCACCTCAAAACCATATTTTGTTGACAGATATTCTCTCCGCCAACACATCGCTATGTTATTAAGAAAGACACCGTCTTGGAAAAGACCTTGGATACAGAGACTGACGAGCAATGTTCCCTCTAAGGTTTGTTGGTTCGTGTGCAAAATCATAAAGTTGTGTACAAAGTTTAACAGCATCCATTTTTTGTGTGTGCAAAATTGTACAGCTCACAAAACCAAACACACACTTTCATGGAAATTTGCTTCGCGGATACCCAAAACTGCTGCGCGGCGTTTGTCAGATAGCCGCGCTGCTTAAATTTAACGTTGCTGACGAGTCCTCCCACCCTTCTGTGCTCAACAACGGACTAGGATAGAAAGAGTGCCATGGCTCAACTCTTCAAACCCCAGACTACGACAGAGGGCCATGGCTCAACTCTTCAAACCTCAGACTATGATAGACAGATGGCCATGGCTCAACTCTCCAAACCTCAGACTACGATAGACAGAATGCCATGGCTCAACTCTCCAAACCTCAGACTACGATAGACAGAGGGTCATGGCTCAACTCTCCAAACCCCGGCCTACAATAGACAGAGGGCCATGGCTCAAATTTCCAAAGTTTTTTTTGTTTTTTTTTATGTGACTGACGTTTCGTCCCGTCCATAAACTCTGACTGTGAACATTTGTTATGGCTGCAGCCATGAACGCGCAGTAAACGTCAGAGCACAAAGGGAGCGAGTGCGATCTACGCCGATACGTCGCTGGCTTTATGAGGGCGGTAGATTTCCCTTCGCCGTTGTACCCCAGCGTGAGCGAAGTTGTCCTCTTTTGTGAATGTTTACCCCCGGGGTTCTCAAAATGGAACGAAGACAGAAAAGCTGGGCTGAAAATGTTATTCACACAGAGGGGTTAACAATTTTTAAAAGTTTTTAAGCCGTTATGAAATGGTCATTACCCCGCATGTTTGTACAAAAAAAAAGGTAAGTTAAAGCATAACCTCTGGCGGTACAAAGAGATGTCTTGGTGACCTGGAGATGGTTATGAGTTTGTGTAGGGGGGGGGGGTGGGAAGTGGTTTCTGGGAGGGGGAGGGAAGAGGCAGCTGTAGGAATTCATTTAATCCACACAAAAATTATTGGGTATTTCTGGTGGCGCAGAGCAATGTGTTTTTAAAGTGCATTTATTATTTAACCTTGAATCTTAATTAGACTTCTTTTCTTTAATAAGTTTGCCAAGTTGAGGGGGTTGAGTGTAGAGGGGTGCCATTTTTTGCACAAAATGACAAACACAATACATAGAACCAAATCATTCCCCCCCCCCCACCTCAACCCATTTTCCCCGTTTCTTTTCATAGATCATACGTGTTACTTTAAATATAAGTTCCTGACGTCTATAGTGAAGAGTTGGTTCTCCTTTTGGGTTCATGGGTCAAAGGTGAACCTGAATTTTGAATCTCTTATAATTGTAAAACATTTTGGGGGGGGGGGGTTATTATCGAACAAGTTTAACCGGTTACCTGAAATTTGGATCGATTGGAAATTTGGTCGAATTTTTTTTTTTTTTTCAGGTCAAATTTCTTTGTGAACGCACTTTGCTATATAGTAAAACAAAATAATGCGTTACTATAGTGCGTAGTACAGTGCGTAGTATGGTGCGTAGTATAGTGCGTTCAAAACGAAATTGGACGAACAATTTTTAACGTTTCAACTGAAAAAAGAAAGATTCGACCAAATTTCCGTTCGATCAAATTTCCGTCGATCAATTTTTAAAACGAAAAAAAAAATACTTAGAGAGTGTTTGACATCATTCGTCAATTTATCTCTGTCGCACAATATTACTCTCGAAGTCCACAGCTCTTTCAGCGAAACATCAAGTATTATTAGCCCTTATTCATTATCTAACGTTCGAGAGTCAATATTTCCGTGGTGAGTCAAGCAGAAGAGCTGTTTATGGCATGAGAGAGATAACCCCGGCCTGAAATGGCATCCTCTTGTTATTTTAACAGAGTTGCAACCCCCCCCCCCTTCCCCCCACACACACACACTCCTGACATTTCAAGGGGGTAATATGATACGGCTGATTTTCCATTCCCCCCCCCACCCCTTTTTTTCCCCCCATTGACGGCACGTGACGCCTGATCAAGCGTAAAGCTGTTTTGTTGACTGAACCATGTAGCCACATTTCAACTCCGTTCCCCAGGCGGCGGCGGCGCCCCCGTGAGCGCCATTACCAAAGTAAATTGCTTTGTTTTCTTGTTAGTTTCAAAAGTACTGTTTCTTTTTAAAAATCACCTTGGTTAGTTGGTTACCGGAAATTTGATCGAAAGAAATTTCGTCGACGGAAAATTGACCGACGAAAATTTGATCGAACGGACATTTGGTCGAATCTTTGTTTTCAGCTAAAACGTTAAAATTTTCTTCAAATTTCTTTTTGAACGCATTACACTATAGAGTAAAACAAATTAATACAAAATGTCAACGTAAAAACTGAAGGAAAAAAAAAAGATTCTACCAAATTTCCGCTCGATCAAATTACCGCCCATATATTTACCGTCGACGAAATTTCTTTCGATCTAATTTCCGGATACGCTGTTGGTTGATTGTGGTGGAAGGCGTAAATAATTACAAAAAAAAAAGGGGGGGGGGAATTAATTTGTTATTTAATATGATAGTCAACTTAGGTCAGTGTGCTCAAATAATATTTAAACTCAAAATCTAAACGATTATGAGGCTTTAAAAAAAAAAATAATCAAGGTCTTTATGATCGTGAAAAGCCAAGATATATTCAGTAATATAACAGTGATTTTACTTTCGAAAGACAACACAGGTCAGCATTCTGAAACACAGGTGTAAGTGAAATCCCGTATCTACAGTCTAGACGCAAAGACGAAAACCAAACTCTATAGCGGACGTATGAATCGTGGTAAAAAAAATATGCAAAAACAAAATGTATAAACATGTATTTGAGGAGGTGACGGTTTATTCTCTACATCAGTGGTTCTCAACCTTTCTAATGCCGCGATCTTTTAATACAGTTCCTCATATCGTGACGACCACCCCCACTCCAACCATACACTTATCTTCGTTGCCACTTCATAAATATGTTTTCCGATGGTCTTTGGCGACCCCTGTGTAAGGGGTTGCGACCCACAAGTTGAGAACCGCTGCTTTAGATTTTTTTATCTTTTTTTAAAATATGAAACAACAATAAAGTTTTCCAAAGTTTTTTTGTGTGTTCAAATGTGTAAATATGAATTTCCCTCAGAANAATGCTTGAAAAAATCCAACTGGTCATGTAAAAACTCATCACACACGAGTAAAACATACATATATTTTAATACTAATAGATATAACCACACTCACACATGCACACTAACACCCATGTCCACCAACCCCGAAACACACTCTCACGGACACACATGCACACCTACTCAAAATCTCATACACACACACAATAAGAGCTGTAGACTGGAGATTGGCGATACCGTATCAGCGTTTGAACTGTTGTAACAGCGATTCTCACCTTGTTAACGTTGTTACACTACGAGATCGTACACAATGGAGCCATTGTTTTGAAGACTTCTAAACCGGGGTGAACGGTTCGCGTGTGCTTTAAGAAGCTGGTAATAGCAGCTTTAAGAACCGGTAATAGCAGCTTTAAGAAGCTGGTAATAACAGCTTTAAGAACCGGTAATAACAGGTTTAAGAACCGGTAATAACAGCTGTAAGAAGCTGATAATAACAGCTTTAAGAACCGGTAATAACAGCTTTAAGAAGCTGGTAATAACAGTTTTAAGAAGCCGGTAATAACAGCTTTAAGAAGCCGGTAATAACAGCTTTAAGAAGCTGGTAATAACTGCTTTAAGAAGCCGGTAATAACTGCTTTAAGAAGCCGGTAATAACAGCTTTAGTAAGCTGGTAATAACAGTGTTATTGAGGAAAGCATCGGGAAATGCAATGTCCCCATCCTGACGAAGGATGGGGTAGCGGTCTGCACCGGGAGAGAATTTTTTTTATTTTATGGAGAGACGAAATTTTCCAGACAACTACAGAAATTTTTTTTTGGTTTTGTTTTGTTTTTTTGTTGTTGTTTTTTTGTTGGAAAGGGGAGGGGGCAATAAAATCTTGACCCACCTCGGGTGGCACTTATCCTATCTACGCCCCTGGTGGTAAGCTCAAAGTTTAACTTTTTTTTTGTTTAAACCCCCCCACCCCCTTTTTTTTCAAACGAACCATTACTATAAGCTCTGGTCGCACTGGTCCGCATCAACATCACCAATGTAATTCCCCAGCCCTCGGTTGGGGGGGGGAGGGGTGCGGAGGAGGGGGCGCCAACAGATACCATCAAGTTGATGTTTGACTTCTCGAGTTCCCGTACTTCAAAGCGCGAGGGCGAAAGTGACCAGCGGCTCTTCGTGGAATGACCCTCGGCTAATTCCTATCACCGACTAGATGGCTTGATAAGCAGGCGAATGGTATCACTTTTTAAAAATATTTTTTATAATCACTGCGATGAGGGAAGAAAGGGAGAGGGTAAAGGAGGGGGCGGGGGTGTGTGGTCGGTCAGAACCCGCTACAATAAACAGTTCTTTCTTTTGCGATGAGAGGATTTGTCTTTGAATATCAGATAAGCAGCTTCACCCATGATAAGCAAGCTTACATTAAAACTTACCAACCACCAAGATGGCGTTTTTAAAAGACACTGGAGTTTTTGACATGAGTGTGAGTTCAGTAACCACTTCCCTTATTTTAACGTCTTATCTAGATTTTGTCTATATTTTAAAAAAAAAATTAGTTTAGGTTTCACTTATTTATATTTAACGTTGTTCTGCATTGCTCTATCTTCATTACCGTACACAATCATTTCCAGCGTCTACCCACATCTGTTCTTTAACTTTGACTGCTTACTTTAAAAAGTCATCTTGGACTTGAGGTTTTAGCGAGATGACTGTGGGTCGGTGGGAGAAAAAAAGTGGGGGGTGGACATATTCAAAAGATTTCAGAGTCAATCTTAAAGCGCTCTACAGTATATTTTAAATGTATACGAATGTATTGTCGATCCCAGTGTGAACGAGGTCCCGTCTTTAAAACAAGAGCTTTGGACTGTGGGATATGAAGTCCATATCCTCTGTGGGATACGAAGTCCATATCCTCTGTGGGATATGAAGCCCATATCCTCTGTGGGATATGAAGTCCACATCCTCTGTGGGATATGAAGTCCACATCCTCTGTGGGATATGAAGTCCACATCCTCTGTGGGATATGAAGTCCATATCCTGACCATGCGGTACAGAGGCAAAACAAATAAGATACGCTCGTGTTTTTTTATCAGGGAATGCCCAGTAAACGAAATTGTAATAACCCAGTTTCGCCTCGTCAAGGCCACGATGACCCACGGGGTTGCTGGGAAGGTGGTGGGGGGGGGGGGNTGCTCATTGGGTCGTCTCTCTCGGTGTACGCCAGGGGATTCAGGGGTAAGGGTAAACATGCTTTAGAGTGGTGAGAGGGAAGAGAAGATGAAAAGGAGCGGGCAATCTCTTCTGAGTCTGATACGTGAATGAATTGTACCGGGGGATTGGGGTTCTTTCATGATAACATCTGAACAATTTTAGAGTGGCCGAACGGGTGGCCGTCGGGAGGTGGCGGCGGGAGGTCTGGGGGAGGGGGGTGATGACGCCAGGGGGAGTCAAAGCTTCCGAGTCTTTTGAGAAAAGTCAGGTTTGGATGTCCGCAAATTGCAGGTTGCTCGACGTAAGGCGTAAATAATTTTGGTTTTTATTCGCTTTACACAATATCCATTTGCTTAACGACCCTTTATACAAAGCCATTTACACAATAACCCTTTACACAATTACCCTTTAAACAATTGTCCTTTAAACAATTACGCTTTACATAAGCAACCGTTTACACCAACCACCCTGTACAAAACAAACCTGGGTTACGTCAGTGTCACATATCTAAACCAGATGTGCAGTTCTGGTTCTTTGATTGCCAGCGACACGGGTGACAAACTCCCCCGTCCTAAGTAGTTAGTGATGTCTTTAGTAGGTGGTGATGTCTATAGTAGGTGGTGATGTCTTTAGTAGGTGGTGATGTCTATAGTAGTTAGTGATGTCTTTAGTAGGTGGTGATGTCTATAGTAGTTGGTGATGTCTTTAGTAGGTGGTGATGTCTATAGTAGTTGGTGATGTCTTTAGTAGGTGGTGATGTCTTTAGTAGTTAGTGATGTCTTTAGTAGGTGGTGATGTCTTTAGTAGTTAGTGATGTCTTTAGTAGGTGGTGATGTCTTTAGTAGTTAGTGATGTCTTTAGTAGGTGGTGATGTCTTTAGTAGGTGGTGATGTCTTTAGTAGGTGGTGATGTCTTTAGAAGTTGGTGATGTCTTTAGTAGTTGGTGATGTCTTTAGTAGGTGGTGATGTCTTTAGTAGGTGGTGATGTCTTTAGTAGCTGGTGATGTCTTTAGTAGCTGGTGATGTCTTTAGTAGGTGGTGATGTCTTTAGTAGGTGGTGATGTCTTTAGCAGTTAGTGATGTCTTTAGTAGCTGGTGATGTCTTTAGTAGGTGGTGATGTCTATAGTAGGTGGTGATGTCTTTAGTAGTTAGTGATGTCTTTAGTAGGTGATGATGTCTTTAGTAGGTGGTGATGTCTTTAGTAGTTAGTGATGTCTTTAGTAGGTGGTGATGTCTTTAGTAGGTGGTGATGTCTTTAGTAGGTGGTGATGTCTTTAGTAGGTGGTGATGTCTTTAGTTGCTGGTGATGTCTTTAGTAGGTGGTGATGTCTTTAGTAGGTGGTGATGTCTTTAGCAGTTAGTGATGTCTATAGTAGGTGGTAATGTCTATAGTAGGTGGTGATGTCTTTAGTAGGTGGTGATGTCTTTAGTAGGTGGTGATGTCTTTAGTAGTTAGTGATGTCTTTAGTAGGTGGTGATGTCTTTAGTAGGTGGTGATGTCTTTAGCAGTTGGTGATGTCTTTAGTAGGTGGTGATGTCTTTAGTAGTTGGTGATGTCTTTAGTAGGTGGTGATGTCTTTAGTAGGTGGTGATGTCTTTAGTAGGTGGTGATGTCTTTAGTAGTTGGTGATGTCTTTAGCAGTTGGTGATGTCTTTAGCAGTTGGTGATGTCTTTAGCAGTTGGTGATGTCTTTAGTAGGTGGTGATGTCTTTAGTAGGTGGTGATGTCTTTAGTAGTTGGTGATGTCTTTAGTAGGTGGTGATGTCTTTAGTAGTTGGTGATGTCTTTAGCAGTTGGTGATGTCTTTAGTAGGTGGTGATGTCTTTAGTAGGTGGTGATGTCTTTAGTAGTTGGTGATGTCTTTAGTAGTTGGCGATGTCGTTAGTAGTTGGTGATGTCTTTAGTAGTTGGTGATGTCTTTAGCAGTTGGTGATGTCTTTAGCAGTTGGCGATGTCGTTAGTAGTTGGTGATGTCTTTAGTAGTTGGTGATGTCTTTAGTAGTTGGCGATGTCTTTAGTAATTGGCGATGTCGTTAGTAGTTGGTGATGTCTTTAGTAGTTGGTGATGTCTTTAGCAGTTGGTGATGTCTTTAGCAGTTGGCGATGTCGTTAGCAGTTGGTGATGTCTTTAGTAGTTGGTGATGTCTTTAGTAGTTGGTGATGTCTTTAGTAGTTGGCGATGTCGTTAGTAGTTGGTGATGTCTTTAGTAGTTGGTGATGTCTTTAGTAGTTGGTGATGTCTTTAGCAGTTGGTGATGTCTTTAGTAGGTGGTGATGTCTTTAGTAGGTGGTGATGTCTTTAGTAGTTGGTGATGTCTTTAGTAGTTGGCGATGTCGTTAGTAGTTGGTGATGTCTTTAGCAGTTGGTGATGTCTTTAGCAGTTGGTGATGTCTTTAGCAGTTGGTGATGTCTTTAGTAGGTGGTGATGTCTTTAGTAGGTGGTGATGTCTTTAGTAGTTGGTGATGTCTTTAGTAGTTGGTGATGTCTTTAGTAGTTGGTGATGTCTTTAGTAGGTGGTGATGTCTTTAGTAGTTGGTGATGTCTTTAGTAGTTGGTGATGTCTTTAGTAGTTGGTGATGTCTTTAGCAGTTGGTGATGTCTTTAGTAGGTGGTGATGTCTTTAGTAGGTGGTGATGTCTTTAGTAGTTGGTGATGTCTTTAGTAGTTGGTGATGTCTTTAGTAGGTGGTGATGTCTTTAGCAGTTGGTGATGTCTTTAGTAGTTGGTGATGTCTTTAGTAGGTGGTGATGTCTTTAGCAGTTGGTGATGTCTTTAGTAGGTGGTGATGTCTATAGTAGGTGGTGATGTCTTTAGTAGTTGGCGATGTCGTTAGTAGTTGGTGACGTCTTTAGTAGTTGGTGATGTCTTTAGTAGGTGGTGATGTCTTTAGTAGGTGGTGATGTCTTTAGTAGTTGGCGATGTCGTTAGTAGTTGGTGATGTCTTTAGCAGTTGGTGATGTCTTTAGTAGGTGATGATGTCTTTAGTAGTTGGCGATGTCGTTAGTAGTTGGTGATGTCTTTAGCAGTTGGTGATGTCTTTAGTATGTGGTGATGTCTTTAGTAGGTGGTGATGTGTTTAGTAGTTGGCGATGTCGTTAGTAGTTGGTGATGTCTTTAGCAGTTGGTGATGTCTTTAGTAGCTGGTGATGTCTTTAGAAGCTGGTGATGTCTTTAGTAGCTGGTGATGTCTTTAGCAGTTGGTGATGTCTTTAGTAGCTGGTGATGTCTTTAGTAGTTGGTGATGTCTTTAGTAGTTGCTGATGTCTTTAGTAGTTGGTGATGTCTTTAGTAGCTGGTGATGTCTTTAGTAGTTGGTGATGTCTTTAGTAGTTGCTGATGTCTTTAGTAGCTGGTGATGTCTTTAGTAGCTGGTGATGTCTTTAGTAGCTGGTGATGTCTTTAGTAGCTGGTGATGTCTTTAGTAGCTGGTGATGTCTTTAGTAGCTGGTGATGCCTTTAGTAGCTGGTAATGTCTTTAGTACTTGGTGATGCCTTTAGTAGGTGGTGATGTTGGGTCTATGAAACCAAAGAGGCCATTGCTTGTAACTACTACGTGGGTGACACAATCCTGGATGTATCCATCTTTCCACTCATTTCAATATCCAATTAAACAACCCCTAAAATATATATATTGTTTTTTTCATATAAATCCTTTATAGAACGTATTTCCGATTAATGGAGTTGGGGCAAAAAATTTGACAAAACATGTATACAAGTAGCGCACTTTATAGGAATCCCAATTAGTGCCCATCGGCCATCCCCCCCCCCTCCAAGCTCGCAACCGCAAATTTTTTTTCACGCCCATGAACTATTTTAATAATTTAATGACCCACACGCTTGAACACCGCAGAATTATTACACCAACTATATCGGAACTATATTAACTGTAATATAACAAAAAGAAAATATTGCGCACCAAACGCAATTGCGTTATTTTTGTTTTAAAAGAATCTCATTTACAGCAGTTAAGGGGAATTTTATTTCGTGAAATCAGTGTCATCGTATTTCCTTCATTTTACATTTGAAAAACAGGGAAACTAATTTTGGGGGGCATGGCATTGGGGGGTGGTGCTGGAAAATTTGTTAGAATATGTCATCATCGGCAACGTGTCTATGTGCCAAGTTTAAGCTCGATAGGTTGACGGGAAGTGGGTCAATTCGACGCCCGAAGATTTTTCTGCCCTTACACACAAAAGCTAGGGCAAGACAAAGGATTTAAAACTATGTCCATCTCATTTCTTGGTAAAACGAGATGAAACGGCTCCGTACACAAGACTCGGGGGGCGACACTTGTGATTCGAACTCACAAGCCAATTTGATCAAAACTTTCAAAACTACCAGAGAAGTGCATCAATGCATGAACCGCGCTGAACGAAAATCCCATCTTTCAGAGGCGTCGAAGAAATGACTTTGAAAAATGGATTTTCCCGAAACTGCCGCGCCAGAAATCGCATCGCTTTGAGTACGAAACCGTGTGTATGTGTCAATTTTGCCTTCCCCGTTTTTTTTTGCCCCTATTCTCGCTGCGGTACAATAAAAAGTCGCCCGGCATCCTGCTGATTAAAAAAAAACTTCAAGATCCTCCCCCCCCCCTTTCCTCATGTTTGTTCTCTGTCCGT
>CAXITT010000360.1:551030-565675 GCA_964033795.1 Lymnaea stagnalis
AAAGGCAGTAAGACCCATGTGATGAAGACAAAAGGCAGTAAGACCCATGTGATGAAGACAAAAGGCAGTAAGACCCATGTGATGAAGACAAAAGGCAGTAAGACCCATGTGATGAAGACAAAAGGCAGTAAGACCCATGTGATGAAGACTAAAGGCAGTAAGACCCATGTGATGAAGACAAAAGGCAGTAAGACCCATGTGATGAAGACAAAAGGCAGTAAGACCCATGTGATGAAGACAAAAGGCAGTAAGACCCATGTGATGAAGACAAAAGGCATTAAGACCAATGTGATGAAGAAAAAAGGCATTAAGATCCATGTGATGAAGACAAAAGGCATTAAGACCCATGTGATGAAGACAAAAGGCAGTAAGACCCATGTGATGAAGACAAAAGGCATTAAGACCCATGTGATGAAGACAAAAGGCAGTAAGACCAATGTGATGAAGACAAAAGGCATTAAGACCCATGTGATGAAGACAAAAGGCAGTAAGACCCATGTGATGAAGACAAAAGGCAGTAAGACCCATGTGATGAAGACAAAAGGCATTAAGACCTATGTGATGAAGACAAAAGGCATTAAGACCCATGTGATGAAGACAAAAGGCATTAAGACCAATGTGATGAAGACAAAAGGCAGTAAGACCCATGTGATGAAGACAAAAGGCATTAAGACCTATGTGATGAAGACAAAAGGCAGTAAGACCCATGTGATGAAGACAAAAAGGCAGTAAGACTCATGTGATGAAGACAAAAAGAGGAGATCCCTGCACGGTAAAAAAAAAAAAAAAGTTGGATTTCGCGGCGTCGCCATGGGAGTTATTTCCCTCCGTGTGTGGCACACCCTCTGTCGGGAGTTTCCAGGTTCCGGGATAACATTTAGATCTCTCTCCCCCCCCCCACACCCAAATAAAAACGCGCGCCAGGGCTGTGCTCAAAATACGACGGCGCGAAAGAGCAAACGGCAAACTTGTGTCTTGTCACCCTACGAACACCTGTTTCCACTTAACAAGAAATCTGCTCATCTCGCCATCACAAACCCCCTGTAAAGTCTGTCAATATTCCCTATTTTCAACTCCATCCCTCCAACCTTTCTCCCGCACCTGTAGTACACCCGACCCACCACTCGGCAACCGTCTGCCACTTCCATAGGCCTGGACGACATGACTGAGGGATGGCTTGACTGACTGGATGACATGGCTGAGGGAAGGCCTGACTGCCTAGACGACATGACTGACGGATGGCCCGACTGCCTGGACGACATTACTGAGGGATGGCCTGACTGCCTGGACGACATGACTCAGTAAGACCCATGTGATGCAGATTAAAGGCAGTAAGACCCATGTGATGAAGATTAAAGGCAGTAAGACCCATGTGATGAAGATTAAAGGCAGTAAGACCAATGTGATGAAGATTAAAGGCAGTAAGACCCATGTGATGAAGATTAAAGGCAGTAAGACCCATGTGATGAAGACAAAAGGCAGTAAGACACATGTGATGAATATTAAAGGCAGTAAGACCAATGTGATGAAGACAAAAGGCAGTAAGACCCATGTGATGAAGACAGAAGGCATTAAGACCCAATGATGAAGACAAAAGGCAGTAAGACCCATGTGATGAAGACAAAAGGCAGTAAGACCCATGTGATGAAGACAAAAGGCAGTAAGACCCATGTGATGAAGACAAAAGGCAGTAAGACCCATGTGATGAAGACAAAAGGCAGTAAGACCCATGTGATGAAGACAAAAGGCAGTAAGACCCATGTGATGAAGACAAAAGGCAGTAAGACCCATGTGATGAAGACAAAAGGCAGTAAGACCCATGTGATGAAGACAAAAGGCAGTAAGACCCATGTGATGAAGACAAAAGGCAGTAAGACCCATGTGATGAAGACAAAAGGCAGTAAGACCCATGTGATGAAGACAAAAGGCAGTAAGACCCATGTGATGAAGACAAAAGGCAGTAAGACCCATGTGATGAAGACAAAAGGCAGTAAGACCCATGTGATGAAGACAAAAGGCAGTAAGACCCATGTGATGAAGACAAAAGGCAGTAAGACCCATGTGATGAAGACAAAAGGCAGTAAGACCCATGTGATGAAGACAAAAGGCAGTAAGACCCATGTGATGAAGACAAAAGGCAGTAAGACCCATGTGATGAAGACAAAAGGCAGTAAGACCCATGTGATGAAGACAAAAGGCAGTAAGACCCATGTGATGAAGACAAAAGGCAGTAAGACCCATGTGATGAAGACAAAAGGCAGTAAGACCCATGTGATGAAGACAAAAGGCAGTAAGACCCATGTGATGAAGACAAAAGGCAGTAAGACCCATGTGATGAAGACAAAAGGCAGTAAGACCCATGTGATGAAGACAAAAAGGCAGTAAGACCCATGTGATGAAGACAAAAAGGCAGTAAGACTCATGTGATGAAGACAAAAAGGCAGTAAGACCCATGTGATGAAGACAAAAGGCATTAAGACCTATGTGATGAAGACATAAGGCAGTAAGACCCATGTGATGAAGACAAAAAGGCAGTAAGACTCATGTGATGAAGACAAAAAGGCAGTAAGACCCATGCGATGAATAGACCAAAAAAAAAAAAGACACACATCCGGGCTAGGCCGTCGCCTCGTCTATCAAGGCCCATGTTTGCTTGGCAACACCCAGGGCAGCGTTGCTTGGAAGCACCCAGGGCGGCGTTTCTTGGCAGCACCCAGGGCCGGATTAAAAAAATCCGCGTCTGGGACGAAAACAAACACGCATTTAAATATCCTGGAAATCAACGTCAGTGGGATATCAAACAAAAAAAAAACACCAAAGACAAAAAAGAAAAAGTGGGGTGGGAAATATTGAAAAAGAAACATGACACCACAACACACAACAATAAGTAATGTCTCAGGGCTGAATTCAAACCATGAGATTGGTGCTCAGCGTGAGCAATGTAGAGTGCTATTATGGGCTATGGAGTGCTTGTGTATGCAAGAGATAGACTTCAGATTGCTTTTGTTGTCCAGTGTTGTACTGGGATGAAACACGTCCTGTGCGACGATGTTACAGAAGTGGATTGTCGTGAATTGAAACTAATACCCCCTAGGATTTTCTGTTACAATAGGTTCAATGAAGATGATTTATAGTTTCCTCAATAATTTTGTCCACGTAAGATTTTTTTACCTTATAGTCCATTTTTGTACCTTCAATTTCGCCACACAAGTGACAGGCTTATAAATGGTAATTACTGTGCTACGCTTTAGAGTTAACTTTGAAAGAATCTTTGTTCTTTTATTAAAGTATATAGGGAACATTATTTACAAGATGTTAAGCTTCATGGTTCTAATGTAGTCCAACATCTTATTTCTTCAAGGTTCTATTGTACCCCTGCATCTTATTTCTTTATGGTTCTAATGTAGTCCTAAATCTTATTTCCTTAACGGCCTAATGTAGTCCTAGATCTTATTTTCTTACCGTTTTAATGTAGTCGTAGATCTTATTTTCTTACCGTTTTAATGTAGTCCTAGATCTTATTTTCTTACCGTTTTAATGTAGTCATAGATCTTATTTTCTTACCGTTTTAATGTAGTCCTAGATCTTATTTTCTTACCGTTTTAATGTAGTCATAGATCTTATTTTCTTACCGTTTTAATGTAGTCGTAGATCTTATTTTCTTACCGTTTTAATGTAGTCATAGATCTTATTTTCTTACCGTTTTAATGTAGTCGTAGATCTTATTTTCTTACCGTTTTAATGTAGTCGTAGATCTTATTTTCTTACCGTTTTTATGTAGTCCTAGATCTTATTTTCTTACCGTTTTAATGTAGTCATAGATCTTATTTTCTTACCGTTTTAATGTAGTCATAGATCTTATTTTCTTACCGTTTTAATGTAGTCATAGATCTTATTTTCTTACCGTTTTAATGTAGTCATAGATCTTATTTTCTTACCGTTTTAATGTAGTCATAGATCTTATTTTCTTACCGTTTTAATGTAGTCCTAGATCTTATTTTCTTACCGTTTTAATGTATTCCTAGATCTTATTTTCTTACCGTTTTAATGTAGTCATAGATCTTATTTTCTTACCGTTTTAATGTAGTCCTAGATCTTATTTTCTTACCGTTTTAATGTATTCCTAGATCTTATTTTCTTACCGTTTTTATGTAGTCCTAGATCTTATTTTCTTACCGTTTTTATGTAGTCCTAGATCTTATTTTCTTACCGTTTTTATGTAGTCCTAGATCTTATTTTTTCAAGGTTCTCAAATAGCCCTACATCTTATTCCTCCAAGTTTCTAAAGTAGCCCTACCTATTTTTCTCTAACTAGAAAATAAATTGCTCTCTCTGAAGGAAAAATGGGCTCGGCGATTACATGTCATTGTCATGACAGGTTGACATGATTTTAAAGTGTTTCTTTTTTTCTTTATGGTGTAGGTTCCTAGTTCTATTATGCGTTTGTTTGTTTATTTGTTTGTTTCCTTAATGCCACACACGTCCAGACATTCTAATGATTTGTTCTTCAAATAATTTGATCTAGATTTACGAGTCCCTAAATATCGTGAGGATATCGCCCGGGGGCATCGACCGTTAAGAGAACAGGCATCAATGTGTACGTCTCAGTTCTACTAGAAACTCATCCACAATGTCAGTGAAGACTTGGGAGAGACAGCAGGAAATGGGGGACTTGAGAGAAGAAAGGCGAAATGTAGTCACATGGAAGGGGGGGAACTGGGGCCAGAACGGTGGGGCGGGGACAAGATGGGGACAGGGTGGGGTGAGGATGGGGTGGAGTGAGGATGGAGTGGAGTGAGGGTGGGGTGGAGTGAGGATGGTGCGGAGTGAGGATGGGGTGGAGTGAGGATGGGGGGGTGAGGGGGGGGGGGGGTGAGGGTGGGGTGGAGTGAGGATGGGGNCTGAAAACAAAACTAAAATGATGCCCCTTAGGCTGTCACTCATTTAAAGACACCGGTGGAGGAGGTGGTCTTTTGGGGAGGATTTGGTCTGTTGGTAGGAGGTGGTCTGTTGTTGGGGAAGAGGCGGTCTATTGGGGAGGAGGTGGTCTGGTGGGGAGGTGGAGTGAGGATGGGGTGGAGTGAGGATGGGGTGGAGTGAGGATGGAGTGGAGTGAGGATGGAGTGGAGTGAGGATGGGGTGACATGAGGATGGGGTCGTGAGGATGGGGTGGAGTGAGGATGGAGTGGAGTGAGGATGGGGTGGAATGAGGATGGAGTGTAGTGAGGATGGGGTGGAATGAGGATGGGGTGGAATGAGGAACACTTATTGAAAGTAACGTTAATAAAACTTTTAGGGCAGTCATGAAATGATCGCTTCCGTTATGGAGGCAATGAGATTGAAGACGAGTGACAAAGAGACGGAGAGAGAAATTCGCCGAGAAATTGAGAGATAGTGCCAGATAATTATAAACAGAGGAAACCGTAAACGGCGAGACAATGCTAGGGCGAGAGAGAGAGAGAGAGAGAGAGAGATACAGAGACCCAAAGTGATGGAGAGAGAGAGAGAGAGAGTAATGTTGAGAAAAGGGCTTTCTAACCTATAATATAAGGCGAGAGAGTGGTCTGATGGCGAGACAATGAAATAATACAACGGAAGAACAGAGCAGATATGAATGAGAGAAAGATGTGTTCACCTCCACAATGCGAACCAATGATTTAGTGCCCTCATGAAATCCACGGCTAATTGCAGGGCAGGGGGAGGGCAGGGGCGCAGTTCGGGGCGAGCAGTCCAGGTCAAGATTTTCAACAGATCTAGTCATCTAATATTTCAAAAGCATTCTCCACATAGTTGTCATGTGCTTGGTATCGCTGACATTTTAGTGTTGGGTGTTTTCTTTCATCACCCTTGTCTGAAAAGTAGTGTACCTAGAAGGAGGGGGGGGGGAGGGGGGGACAGCAGCAACCGCCCTCGCCCCACTCGGCACTTAAGTTTATCTAACCAAAATTACATCAAACATGCGCCAGTGTTGGGGCGAGACATTGGGAGTTCGGCCCCGGCGTCACTAGGAAACCACTGATACCAAACAATTGAAGTAGGCTTCTGTGGTCTGAATGTGACCGTGGTAGGCTTGCGTATTGTAAGATATCACATGATGTTCTGTTTATACGATTATAAGCATATACCAATATATCTATAAGTCAGGCCATTGGAGATGACTATATAATGTACATTGTTGATGCATGTCACACAACTCTTAAAACTACCATCGTGTGATTTTAGTGTACTTTGGTGTGCTAAAAAACAACTAACAAACCAAAACTGTAGGTTTGGTGCGCGAATACTATGGGCTGGGGAATTGCCATCACAAAGCCTGAATACGAGCCTGGTGTGCTCGTATCCATTAATCAAACTTCTTTGCTCTAGGGGCATTCGCAGAAATGTGAATGATTTTATCTGTTAATCTTTAGAAGTAGCATGTCTCAAAGTTAAACCATCTTCCCATATATTTGGTTCTCAAACGACGTCAATTTAGATCTACTCCTCGACTGCTCCGACAGAACTGTGTTTCTAACTGTAGTTAGAGATTAATAACAGAGGTAGGAGGAATGATGGCATGGCGTAAGAGCTTTACCATTTATTTACAAAAAAAAAAAAAAAACAACCAAAAAAAACAACAACTATATGTTAAGGACCCAGTAGTTTTGACTGGCCTGGGCAGGTTTAAGTGAGTGGGATGAAAGGCGGGTCGGGGGTGGTGGTGGGTGGATCGGGCGGGACCTACTTGATTTTTTTTGACTGCTCACCAGATGCTCACCTATCTTTTGAGTCTCCCAAATACTGCACACCATTACAATGTCATCAATGTAGCGTGCAATCTGTCGACCTTACATCGCTATGACAATTATTTACGTGTCATTTTCTCCCGCCAATAGCCGCACAGGGGGGGGGGGGGGGGAGAGCGGAGAGTGCACTATTTTTTTTCCACCTTACATCGCCAAGAATGACAACCCCAGTGGGAGAAGCGCTTTCTTGTACCCTCCCACTTTCGGGGCCAAAAAATTCCGATCGTCTGCTGTGCATTCGGGAACCCTCGTGTAACAAGGTCCACGGAGATGGGCTCAGAGTGCATGACTCCTGGTGCGTCAGTGACTATCCGCCGGGATGACATTTCCAGGTCCCGGGAAGATGAATTGCGGTGAAATTAGATATTTCAATCGTTAGGTCGAGCCCATGTGTTCAATCTCCTGCCTCGGTTCATTTTTTTCTCGGCAAATGTTTAAAAAAATGTAACTTTTCTTCAGTAAAATTAGAAAAATTAAACAACCTTTATAAACCAAGTCTTTCGTATAAATCCTTTATATGCAGTTTTAAAAATGACTTTTGTTTAATATTAATATTCGAATGTCCCACCCGCTTTTACATCGCTGAGTCATTCACCAACTACTTCAGGAAAAAAAAACATACAAACTTGCGAAATTTTTACGAATCTCATCGAGCGCAGTTAACGGGAAGTTTATTTCGTGAAATTGGTCTCATCATATTTCCCTCAGCTTGAAAGACAGGAAAAAACTTATTTTTAGGGGGCTGAAAATTGGATAGAATGTGTTATCATCGGAAACACGTCTTTGAGCCACGTTTCATCCCGATGGGTTGACGGAAAGTGGGTCAATTAGCCGCCGGAAGGTTTTAGCCATCCAGCCAGAAACACACGAACAAAAGCGAAGTTAATATAGATTTTTTTAATGCACTATTTTCTAGAAAAGATGCAAATAATATGTGAACCCATATCAGAGCATGTGACGTCCCTACCACTGCAGTAGGATGTCAATCTACAAACAGGCCCAGAACCACTGTTTTCTATGATAGCAACGTTGATATTTTTCTCTGATGAACTTTCAGGCATTCAATACCAGTGGAGAAGAGCGGGTGGGGGTAATGAGAAATAACGCGCCGATGTAGTCAATGTTTGACAGAAGTGAATGCCCTGGAAACATGGACAGACACTGTGTGATCAATAGGGTACAATGATACCACATCGAATTACTAATAACAAGATAAGTACATCATCTCCCCTCGCTGGCTTTGGTTTTTCTCGCATAATGTCTATCAGGATTCCCAAGATTTCCTCTGTAATTATCTCCCCTCCCTGAGACGAATCTAATTATGGCATGACAGTTTTCTCCGGTTACTTTCAGCTTCTCTGAGATGTCTGGTGTCGGTTGAGCGTGGATGCATCTTCTTGAGCCATTACAATTCCTTGGCCATTGTTACAACTAAAGAGCCAACAACTAGCTGTGTACCAGCTATTGAGTTCAACAGAGAAAAGCTGAAACTCAACAATAATAATAATAATCGCAAGTCCTATAAAAACGAAAACACCCGGCGCGCCATAAAGGAACGAAAAAATAATTAATTAATGTTATCAAATCAGAATAATATATATTTTTTTTTTCAGACATGTGGTTTACCAAATGAATTGTAATTTAAACAAATAGATCTAAGTATAAGATACTCTTTTTTTTTTTTTTTTTTAAAAATTAAAAAAAAAAAAATCGTGAACCACAAATATAATTAAAAGGAGAATGACAAAAAAAAAAAAATGTTAACGTGCCTCCGTATCTGACCATCGCAAGATCACGTGAAGAGCATTTTAGTTGAGACGGCATGGCGTTGTAACAAACACCCCCCCACCCACCCACACACACACACACCCACACACACACACCGAAAACCCCACAACTTGACCAATATTTAAACTGTGACTTTCTATCCGTACTATCCAGCGTGTGCTACACTAGAGGGATAAAAGGGAGACCTTATTGTTCTGTGGATGAAATTATCAAACGGAGTGCTCGTAATTGTTCCATTGTACATTATAAAGTATGGAGGGAAAGCGGTTTAGCATAAATGTAATGATCAATCACATAATTTACGAACAGATAGAAGTTCCTCTGGAGATTTTTCTCTTGCAGTACGCTCCTGACACATTTAAATTATAAGCTGGAGTGAACCCCTAAATATCATAGTAATGGGAGGGTTGGGGGGAAAAGGGATGAATGAAAGAGCAACTAAATTAATAATAATAGTGATGAGAAAGATGCATGAATTTTACAAATAAACGACCGTGATACAGAAAACACAGAAAGTTGTTCAGAGGGCATGTAAGGTCTTCTACTTGGCTCCAGGGAAGTGGGCCACGTTTTTTACAGGGGGGGGGGGAGAAACCTTAGCCATCCTTTTAGCACGATATACTACTGTGAATAATGGTTTATAACAGTTAAACACTATTTTTACGCCATAAAGTGGGGGGAGGGGAGGTCAAGACCGACGGACACCCTCCCCCCACACTCAACGGTGAGCTACGCCCCTGCTTGGCACTGAATATAACACTGTTAAAATGTGCAGTTAATACACAAGCTACCGCTCTAACACGTGGCTTGTAGTCTTTTCAAACAGCCTGACACAGAAAGCTATTTCGAGCACGTAGCCTGCCATTAGCTCACAGCATTGAATCCTCTTTCCGCATTTGTAAAAGACACTTTTTTTTTCCCCTTTGTTTCAAATCAGCGCAATAATTGTGTCCAGAAGCATTAAACATGGCATGGAGATTTTATTCTTTTCATTTCACCATTGAAATAGGAGAGAATCTTTCATTGTGCAACTATTGTTTTCGCACTTATCCAAGTTAGCTTTTATTTGTAACGAGACAAACAAACAAATGATGGCAGTGTGTCTAAACAAGCTTTTCAGGCGGTAGCGTTGGAGTCCCGGTTAATTACTGGAATGTTATATTACGCATTATGTAACATTTACGTAACGCCTATTTTCATGTAAATGTATATTTTTATAGAATTCTCTCTCTCTCTCTCTCTGTCTCTCTCTCTCTCTCTCTCTCTCTCTCTCTCTCTCTCTCTCTCTCTATATATATATATATATATATATATATATATATATATATATATATATATATATATATATATATATATCTCTCTCTCTCTCTCTCTCTCTCTCTCTCTCTCTCTCTCTCTCTCTCTCTCTCTCTATATATATATATATATATATATATATATATATATATATATATATATATATCTCTATGAAGCCTAAAGTGTGTAATTGGTGGTTATCCAATCGAACTAATGAAGTCCTTATTGTCACTAAAGGAGTTCGTTTATAGCTACGCGAGAGAAATACTTTAGATGTTTTTTTGGTTTCAATTGTTAGAATTGTCAAATGTTGTCGTGGTTCAGATATGTATTTATTATGTGCTTAAAATGTACAATACAATTAAAAAATCATTTACTATATATAAGAATCCAGAAATAGTCCATCTAAATGCTAATTGTACTTTGATCTAAAGCAGGCCAGCACAACTTACGGCCTGCGGGCCGCGTGCGGCTCGCCAGCACCCACTGGGCGGCCCGCGAATTACGAAATATTCTTTATTATCATTATTTTCTGAATAGCTTTCCACCTTTTCGGCCCGCTTAAGGTTTTCATAAAGTATTACGGCCCGCCTTACATTTTGAGTTGTGCAGGAATGGTCTAAAGCTATCCTCTAATGAGACCCAAATGCACACAAAACTATCAGTGAGATGCATAATCAAGAGAAATGTTAACATACACAAAACACAACAGTCTACATGTAATACGTTATGTCACCACCTTCAGTATTTGTTTTATTTTATCGAAAAGAGCGAACCATTTTTTCCTCATAGCTCATGTTGTGACGTTGCGTCCGGATCTCATGAATGAAATGCACTCAGACAACACATTCCCTTAGTTCGACGCCTTTGATGCTGAAGGGGTAATCTTCATAGCAATTCGAATAAACATACCTATGCGCGGGTTTGCCTAGCGATTCGGTGCTCCGTGATGGTGTTGTCTTTTCCGGAAATCGGAATAGATCGTGCGAAGAGTTTTTCGGTGCGTAACTCTGTTTTTGTTTTTATTTTAAGACTCTAGAGATATCGAAAAGGTTGATTTTGTGTGTGTGTGTGTTGTTTAAAAAAAAAAAATCCTTTATGTTAACTTTGCTTTTGTCCGTGTCTTTCTTTATTTCTGTTTGCGTGTGTGTTGAAATCTTCGGAAGGCTAATTGATCCACTTCCCGTCAACCTACCGAGCTGAAACTTGGCACATAGACTCGCTCCGATGACAACACATTCTAAAAATATGTTCAGCCCTAACACCCCCCCCCCTCCCCACCAAAAAATAAAAATAAAAAAAAATAAGCTGTTCCTGTTTTTTCCAAGGGAAGATGAAGGAAAATATGATAACGAAATAAAATCCTCGATAACTGCACTAAAATAAGATTATTTTTAAAAAAAATTGCATGTCGTGCGTTTGTTGCGTAATATTTTCTTTAGTTTTTCTGAAATAGTTGGTGAAATATATGTGCAGTGTAAAAACGGTTGGGACATTAGTATATTACTATAATATATAATAATGAAAAATACATATAACGGATTTATATGAAAAACTTTTTTTTTAGGGTTTGTTTAATATATATGTTCCCAAATGCAACGTCCGGTGATCATACTGCATTTATGTAGTCAACTTTGATTTATTGCGGATGTTTTTCTAGCTTTGGAAAAAGTTTTTAAAAAATCCCCAAGCAGACGTATTATAGTTCAGTCATTCGATTGGTTTGCCGCCTTATGATGAAACGTAATTCAGAAATCGTGGCAAATCTCTACGAGTTATCTTTCATGACACCCACTTCTGCTACCCTAAGATGTTGGTTCGAGATTTTTTAAAAAAAATGCTCGTGTGAGTATCAAAGTTCTGATGGTGGGGTATTCGGTATCAAAGTTTCTGATGGTGGGGTATTCGGTATCAAAGTTTCTGATGGTGGGGTATTCGGTATCAAAGTTTCTGATGGTGGGGTATTCGGTATCAAAGTTTCTGATGGTGGGGTATTCGGTATCAAAGTTGTGTTGGTGTGGTATTCAGAATCAAAGTTTCTAATGGTGGGGTATCCGATATCAAAGTTTTGCTGGTGGGGCAATCGGTAACAAACTTATGATGGTGGGGCATTTGGTATCAAAGTTCTGATGGTGGGGCATTTGGTAACAAACTTATGATGGTGGGGCATTTGGTATCAAAGTTCTGATGGTGGGGTATTTGGCTTGATAGTGAGTTTTCCACTTTTGTAAAAACAGCTTTACTCTACCTGCACTGTTGTTCATGGGATTACAACAATAAATATTTACTACGTGGATCCTCAGATTATTTCATCAACAAAACGCAACTACACGTGTGACGTCGTTTGACGACAGTTTTCGACTTGGTATATCGCTCGTATATCGCTGGCCGAGATCGAATAATTTAAGTAACAACTTTGGTAAGCTGATTATTTTATTTATCTAAATTTTTTAATTTTTTTTTTGGTGTGGGGGTGGGGGGGGTGTCACATCGGTAACGCTTAAAACAGCATCATGACAAAATGAACCGGTCACGTGACCAAGACAGAGTTCACGACCATCTCGGCCAGGCGCGTGCTTGAGATTTCTGTTGTTTTTTTTCAAAAGGAAAGAAAATTAACGCAATGAAACACCAATTAAACCTCTTCAGATCGAAACACATTTGCATACCCTTGCATAACGCTATTAATTTCTCCGCCCGAATTATACAGCGCTGCCCACCCCCCACCCCCACGCTCTGTGTTACATTTTGTCGTGTCTGTCACGCCAATGAGATTCAGACAAATGGCCGCCAAGTTTTCTACCACGACCCGGAAGTGAATGTTGTCTGGAATATGTCACAAAAGGGGGTGATCATTCATCATTTTACAGACCTGGACACAAAAGGGAGGGGGGGGGGGAGCAGGGGGAGGCGGAAATTACAAATCGAAGAAAAGTGTCCCAACGAATTGTGTAAATGTTCTTTGCATGTTTCGGGGGTCCCGGTGGTATGAGAAAAGATGACAGAATAACGTATCAGTTCCTGGGTGGTGTAATTTGATGGTACTTATGGCCGTTAGATTGATGACGACTGTGCTACTGTACTCAACGACTGTGGAATTAGCGGTGTAACGGCCCAAATGCACGACGTATGCTTTGTGGAAGAATTAATACCTTTACAATATCACACCACACGCTTAAAAAAAATAATAAAAAATAATAATGATAATATGAAAATTTGACAAAATATGTATACAAGTAACGCACTTCATAGAATCCCAGTTAGTACTCCCCCCCCCCAACCACACCTTTTTTCAACGCCCCTGAACTATTTTGAATGACCCACCCGCTCTTACACCGCAGATTTGTTTCACCAACTATTTCAGAAAAATCTCATTTCGCACAGATATCGGGAATTTTGTTTTGCGAAATCAGTGTCATCATTTTCCCTTTTGAAAAAGCAGGCAAATTTTATTTATTTATTTTTTGGGGGGTTTGGGGGGGGGGGTTGCGCGTGGGGCTCAGAATTTGATAGAATGTGTTGTCATCGGCAACAAGCGCATGTGCCAAATTTCAGCTCGATGGGTTGACGGGAAGTAGGTCAATTAGCCGTCCGAAGATTTTTTCCCCAAACACACAAGCGACAAGAACAACACTGAAATCATCATATGACGCCATGTTCTCTTGAGCGTTTCTAGACTTCTTGTGAACATTTTGACGTCTTGTTCCAATATATGGAATGACGTAATTGTTTAAAATATATTTTTTTTAAATATATTTATTTATAAATATTTTGTTGAACGATTTCCTTCTAAAAACGTCTTTGAGACTAATCTGCATGTCATTTGGCACACTGAACTACACTAGGACCTGATTTTTTTCTCTTAGAATCGCACTTGACCTTGAAATATGCAAAATGAGCCTCATAGAGATATCCACTTGTATTGTAAAAAAATTTAGACTCAAATTTGCTCTAGAGACCCACTTGCACTTCCATTAGACTCAGTTGCACCCACCCCTATATTTCCCCACATGCACGTCCAATAGACACAGCTGCCTCCCCCCCCCCCCCCCTCCCCCCCCCCAAACCCCGATTGCACTACCAATAGACACGGCTACACCCTACTACCCGCCCAAGAACCCCCACTTGAACTACCAACAGACACAGCTGCCCCCCCACCTCCCCCCCATAGAACCCCACTCAAATGTTCTATTGCCCAAGCGACACTTACAGCTCATCCACCAGCATCTCTCAGCTGTACAATATATATCTCCCGAGTCCTTGATGCCTGGCTCGATAATCCTCCGACTGCCAGCTGCTAGCATTGGTAAATAACGCAATGCGTAACCAAATGTGTCACGCACTCAAGGTTGCTGTGATAATTCACACTTGAAGTGTATACGAAACTTAACGCAAAAAAAGGGGTGGGGGTGGGGGGAATCGTTACATGTGTGTGTCAATGGTTCTGAAACTGTAAAACACGTTACCTTTAATGTACATTTGTACTCACGCCATAATTTACCAATTCCATTTTACTGATTAAAATCTTTTGAAATCACGTTTACCTATATTCCCATATTTTTAAAAAAAATTATATAAAAATTGGCCCCTTAAAAGAATCTAATAAAACACGACCGAGCTCTGCGAAACCAAATTTGGCCCAGACTGCAGATATCGCAAGGCTAAGTGGATCCCATGCTAAGAATCGGAATCCCCTCAGGTTACAAGGTGTTGTTCCCGGTACTTCATCTCCACCATATCTCATTTGCCATTCCAACCCCCCCCCCCCCCCCCCCC
>CAXITT010000360.1:566099-581282 GCA_964033795.1 Lymnaea stagnalis
TTCCAACCCCCCCCCCCCCGCCCCAAGCTTAAACATCTCCCGGTGTCAGCTCCACCTACAGAGTACCTGGACTGTGAGCGACTTACCTTTCCGGAACATTGAAATAAACAGATCATGGCTTCCCAAATCAGATTCACGGGCATCCGGTTGAAGAAAAAAGCGTGTGTGTGTATTGGGGTGGGGGTTAGTGTATGACAGAGGAGTAGTGTGAGGGGGGCTGGGTGGGGTTATTTTGAACCAAAAGGATAAAGGGGGGGGGGGTTTGCTGGGGTGTGATTAGTTACAGTTACAACTAGAGTACGAAAGAGACTCCACACATGGAGGGATTTAAATTTGTGATACAAGTCTTTTAATTATGAGATTACTGCGATAGGACTCGGTAGGGTGTAGGACTTGCGGAAGCTTAGGACGTTTTGGGGGTAGGACTTTTGAGAGTGTAGGATTTGTTGGGAGGTAGGACTTGTTGGAGTGTATGACTTGTTGGGGTGTAGTTCTAAGTAACCTTAAAGGAGTGTGGTGCCGCGATGAGTGTACCGCTACGGCAGACACTTTAAAACGACACTTTATTTAAATGTATGCATTTTGTTTTTAATTCAATGTGATTCAGTTTTTAATATATGTCATTAAAAAAATATATTTTCCAATTATTTATTTATATATAAGGATCTTTTTAAGAATATTCTTATTACTACTCGAAAATGGATAAAAGTATTCAAAGCAATAATATGTTGTAGGCCTAATTATTATAAAAAAAATGTATCTATGAAATAAGTCTACAAAATAATTTAATAGAGTTGAAATTAACTTTAATACCATTTGATAGCGTTCACTTTTTGGCTTATATTTAAGGGGAAGTGGGGGTGGGGGTCGGGGAGGGTAGAAATTATATGATAAAAATAATGGTATTGTGGGATGGTTGTAGAGGGGATAGAGTTCCATTGCTAGAGAAGATAGATCACGCCATTGTATTTTGAAATTTTCAATGGCTTGATAGATATGGAAGATTACAAAAAAGATTATGCGAGACCGCTTGAAATTTATTTCGAGAGGCTGGAGAGATTATGGGGGATTACGTACAAAGACGGGAAGAAAAGAGAGAAATTTGGACAAGCAAAGGGGAGTCCACTCACTCCTGAGGGCTTGGCGGCGTCAGTAGTCCAACCCCCCCTCCCCCCCCCTTGCATCGTGGCCTCCTATGATAGATGGGTAAGATTAGACAACATTGTCGGAACACGGCGAGTTTGCCCGGTCGAGCCTCTTGATGAGTGGCCTCAGAGGACTGGAGGGGAGATGAAGATTGACGAGGAGTGAGGGAGGGATGTTCTGGAAGCAAGGAGGGAGAGAGGGAGGGAAAGGAAACAACAAAGAAAGTCACAAGAGAGATATAGAGAGAGAGAGATGGAGAATACTAGTTACTAGGAGAGCGAGGAAGATGGCCACGCAAGAGGTACTGCTCTATAAATAGACCGTGACATGACGTAACTAACTCATGTCAGGTACTTTTTTTCCCGAAAACGCTTCCATGATTTTATCTCCACACGTATGGAGACTTTATTTAGCACACATGGAGACTTTATTTAGCACACATGGAGACTTTATTTAGCTCACATGGAGACTTTATTTAGCACACATGGAGACTTTATTTAGCACACATGGAGACTTTATTTAGCACACATGGAGACTTTATTTAGCACACATGGAGACTTTATTTAGCACACATGGAGACTTTATTTAGCACACATGGAGACTTTATTTAGCACACATGGAGACTTTATTTAGCACACATGGAGACTTTATTTAGCACACATGGAGACTTTATTTAGCACATATGGAGACTTTATTTAGCACACATGGAGACTTCATTTAGCACACATGGAGACTTCATTTAGCACACATGGAGACTTTATTTAGCATACATGGAGACTTTATTTAGCACACATGGAGACTTTATTTAGAACATATGGAGACTTTATTTAGCACACATGGAGACTTTATTTAGCACACATGGAGACTTCATTTAGCACACATGGAGACTTCATTTAGCACACATGGAGACTTCATTTAGCACACACGGAGACTTCATTTAGCACACATGGAGACTTCATTTAGCACACACGGAGACTTAATTTAGCACACATGGAGACTTCATTTAGCACACATGGAGACTTCATTTAGCACACATGGAGACTTCATTTAGCACACATGGAGACTTTATTTAGCACACATGGAGACTTTATTTAGCACACATGGAGACTTCATTTAGCATACATGGAGACTTCATTTAGCACACATGGAGACTTTATTTAGCATACACGGAGACTTCATTTAGCATACATGGAGACTTCATTTAGCACACATGGAGACTTTATTTAGCACACATGGAGACTTCATTTAGCACACATGGAGACTTCATTTAGCATACATGGAGACTTCATTTAGCACACATGGAGACTTCATTTAGCACACATGGAGACTTCATTTAGCATGCATGGAGACTTCATTTAGCACACATGGAGACTTCATTTAGCACACACGGAGACTTCATTTAGCACACATGGAGACTTCATTTAGCACACATGGAGACTTCATTTAGCCTATATCTGTGTGGAAAACATCAACGGGTATATTTCTTTGATTTGGATCGTAAGGTATTTTCCGCCAGTGATTTAAAAGTGTGTGTGTGGAGGGCGGGTGTGATTGTTAAGTGACCAATACAGCTTGTTGGCCTGGTCAAGTGATGACCAAAATGAACTACAACCACGGTAGCATACACGATATATGACCAGCGATTTCATTATTTTAATTATCGAATCTACAGACCTACCCTTGTATTTACGTGTTAAATTTAACTTCCAACACAATGGTAAAATACTAGCCTTTGATTGCAAGTAATATTTCTTTTACCAAGGATTGGTCTCCCTTTAATTTACACCCTACTATGTACGTTTGCTTATCAAATCTGTGAGAAATTTTTAAAAAAATGCTTCATGGAAAAAAGGGCGATATCATAAAATGATGAAACATATGACGTCACGACTGACCACGCGAACACACACACACACAGCGTGACACGCGCGTGGTCAGACAATTTAGCTGACCATAAACTGCCCGAGGCTGGAGAATTATCGCCATGGCAGACGTAACACACGCTCTACTCTCTACCGAGATAGGGCCCCAGGGGTGAACGCTGGGTGGTGACACAAGGACGCTCCACGAAAAGCAACCACTGGCCATGCCCACTGTCCGAGAGACACCCAACATAAGGACTGACCATAGACTTTAGAGGGCCACTCAGATGACGCCTGGTTAGAGCCGGGTTTGTGGATGTTTGTTTGTGGCTGTTTGCATGAAGTTATTGGTGTGTAGCATTTTGTATGTAGAGTCGAGTATGTCTTTGCATTGATGTAGTTTGTTCGTATGTAGCCATCTGTATGCAGATGTCTGTATATAGGTGTCCCTCCTATGTAGTTGTCCATGTGTAGTTAGTTGTCCGTATGTAATAGTCAATAAGAAGTCGTTCCCCGCCATGACCCAATCATACCCCCCACAAGCCCAGGCTTAAGCTAACAGCAACAACTCTTTACTGTTGTGTCAAGGTTTTGGCTTTTGGTTGCGGAAAATATAGGCGGGACCATGAAGTCATATAGAGTTTTTTTCAGAGTTGCAAAGTCCGGAAATAGGAGTTCCCACGTGTTCTCAAATCCAAAGTCAGAAGCCCAATGTGTTCTCACTCCAAAGTCAGAAGCCCAATGTGTTCTCACTCCAAAGTCAGAAGCCCAATGTGTTCTCACTCCAAAGTCAGAAGCCCAATGTGTTCTCACTCCAAAGTCAGCAGCCCAATGTTTTCTCACTCCAAAGTCAGCAGCCTGATGTGTTCTCACTATAAAGTCAACAGCCTGATGTGTTCTCACTCCAAAGTCAACAGCCTGATGTGTTCTCACTCCAAAGTCAGCAGCCTGATGTGTTCTCACTCCAAAGTCAGCAGCCTGATGTGTTCTCACTCCAAAGTCAGCAGCCTGATGTGTTCTCACTCCCAAGTCAGCAGCCTGATGTGTTCTCACTCCAAAGTCAGCAGCCTGATGTGTTCTCACTCCAAAGTCAGCAGCCTGATGTGTTCTCACTCCAAAGTCAGCAGCCTGATGTGTTCTCACTCCAAAGTCAGCAGTCCAATGCCGTAGTTGCAGTTTCTATCAACAGACATGGTTTGAACGCGTCATCACCCGGAGTTGGCGTCCTGTATTTCCCGAGCAGCAGTCTCGCCGTGACATCGACTGATAATAGAAGTTGCTGACATTTTTATAGCTGTCCATGGCACGCGCCGTGTCGGGATGATATTGAGAAGTCCTATTACCCCACCCTCCCCCAACAGCAGTCTCTAGGCAACATCCTGGTGATGACATTACCCTGGTCCTCCGCCCCCCCCCTTTTTAGCATTTCTCCCCCCCCCCTTTTAAAATGAAGGCTACTGCCCTTTATGATTTTACGGAAAGACTTTAGCTCACCAGATCATCAAAATACAGCACTACAGTAGAATTTGAGTAGAAATATCGTGTGTGTGTATGTGTGTCGTGTGTGTGACGTGTGTGTGTGTGTGTTTAGTTCAGTCCATACACAAAAGTCTTTTCTGCACACACAAAAACAAACACACACACAATTGTTACAGTAACAATTTCCTTTAAGTTAACCCCGGCGAAGAAAGTTAAAAACTAGACTTCTGCAAAGTCCTGCACACGGCGGCAATGGGAAAAGAAGAAACAAGAAAAGGAAACCAAAGTTAAGGGAACAACACTTTTAAAATGGTCTTGCTGCAGTACAATCACCTGGTACACGCACGATGATAGAGGGGTTCTTTTAGTAAAAAAAACAACAACCCCACACTTTAAGCTCCTTACCCCAGCCCCCACCCGTGCCTCCAAAGACATAAGGCCTTCATGTTCTACCACTCTCGCCAACCCACCAATAATTACACCCAATCAAAGAATTGTGTCTCAGAAGAGCTTAGGCCACGGACGACCTGATGTTATCTTCACTCACCTGGTGCACAGTTGGCTCATGTCAGAGTTGCTCTTGGAAAAAAAATGTTTTTTTTTCATATATATATTTTTAATGTTTATTTATTTTAGGACTTAACTTTAAAAAAATATATAAAAATAAAAAAGTATACATTACACACATATATATATATATATATATATATATATATATATATATATATATATATATATATATATATATATATATATATATATATATATTTATATTCTCATCTTTATATTAAAAAAAATATAAAAAAAAAAAAATATACATAACACACATATATATATATATATATATATATATATATATATATATATATATATATATATATATGTATGTATATACTTATATATATAAGTTCATATTCTCATCCTTATCTTGGTATGATATGGGTTGAATTGAATGAAATAATCCTTGGTGTATTTTTAATTAGGTTTAATGAAAAGAAGTCGATTCTTGCACCGCCACACAGTCACACACTCGAAGTCAAACAGTCACACAGTTCTTGAAGCAAGCAATATACCAGAACTAGGGATAGGAACAATTTGAACTCACTTGGGCCCATTTAACTTCGCACATTGATTTCATTCATCTTAATCGCAAAAAAAAACGTCTTAGCGGACATTTTATTTCAATGTTAGGCTGCAGGTGTTTGAAAAGTTCGACCTTGTTGAAACTTGTCATTATCGCCTCGATAACAATCTGCTACGGTCTGTGGGGACGGGGTTGTGTGTCTGTGTGGGGGGGGGGCGGGGGTTGTTACATTCGTCTTACGTCATGCTACCTTAATGGAAAGCTACCCGTCCCCCACGGGGAGGTAATGACTGAGTCACCTGGTGACAAACCGGAACACGAGTCGCTCTGGCGTCGGTCAGTGCGGTCTGATGGCGCTATCTTTGATAGGTCAGTCTCACCCTGGGTTAGTCTTTCGACCTCTAACTGGTACGTAGCCAAGGGCTGGGACGTAAGAGACACTGGGGCCATCATCGGACTTCTCTAGAGCCACTGGAAATACAACAGTGGACAGCGGGATAGGCACTGGCGTAGGAAGAGGGTGTGTGGTGGATGTGGTGATGGTGGATCGGGTGTGTGGTGGATGGGATGGTGGTGGATGGGGTGTGTGGTGGATGAAGTGTGTGGTGGATGGGGTGATGGTGGATGGGGTGTGTGGTGGATGGAGTGTGTGGTGTATGGTGTGTGTGTTGGATGGGGTGTGTGGTGGATGGGGTGTGTGGTGGATGGGGTGATGGTGGATGAGGTGGTGGTGGATGGTTGGGCGTTGAGATTTTTGATACAATTTAAATACCTTATATAACTTATTTTCCTTTTTTTTCCATGATTAAAGGACTGACAAATTCTAGGGCTTCACCAACTCTTGCGACTTCACTGGGGTACAGGATAAAGAACGATGACTCTGTCCTCATCGAATGTACTGTGTACAGTTTCCACCCTAGTTTAAAATCCATTTAAAATGCAACAAAAAAATAATAATTCAACATTCAACAATCATGATTGTTAAAACGTTAACAAAAGTATGCGGTGGAAAAAAAATGAATATTTAATTTTTAATTTTTTAAATCATTTATATTAAATTTCTTATTGTTTTCTTTGTGGGCGTGTGGCAACATCTTCGGACGGTGTATTGACCCACTTCCCGTCAAGCCATCGAGCTGAAACTTAGCACATAGACTCGTGGCCGATGACAACACATTCTGTCAAATTTTCAGCCCACCACATCCCCCAAAATCAGTTTTTTTGGGTTTTTTTTCCCCTATTTTTCAAGGAGAATGTGATGACACTGCTTTCAGGAAACACAATTCCCGATAACTGAGCTAAATGAGATAGGTGCGATACTTCAATGTCTGTGTTTGTAAACATTTTCAGCGCCACCCCCAGATTGCTCGATAGTTTCATTGTATAAAAGGATTTATACGTAGCTTTTCTTTGAGGTGTTGCTTAATTTAAAACCATTTTATCGTTAACACGTTTCGTCTGTGTGCCCCCCCCCCCCAAGAAACGATTCATCGATGACATGCTTTTTTAGCCTACTTGTAAACGTTTACCTATTACTGTGTTCCTAAACTCTAGATCTACTGTAGTGTTTACATTACCTCTCAGGAAACAGTTCATCCAATCGCCAGTTGCCCCATAGTGCTTGCCAAATGACCCAACCAACCTTGCACTTTATTCAATCCTTTGTTTCAAAATAGTGTTCACCAGCAAAGACAACAGTGTGTATGAACAAGGGATCTGCAGCGGTGGCGCCCTGGAGCAAGGGCTTTATTTTCCCGGGGCTGAAGCTGGAGCCGGAGTTGGTAAAAAATTTCTTACTGCTCCGAGCTCAAAAATTTACTTTAAAATTGATTGATTAAAATATAGCAGCTATGAAGCCCCCCTCCCCCCTTTTCCCCCCACTCTTTTACGGGCTCTGACGCCCTACTCTTTTTACAACCGTGTTGCCCCATTAATTCACTGCAAGTGTGTTGCCTCACTGACCCACTCTTTTACAACTATGTTGGCACCACTCTTTTACCTGCTACGCGAACCCACTCTTTTACCTGCTATGTTGACCCACTCTTTTACCTGCTACGTGACCCACTCTTCTACCTGCTACGTTGACCCACTCTTCTACCTGTTATGTTGACCCACTCTTTTACCTGCTACGTTGACCCACTCTTTTACCTGCTATGTTGACCCAGTCTTCTACCTGCTACATTGACCCACTCTTTTACCTGCTATGTTGACCCACTCTTCTACTTGCTATGTTGGCACCGCTCTTTTACCTGCTACGTTGACCCACTCTTTTACCTGCTATGTTGGCACCACTCTTTTACCTGCTATGTTGACCCACTCTTCTACCTGCTATGTTAACCCAAACTTTTACCTGCTATGTTGACCCACTCTTCTACCTGCTACGTTGAACCACTCTTCTACCTGAAGTTAATGTGAGAGGGAAAAAAAGTCACAGGGAAAAAAAGTCACAGGGAAAAAAAGTCACTTGAATCTTGTCAGACACTACCAAGGCGCCCCCCCTCCCGGGCTGTTGTACAATCACATACCAGTATTCACACTAAAACTTATATTAGTGTCACCAAAGGAGAGTGGTCCAAACGAAAGATATAAAAATTAATTTGATCCCCCAAACTGGTCAGGATTTATTTACGATATCTGATGGCTATTCCACTCTTCTCCGAGTTCTACTGAACCAATCTCGTACAACTATACTGCCCCACTCTTTTACAGCCATTTTGCCCTATATCTCCCACTCTTTCTCTATCTCCCGCCTCTCCCAATCTCTCACTTTCTTTATGTTGTCGTCCTTACAGAAAAAGAAGAGTCGATGTTTTAAAAATGAACTTCTTCCAAAGCATCGATGTTTTCAAATAGAACTAAATTAAGAAGACGTAAAGTTTTCCACAAATTCTAGGTGTTATCCCCCCCCCCAAACACCACCTCTTCTGTAATCAAGAGTGTGCTATTGCACGATTTCAATTATCTTGGATATTTAAAGGCTCAATCGTATTCCTACGCCCCTGTAGGCCCGGTTTGATTACATTGTTATTACGTGGCGGATAGACTCTTGAGCATAGACACCTCTTCCTTTTTTTCATTGAAAAGCCCCCCCCCCCCCCGGGCCCGGTGTAGCCTTGACCCTGACCCCCGAGATCATCGAATAAACAACTGGTATTAGCGAGCTATTTGATATCTTATGTCAATGAACAAGTGCAGTCAATAAACAAAAGTGCTACTCTCAATAAACCAGAAATTATTAGCCGCGACTGCTACATGACAGAGAGTCTTGTCAGACAATCTCAAACTTCACACAAAAGACTCTAAATCAAACATATGCCGATAAAATAAATATAAAATTAAGCTGAGATGACCGAGAGATTTTCTCTATAATTTTCTTTAAAAAATTCAGTTCAGATTGAGATAAAAATAAGACTGCAGCTTCCTCCCCCGGCCCCCCCACCCCCGGCCCCCCACCCCCCGACCCCCAAGCCTCTAAATGGATCAGAGAAGTTCGATAACGATTTTTTCTTTAGGAATTCGACAGCGTTCTAATCTGATACCCCCCACCCCTCCCCCCACACCCCCCCCCCCACAACCAAAGACATCTGTCTATCCCAAGTGTAAGGCTTGATGTACCTACGACCCAAACCGTCCACATACACATACACGCACATCCATTCCTTCCCCCCCACCACACTCCACTTTTCCTCCTCCCCCCCCCACACACAATGGCGGACTTATTTGCTCTGTTGATTGGCCGTGTAATAACTTGCTTGATCGACCTTGCATCGGGGGGCAGTAGTTCCACGCGCGGTTGTAACCCGAGGCGCCCCAGGTGGAGCCTGGTATGTGAGCCCGCCACTTACCGATTTACTCACCGCGGAACACGGGGTATCGGTATGTGCAGGGGCGGGGAAAAAGGGGTTGGGGGGCCGATGAGGATTATAGCAGGCAGAGGGTTGCGTCGGGAGTAGGTCGACCGGCCTTCGTTGAGCAAGGAGATAGCAAGGTGTCCTGCATTTGTTCTTTGTTTCTTTCTTTTTTTCTTTTCTTTTTCTTTTTTTTAATTTGCCTGGCTGCCAGTGTGAAACCATATTTCTTGAACTTCATAGAATTTTTTTTTTTTTGAATTGGGGATGAAAACTATCCAAATAATTCAAAATTAGACTTTTTGACTTCATCGAAATAATGTAAAGAATCTGTTTTAATGTCATTGTGAAGTAGCTCTGTTTTAAAAGCATAAAACATAAAACCTAGCGAGTAGAGTAAGTGCTACGAAGACCTCCAGTCTGAAGTCTAGACATATTCATTCAGAAAAGCAATCATCAAGACTTTATACTGACAAATGCAGGGGTTCCAGATGGTGTACCACAGCCGTGACCTAGTGATTAAACTCACACAGATACCCGAGAGTGAGTTCCAGGTGCACGTGAATAAAAATATTTCAAATCGATAGTCGCTGATTTTTAAATTTTTTATATATGACAAAAGATTCCCCTGTCAACTTTGTCTAAACAAACCCCATTTTAACTTGGCGTACTAAAACATCATTGCCACAGGTTTACGTCCATTCCTGCTACTAACTCAAGTCAGCGACTATGAATCCGTGGTAAAAAAAAAAAGGGTGGGGGGTGGGGGAGGGGTGCGAACTCGAAAGAGAAAATTGCCACATGTAGCGCTACGCCCTTAAAGAAAATGTGTCCCCCGCGGGCAAACTCAAGTCAGCGACTATGAATCCGTGGTAAAAAAAAAAAGGGGGGGGGGGGGGGGAGGGGGGCGAACTCGAAAGAGAAAATTGCCACATGTAGCGCTACGCCTTTAAAGAAAATGTGTCCCCCGCGGGCCCTTAAAAACATCAGGTATTGCTTTCACGAGCCATGAGGATACGGCCCCTTTAAACGTCACCAGAGAGCCGTTGTATCATCTGAGTCTTTATCTGTGGGTGAGCAGCGTGCTGACAGGCTGGGAGGAAGTTGTGTGAGAAGGGGGAGACATTCAACGGGCAAAAAAAAAGGGGGGTGGGTGGGGGTTGTTGAGAGGAAGTTGTGAGGAAGTGGCTGATAGAGGAGACCGGTTGAAATGCATGCGGGGGAGGAAGGAATCTAAGCCGTGGTGGCGAGGGTGGGTTGTTCTCATCTCCCTCCAAGTTTTACCACAGACGTTGACATTAATAGTTGTTGGGGTTTTCTGGTTTTGGTGGGTTTTTTTGTTTGTTTGTTGAAAGCTGCGGTCAACAGTCAGCTGCGGATGCTGGTGTTATAGTTTGGGTGCTCGGCTGTGTCGGGACTTTTGTGTAGGTGCCCGGGTTGGGTGAGGACTTTTGTGTAGGTGCCCGGGTTGGGTCAGGACTTTTGTGTAGGTTGCCCGGGTTGGGTGAGGACTTTTGTGTAGGTGCCCGGGTTGGGTCAGGACTTTTGTGTAGGTTGCCCGGGTTGGGTCAGGACTTTTGTGTATGTGCCCGAGTTGGGTGAGGACTTTTGTGTAGGGGCCCGTGTTGGGTCAGGACTTTCATTTTGCATAGGTTTGATTCCCGTAGCGAGAAACAGTCAACTGTAGGTCTGTGGTAAAGGGAAACGTTACATTTGACTTGTACCAGTGCCGTGGGTGTGAAGTGTTATATTTGACTGTACCAATGCCGTGGGTGTGAAATGTTATATTTGACTGTACCAATGCCGTAAGAATAAAATGGTATAATTGACTTGCTCCAGTGCCGCGGGAATGAAATGGTATATTTGATTTGTACCAGTTTCGTAAGAGTGAAATGGTATATTTCATTTGTACCAGTGCCGTAAGAGTGAAATGGTATTTTCATTTGTACCAGTGCCGTAAGAGTGAAATGATATATTTCATTTGTACCAGTGCTGTAAGAGTGAAATGGTATATTTGATTTGTACCAGCACCGTAAGAGTGAAATGTTACATTTCCCATGGTTGTAACGACACAAAAGTATACTCCATTTGTTCATGTGGATTGTGGTGCTCCTGAACCTCACTTGAGGTATTAATCGTGCATAAAATGCAATAGATCATTAAGAGAGCGATTAAAACTACAAAAGGCTCTGGGTTAAGCCAAATTGTCCATAAGCTAAGTTTCAAGACTGCAAATTAATCTGCCATTAGGAAGAACTATAAGGAAGAATGAGGAAGATCTATACTCAAATGTCTAACACATTGAGGACTTTAAAAAAAAAAAAAAATCTTTTTAAACTTCCCCGAGGTCTAGTCTGTACTTAAGTGATAGTATAGAGCCGATGGTCTGATGGTAGTATAAGAACCGTTGATCTGTAATAAACAGTATGCACTTATAGGGTAGCATAAGAACCACTGACATTCTTTGAAATAGCCAGTATAACACTAAAACCCAAATTCCACGAACTAGAATATTAATATGGTTCGTGGTAACAAAGACATCTTAAGCTACGTAATTTAGAACCGCTGATCTGCAATAAATAAAGCTCATATTACATTGGGGACGGCGCTCCGAAAGTGAAAGCGAATTATTGATGAACTGTACGGGAGGAGATCAAAGATTAGAATGGAATTACATTAGCCATTTATTGCCCTGTAGCTTCCTTCCAGCCAGCAGACGCCGATGATAAAGGTCTTTCAGAGGAAACGGTAGTAATCACCGGGGACCCGTAGGGTAACTCAACCTTCTCCACCCCATCTCCTCTCTAGACCCTCTGACTCCCCACCTCTCCGACTCCCTCCCCATCTCTCTCCCCACCCCTCTGGCTCCGCAGCCCTCCGACCCTTCAATCCTCTGAAACCCCTCCCACCCTCCTGACTCCCCATGCCTCTCATTCTAGGCCCCTCTGTCTTCCGCCACTCTGACTCCCTAACCCCTTTGAATGACTCCAGATATTTTCTTGGAGTAAGCTTAGAATACATTTACGTTTAAGTAGTTTGTGGTCGTAGTTTTGTTTAGTTTGTGGTCGTAGTTTTGTTTAGTTTGTGGTCGTAGTTTGGTTAGTTTGTGGTCGTAGTTTGGTTAGTTTGTTGTCGTAGTTTGGTTAGTTTGTGGTCGTAGTTTTGTTTAGTTTGTGGTCGTAGTTTGGTTAGTTTGTGGTCGTAGTTTGTTTAGTTTGTTGTCGTAGTTTGGTTAGTTTGTTGTCGTAGTTTGGTTAGTTTGTTGTCGTAGTTTGGTTAGTTTGTGGTCGTAGTTTGGTTAGTTTGTGGTCGTAGTTTGGTTAGTTTGTGGTCGTAGTTTTGTTTAGTTTGTGGTCGTAGCTTGGTTAGTTTGTGGTCGTAGTTTGGTTAGTTTGTTGTCGTAGTTTGGTTTGTTTGTGGTCGTAGTTTGGTTAGTTTGTGGTCGTAGTTTGGTTTGTTTGTGGTCGTAGTTTGGTTAGTTTGTGGTCGTAGTTTGCTTTGTTTGTGGTCGTAGTTTGTTTAGTTTGTGGTCGTAGTTTGGTTTGTTTGTGGTCGTAGTTTGGTTTGTTTGTGGTCGTAGTTTGGTTAGTTTGTGGTCGTAATTTGGTTTGTTTGTGTTTGTAGTTTGGTTAGTTTGTGGTCGTAGTTTGGTTAGTTTGTGGTCGTAGTTTGGTTTGTTTGTGGTCGTAGTTTGGTTAGTTTGTGGTCGTAGTTTGGTTAGTTTGTGGTCGTAGTTTGCTTTGTTTGTGGTCGTAGTTTGTTTAGTTTGTGGTCGTAGAGTGGTTTGTTTGTGGTCGTAGTTTGGTTAGTTTGTGGTCGTAGTTTGCTTTGTTTGTAGTCGTAGTTTGCTTTGTTTGTGGTCGTAGTTTGGTTAGTCTGTGGTCGTAGTTTGGTTAGTTTGTGGTCGTAGTTTGGTTAGTCTGTGGTCGTAGTTTGTTTTGTTTGTGGTCGTAGTTTGGTTAGTTTGTGGTCGTAGTTTGGTTAGTCTGTGGTCGTAGTTTGCTTTGTTTGTGGTCGTAGTTTGGTTAGTTTGTTGTCGTAGTTTGCTTTGTTTGTGGTCGTAGTTTGCTTAGTCTGTGGTCGTAGTTTGGTTAGTTTGTGGTCGTAGTTTGGTTAGTCTGTTGTCGTAGTTTGCTTTGTTTGTGGTCGTAGTTTGGTTTGTTTGTGGTCGTAGTTTGGTTAGTTTGTGGTCGTAGTTTGCTTTGTTTGTGGTCGTAGTTCTGTTAGTCTGTGGTCGTAGTTTGGTTAGTTTGTGGTCGTAGTTTGCTTTGTTTGTGGTCGTAGTTTTTTTAGTTTGTGGTCGTAGTTTGCTTAGTTTGTGGTCGTAGTTTGGTTAGTTTGTGGTCGTAGTTTGCTTTGTTTGTGGTCGTAGTTTGTTTAGTTTGTGGTCGTAGTTTGCTTAGTTTGTGGTCGTAGTTTGGTTAGTCTGTGGTCGTAGTTTGCTTAGTTTGTGGTAGTAGTTTGCTTTGTTTGTGGTCGTAGTTTGTTTAGTTTGTCGTCGTAGTTTGGTTAGTTTGTGGTCGTAGTTTGGTTAGTTTGTGGTCGTAGTTTGCTTTGTTTGTGGTCGTAGTTTGTTTAGTTTGTGGTCGTAGTTTGCTTAGTTTGTGGTCGTAGTTTGTTTAGTTTGTGGTCGTAGTTTGGTTAGTCTGTGGTCGTAGTTTGCTTTTGTTTTTTGTCGTAGTTAGTTTAGTTTGTGGTCGTAGTTTGGTTAGTTTGTGGTCGTAGTTTGCTTAGTTTGTGGTCGTAGTTTGTTTAGTTTGTGGTCGTAGTTTGGTTAGTTTGTGGTCGTAGTTTGCTTTGTTTGTGGTCGTAGTTTGTTTAGTTTGTGGTCGTAGTTTGTTTAGTTTGTGGTCGTAGTTTGTTAGTGGTCGTAGTTTGCTTAGTTTGTGGTCGTAGTTTGGTTAGTCTGTGGTCGTAGTTTGGTTAGTTTGTGGTCGTAGTTTTGTTAGTCTGTGGTCGTAGTTTGGTTAGTCTGTGGTCGTAGTTTGGTTAGTCTGTGGTCGTAGTTTGGTTTGTTTGTGGTCGTAGTTTGGTTTGTTTGTGGTCGTAGTTTGGTTAGTTTGTTGTCGTAGTTTGGTTAGTTTGTGGTCGTAGTTTGCTTAGTTTGTGGTCGTAGTTTGTTTAGTTTGTGGTCGTAGTTTGGTTAGTTTGTGGTCGTAGTTTGCTTTGTTTGTGGTCGTAGTTTGTTTAGTTTGTGGTCGTAGTTTGTTTAGTTTGTGGTCGTAGTTTGTTTAGTTTGTGGTCGTAGTTTGCTTAGTTTGTGGTCGTAGTTTGGTTAGTCTGTGGTCGTAGTTTGGTTAGTTTGTGGTCGTAGTTTTGTTAGTCTGTGGTCGTAGTTTGGTTAGTCTGTGGTCGTAGTTTGGTTTGTATGTGGTCGTAGTTTGGTTTGTTTGTGGTCGTAGTTTGTTTAGTTTGTGGTCGTAGTTTGGTTAGTTTGTGGTCGTAGTTTGGTTAGTTTGTGGTCGTAGTTTGCTTTGTTTGTGGTCGTAGTTTGTTTAGTTTGTGGTCGTAGATTGGTTTGTTTGTGGTCGTAGTTTGGTTAGTTTGTGGTCGTAGTTTGCTTTGTTTGTGGTCGTAGTTTGCTTTGTTTGTGGTCGTAGTTTGGTTAGTCTGTGGTCGTAGTTTGGTTAGTCTTTGGTCGTAGTTTGCTTTGTTTGTGGTCGTAGTTTGGTTAGTTTGTTGTCGTAGTTTGCTTTGTTTGTGGTCGTAGTTTGCTTAGTCTGTGGTCGTAGTTTGGTTAGTTTGTGGTCGTAGTTTGGTTAGT
>CAXITT010000360.1:582707-595281 GCA_964033795.1 Lymnaea stagnalis
TTAGTCTGTGGTCGTAGTTTGGTTAGTCTGTGGTCGTAGTTTGGTTAGTCTGGGGTCGTAGTTTGGTTAGTCTGTGGTCGTAGTTTGGTTAGTTTGTCGAAGTCTCCCTCTTAAAAAAAAAAAAAAGGTTACGAAAGCATCGATCACCTAGCATCAGATAGAGTTATCAATGTAAATAGAAAAGGAAGAATCCAATAGGTAAAAATGACAATGCTCACATAATATATCTACGAAAAAAAAATCTCCAAAAAACTCTTCACTTGGCCGAAAAATTTGCGCCTCCGTACAAAGTATTTTTTAAAAGGTGGCAGCCCCTTAGGCCCCCCCCCCTTTTTTTTTGTTGTTGTCATACACCACTGATAATAAGTAATTAACTAAACTTCCGGAATCTGATGCCCTTTTTTTTTTTGTTTAAAGGAATACGCGTAGCATCATCAGCTTAGTTAGCTGTTGTATAGGTTGAAGTAAGAGAAGGGAGAGTGTGTGACAGAAATGAGGGACTGCATCTCTCGAGTGATACGATGCGAACAGGATTATTATTATTATTAATTTTTTTATATTTTTTTTTTTAAAGGCGGGACACAGAGGAGAAGTCCCAGCCGTGGTCACCAATAGTTTCAATAATATGATTCCCCGACAACATAATCATTTAATCATTTATTTGATTAGCTTTCTTAAATAATAATCATAAAAATGAAGAGAAAAATTATAGAGACAAACAAATGAAAAGCTGACATTTTCTTATTTTCATTAATTTGTATTTCGAAACCGCATTTCATGACACAATCATTTTCCGTAATCTTACTTTTTTCAACAACAACAAAAAAAAGCATTGTTATATTGAAGAATGAAGGACACACAAATCTAATAAATCCATAGAAGTAACATTGTTTCATTTACGAACACAAATTATCTCGTGATCAATGCAAGGAGAACACAAAAACATCTTCTGCTATTTGTTTCTGCATTTCAAAGGAGAATGGAATGCAAAGAAAACAACAACAAAAAAAAAGGGATGGTCGTAGTTTGCTTTGTTTGTGGTCGTAGTTTGGTTAGTTTGTTGTCGTAGTTTGCTTTGTTTGTGGTCGTAGTTTGCTTAGTCTGTGGTCGTAGTTTGGTTAGTTTGTGGTCGTAGTTTGGTTAGTCTGTGGTCGTAGTTTGTTTAGTTTGTGGTCGTAGTTTGCTTAGTTTGTGGTCGTAGTTTGCTTTGTTTGTGGTCGTAGTTTGTTTAGTTTGTGGTCGTAGTTTGGTTAGTTTGTGGTCGTAGTTTGCTTTGTTTGTGGTCGTAGTTTGCTTTGTTTGTGGTCGTAGTTTGGTTAGTCTGTGGTCGTAGTTTGGTTAGTCTGTGGTCGTAGTTTGGTTAGTCTGTGGTCGTAGTTTGCTTTGTTTGTGGTCGTAGTTTGGTTAGTCTGTGGTCGTAGTTTGGTTAGTCTGTGGTCGTAGTTTGGTTAGTCTGTGGTCGTAGTTTGGTTAGTCTGTGGTCGTAGTTTGGTTAGTCTGTGGTCGTAGTTTTGTTAGTCTGTGGTCGTAGTTTGGTTAGTCTGTGGTCGTAGTTTGGTTAGTCTGTGGTCGTAGTTTGGTTAGTCTGTGGTCGTAGTTTGGTTAGTCTGTGGTCGTAGTTTGGTTAGTCTGTGGTCGTAGTTTGGTTAGTCTGTGGTCGTAGTTTGGTTAGTCTGTGGTCGTAGTTTGGTTAGTCTGTGGTCGTAGTTTGGTTAGTCTGTGGTCGTAGTTTGGTTAGTCTGTGGTCGTAGTTTGGTTAGTCTGTGGTCGTAGTTTGGTTAGTCTGTGGTCGTAGTTTGGTTAGTCTGTGGTCGTAGTTTGGTTAGTCTGTGGTCGTAGTTTGGTTAGTCTGTGGTCGTAGTTTGGTTAGTCTGTGGTCGTAGTTTGGTTAGTCTGTGGTCGTAGTTTGGTTAGTCTGTGGTCGTAGTTTGGTTAGTCTGTGGTCGTAGTTTGGTTAGTCTGTGGTCGTAGTTTGGTTAGTCTGTGGTCGTAGTTTGGTTAGTTTGTCGAAGTCTCCCTCTTTAAAAAAAAAAAAAGGTTACGAAAGCATCGATCACCTAGCATCAGATAGAGTTATCAATGTAAATAGAAAAGGAAGAATCCAATAGGTAAAAATGACAATGCTCACATAATATATCTACGAAAAAAAAATCTCCAAAAAACTCTTCACTTGGCCGAAAAATTTGCGCCTCCGTACAAAGTATTTTTTAAAAGGTGGCAGCCCCTTAGGCCCCCCCCCCTTTTTTTTTGTTGTTGTCATACACCACTGATAATAAGTAATTAACTAAACTTCCGGAATCTGATGCCCTTTTTTTTTTTGTTTAAAGGAATACGCGTAGCATCATCAGCTTAGTTAGCTGTTGTATAGGTTGAAGTAAGAGAAGGGAGAGTGTGTGACAGAAATGAGGGACTGCATCTCTCGAGTGATACGATGCGAACAGGATTATTATTATTATTAATTTTTTTATATTTTTTTTTTTAAAGGCGGGACACAGAGGAGAAGTCCCAGCCGTGGTCACCAATAGTTTCAATAATATGATTCCCCGACAACATAATCATTTAATCATTTATTTGATTAGCTTTCTTAAATAATAATCATAAAAATGAAGAGAAAAATTATAGAGACAAACAAATGAAAAGCTGACATTTTCTTATTTTCATTAATTTGTATTTCGAAACCGCATTTCATGACACAATCATTTTCCGTAATCTTACTTTTTTCAACAACAACAAAAAAAAGCATTGTTATATTGAAGAATGAAGGACACACAAATCTAATAAATCCATAGAAGTAACATTGTTTCATTTACGAACACAAATTATCTCGTGATCAATGCAAGGAGAACACAAAAACATCTTCTGCTATTTGTTTCTGCATTTCAAAGGAGAATGGAATGCAAAGAAAACAACAACAAAAAAAAAGGGGGGGGGGTTGGGGGGGGGGGACATTTTGTCCTGGTTGGGAAACCAATTTGATAGATTTGAAAGAGGGAAACACTGTTAAGGCCGGACTCGTGAAGATGGAACATTAAGTTTAAATAATTGATACAGTCACCAGGACGGACTGGGGGGAGAAATGACTTCCCTGGTCCCTGGGGTTGGGGGGTGGGGGAGGGTTTCAGCCAGAAAAATAATCACCAGGGGAAGGGTGCATGGGCACGGTGGGGAGGGGGAAGGGGCTGTATCTTTTGGTAGAAGGGGGCGCAGAGTGGGTGCGGGGTTAGGGAGAAGGAAGCGATGCTGAATCTAGATGGAAGGGGAGGGGAGGGCTGGAAAAAATCGTTTGGGTGAAAAATTGGAGTAAATAAAGGATGTGATAAGAAAAATGGTGAAACCAGTAGATGTGGGTGTCTGGGGGAATGATGAGAGGAGAGGGTATAAGAGATCGGGGTCGTGCGAAGATAAAGTAGGCAAGGGAGGTCTCGGGGAAGGGTCAGGCGACGGAAGCGACAAGGAGGGCTGGGCAAATTATTACATTTTTTTAAAATGAGTAAGACATGAGTTATACACAGCTGTAGAGGTGGAACTGATTCGGGCTACTTTTTGAAAAAGTAGCACCAACTAAAAATAAACATAGTTTCAACATAGATAATTCTCTATACTGTGTAAAATTCCCGATTAAACGAGATTCTTAAAATATACCGCAAACACGTTTGGTGTGTAATATTTTCAATTGTTTTTCGGAAATAATTCTTGATTTTAATATGGTGTAATAAATCTGCGATCAAAACGTGGGGTGGAAAATTAGAATATTGATATATTTTAGGGGCGGTTGCATACCGGAAAAAAAAGGGGGGGGGGTAGCACTAATTGAGAATTTTATACTTGAATGCATGTTTGTCAAGTAACTTTAGAAGATAGGTAGTTCACGCATTTAGACTCCCCTTGTTTGGCGGGCTATAGCTAGTATATCTCAAGAACAAGACAATATCACCATATAACGCTGAGTTCAATAGCGCACAAATTAAAATTCCCGATAACTACGCCAAAACAGCGCGCAAATGTGTGTTCAGTAGCCTCGACTAATATTATTACACTTTCTAATTTCTAAATTGTGTCTCTATCATATATTGTGTCTCTATCATAAAGTGTGTCTCTATAATATAGTGTGTCTCTTTCATATAGTGTTTATCTATCGTATAGCGTGTCTCTTTTTATATATTCTGTCTCTATCGTATAGTGTGTCTCTTTTCATATATTCTGTCTCTATCCTATAGTGTGTATCTTTCATACATTCTTCTTTCTCCCAAACTGCCCTCAATGAAACAGACAGCAAATCAAACAGCTTTTATAAAGTCACACATCCGTTTATAAAAATGAACTTTTTGTTTGTTGTTTATATTTGGCATGTGTTTATTTGGTTGGTTTAAGCCATCCTAGCATTTTGTTTCGGTTGCACAGAATGTCCTTGTGCAATCGTTTTAATGTTTCACATGCTCACATTATATGGAGGCTGACACTGACCAATACATCAGCACGTGCGGCAGTGAAACGATCACGTCGTCAGCATGTAAGTCCCATGTACCAGGCTGAGGGCGACAGTGTTGAGACACATGGAATTAATTACGTGGTTTAAGTAACACACACACACAGACAGACACACAGACACAGACAGACACACACATACACACACACAGACAAATACACAGACACACACACATACACAGACACACACAGACACACGTACAGACACACGCACAGACACACACATACACACAGACACACACACAGACACACACAGACATACACATAGACACACACAGACACACACACAGACACACACAGACACACACAGACACACACAGACACACACACAGACAAATTCACATAAAAGTGAAACATTTTTTAATGTAAATCTGAAGTCTGGAATCATTCGTTTTGGGAGAGGGAGATGGAATGGGGTGGGGGGTAGGTTGTAAGAATCTTTTTTTTAAAATGTGTGTGTGTGTGGGGGGGGGGTTAGGTGGGTAACCTCGAGATCATTTTAGTGAGAACTAACAATGTTAACTTCCTCCCACACTCTACCCCCTCCCACCCACCACACACACCCCCACTCCCTTTTGCCCCAAAACAGGGAGAGGGAGATGGAATGGGGTGGGGGGGAGGTTGTAAGAATCTTTTTTTTAAAATGTGTGTGTGTGTGGGGGGGGGTTAGGTGGGTAACCTCGAGATCATTTTAGTGAGAACTAACAATGTTAACTTCCTCCCACACTCTACCCCCTCCCAACCACCACACACACCCCCACTCCCTTTTGCCCCAAAACCTGTTCCAAGACGATGTGTGTGTTCCCAAAAGGAACGGCCTTGCTACTAATGTAAACCAAGATGTGTTTGTGTGGGTGAGTGGGGGGTCAGTGTGGGGGGGGGGTAGTGAGATCTCAATTTAAATTTAGGCTACACCTGTATCAACGGAGGTTAGTTTTCATTACTGTTTGATTTTTTAATATTTTTTTTTAAAAATCGGTTTTGTCTCATGTGAACCAACCGTAATACCAGCACAAACCTTGTGCTATGACCAAAACAAAATGACCATATCACGTCATCTAGCCTGCATGCAGTTTGATCCAAAACCAGGGGTCCTTAAAAATATATGTATATTGTTTTTAATCATTAAGATATTTTAATGTGTTGCGAAACCTTTTCCGGGACTCTAAAAAAATGCATCGCAAAGAAAAACAACATAAATTTAAAACACTGATTCGACAACACCCCCGTGGGTGCCTAACAAGACACCCCCCCCCACCCCGGGGTCCCTATATGGGTTTTTTATCCCCAGATTGAGGGGAACTAATGATCAAAGGATGTAACACTATTGTTTTACTGTGTGGTCCAAATTTATGGGCCAATCATGGTAATGGAACGCTGGCTTCGGAGGTGGGAGTTGGGGAAGGGGGTGTGGGTTGCGTGGGGGTTGTATAAACTAAACATGGCGCCCGGAGCACAATTCAGGTCGAGTCGGTTATTGATTGCATATTACAATGGCGTAGCTTCCAACGGCAAACAAACAAACAAACAAAATTGGGCGAATTCCATGTTTGTGTGGGTGGGTGTGTGTGTGTGGGGGGGGGAGGGAATCTTGATGTGGAGGGGTACTCAAGATTTATAGTGTTGCAATGATATTACCGAACTAACCTGTGCAGGCTGTTTGTTTTAACACAAAAAAAAAAGACTTGTGTATATTGTTTTGCAACGGCCCCCGGGGAAGAGCAGCCTAAATTGAGACACTCAGCTTTAAGAAGGGCGGATAGGGGAGGGGGGGTTGAGGGTGTGGGTGGGGTGGATCAGGGGTGGTATGCTTCAAAATTTAAGGCTCAAATTTGTTTTTGAAAAAGAAAAAAAAAATAGGTTAAAATTTAATTTTATACTATGTATAATCATTTAAAAACAACAAAAAAAAACAAAACAATGAAGCCATCAAGCAACTTTGTAGCCAAAACATACGTAGAGAATTAAGTTTTTTGAAGTTAAATAGATATTTTTATAATTTAAAAAAAAAAAATTAAAAGTCGTACAATGGCCGGGAAACTACTGCGTTAAGTGAAGTCAATTGTCATTACACTGTCTTGTAATCAGTGGGTAGTGGGTATGGGTAAGGAGGTGGGTGGGTGTTTGTGGGGGGGGGGGGAGATGAAGCCTTTATACCCGTGGAGGTAATAACAATTGATTCTGCGAGGCTGTTCTATGCGGCGTACGGGCTCGACAACGTCACAGCGGGTGGTGTACATGTACGTGGGTGTGTGTAATGTGTGTGTGGTTGGGGGGGGGGGGTTGGCGTCACCGCCATGTTCATGACGTCACATCTGTGAACGCGCGTTGGCTATGATTAACTCCCTTGGTATTTCGCCCTGAATTTTATGGCCTGCCTTTTATTAGTATGAACTTTCGTAATTGTGGCCGATTTTTTTATGGCATTATCTCAAAATACTTAAAAGTTTGTTTTTTTAAAAAGGGGGAATAAAGAAGGGAATGGGGGAGGATCGGAACAGCGGGCGAAAAAAGATTTTAGCACAGAAGTAGCCAGGGATAGAACCAGTGGCGTAGAACAGCCATTGCAGCTCGGGGGAGGGTCACTATTGTAGCCGCCCACCTCCTACGACCTACGAAACAACTTGGCCGTAGATAACACCCAACCCTCCTCACTCTCACTATAGCGAAGAAAGAAAAAAAGGTACTCCCGGTGTGAACTACCCCCTCCGCCCCCCCCCCTTGCTGTCCCAGTGGGCGTCAGGTGACCACAATGAATGTATTGGCTGAGCCAAAAAATGGATCCTTTGCAAAGCCGTTTAGTATGTCATCATTGTTTAGTTCGTACAGTTACAAGAAGAAAATGTATACAGAAATAAATCATTTATCAACATGGGAACTGAATTGCCTTGTTGGTAACAGCTGCCCCGTGTCTCTTGTGTTGAACGCAAAGTTCAAAGTGGTATAATATAATCTTGACATGTCCTTGCTCGCGCCGTGAAGGCGTTCAATGAGCATTGGTAATATCATTTCCGTCATGCGCAATGTAGAACTGTAGTTTTTGACCGTTTTGATGGAAATTTTGCATAATATGGAAAAAAAAAATTTTTTTTTGAAATAAACAGAAAAGTTTGTTTAACATTTGTTCTTCTTTCTTTCTTCTTTTTTTAAATCGAAGGCTCAATTATAGAGGCGTTTGGGTGAATAGGTGAAAGAAGAGATAATGTTGGGAGGGGGGGGGGTTCAAGAAGATTACATTAGTTTCTCCCACGAGTAGTTTAAAATAATGTTTCATTCGAGTACTGTATTATTCAGACGTGGATAAGACCCCCAGGGGGCGTCTGCTCCACCGGTGGAGGGTGACATCACTCATCGTCCCAAGAGCTTTCCCGCCCTCCCACTCCCTCTCCTCCATGTGCTGGTGTCGGTTCCAAGTGGGTGGTGCGGGCGGGCAGGGAGATAGGGGGGGGTAGAGGTGTGGCTGGCTGTTTAGAGGAGTAAGTTAATCCTCTTTTGTTTTTTTGCTTTTTTTTATGTAACTTGACTTGAGGGAAAAGAGAAAAGTTTTAGAGAAGGCAGTTGGGGGAAAAGTTATGGTGCTTTGGGTGTGATTTATTGTTGTAAAAACTTATGGTGCTTTGGGTGTGATTTCTTGGGCTCTAATGTACGTCCAGTATTTTCAACGAAGATCCGATCACTGCGCACTGACTATTTGTCCAATGAGCAGCACCAAATATATCGATCTTAGAAACAGCCAGACACTGGAGTCCTTTAAAACCGATTTAAAGACACATCTATTTCGCAAACACCTTCTGGGATGATTGTCAACCTTATTTTCCAGTTAATGCATAACGGCTGTGTTGCTCCGGGTTGAAATGGCTAGAAAGACTTTGCCATTGTATGCTTGTAATTAGTTTTTGTAGTGTTGCGTTTGTTTTAAATGTGGTAAATTATAGATATGTTTTTTGTTGACTTTGTACCGCGCTTCGAGCCTTTGGGGATACGGGGGGTGGTCCTCTCTGAATTGTGAAAGTATAGAAGGTCGCGTCCCTCGGTCCTAGCTTAAAACAATCGTTGTCAAAACGAGAGGTGTTTGAAGTTAGTAACGGCCCATTACACCCGAAAGAGCCCTAACCCGGATATCACTAGAGAATCTCGTTCACGGAATACCCTAAGGATAGGGGACGTTGAGATGAGGGCAGCACTGCGGGGGTGAAAAGGAGGCGGTATCGGGTCATGGGTACAGGTGCTATGTGGACAACATGAAGCGTGTTTAAAGAGCTCCTTTAAAAAACAGAAAAGTTTTTCGTATAAATCCTTTATAAAATTTAATGTCCAGCAATTTGGGGGTGAGGCTAAAAATTTGGCAAAACGTGCATAAAAGTATCGCACTTTATACAAATAACAAGTAGTGCCCCACCCCCAGCAGGGCCGGCGCCAGGAGATGACGAAGTGAGCGACCGCCCAAGGCCCCACGTTTGCGGGCAGTGTTTCTTTCAGAGATTTCCCCCCGGGGTGGGGGGGGCACTTCAGATTTACCGGGGGGGGGCAGTGCCAGTTGATTTATTGTTGGAAATATTTTTGCTCCGTGGGGGGGGGGGGCACTTGGCTTTCCCCTGACCGCGCTCGGGCCCGGAGATATAGCTGAAAGAAACCCTGTTTGCGGGACCCCGCGCGTCGCCGTATTATATTTATAATATACCTAAGCCTACTAATAGTTCCTAATCCAGTCATCACAATATTCGGAGTTATTAGATAGTCAAATTGTCTGAAGGTCAGTCTGCCTCCCATAGTCAGCTTCGTGTTTTCGTTATTTGTTTTTGACAACCTTGATCTTGGTAACAATAGAGCCGCGATGAGTAATTTGGGGCAGGGCAATTAACTGATATAGAAAAAATAGAAATTTCTGAAACTTAGCGAGTGAACAAATATCCTTTATGACGCGCCCCGTTTTGACCAGCAGGGCCCCAGTACGACTAAAATGGTGGAATATATAACGTCAACGGCCCCGTAAAATTCAATTACCCCAAGGCCCCGCACCCTCCTATAGCACCGGCCCTGCCCTAAGGTTCTCATTTTTTTCCACGCCCCTGGACTATAGTAATATTCAAATGACACACCCGCTTTTACACCGCAGATTTATTTCAGAAAAAAAAACAAAGAAAATATTAAGCACCAAACTCTGTTGCGATATTTAAAAAAAAAATAATTATCTCATTTAGCGCAGTAATCGGGAATTTTATTTCGTGACATCAGCGTCATCCTACTTACTTCATCTTCCCATGGGAAAACAGGAAAAACTGATTTTTGGCGATTGGGGCTGAAAAATTTGAAAGAATGTGTTGTCATCGGCAAAAAGTCTATGTGCCCAGTTTCCTGCTCATATGTTCCCCTCCCATCTAATCCTAGGAACATCATGTTACTCCTTACATGACATGCCCTCCTGCTCATATGTTTCCCTCCCATCTAATCCTAGGAATATCATGTTACTACTTCCATGACATGCCGACGGCGCCCACACAAACGATCCCGGGGTCAAATCAAGCCATCTACCCACTATATGTGCGAACACGTGTCTTCCTGGCCAGTGAGCTGACCTTTGTCCGGCAGACGCACTTCATCACTCTGATACATCGTGCGGTCGATGCCGAACCAGATCTGTTCCCTGGCTGGGCCGAGGACACATTTCTCACGCTGGTCCCAAACCAGCGTAATTCCAAGGTGTTTTACTGTGAAGTTAAGCTATTATGGCAATGTGTGATTTGTGATTGAAAAAAACAAATCATACGATGAATTTGATATTTGGCTGATAGAGTGCTAATCCCTTGCAATGTTTGGTGATAGATATAAATAAGGCTGCGGCTAATCGGACCCGGGTATCAGAAGCGAGAGGTTGGGTTTATTTTAAAAACATATAAAAAAAAGATTATTGTTAGGTTTGTAAGATAAAATTTGGTAAAATGGGACCCGGGTCTGAATAGCGGCGATGCGTATCCGGTTCCATTTTGACCAATTGCTATTCGGATGTCATTTGTGGGTAGTTAATTTGATTAAACTGAAGAATGAAGTTTAAAAACATATAGTCCATTTAATTATCTTTCATTCGATACCAAACTTTATTTTACAAACACAACAATAATATTTTAAACATTTTTTTTAATCCCAACCTCTCACTTCTAATAGTTCAGGCTGCGCTGAGTGATGTGTAACCGCAGTGGTTTGAGGATCCCTGGTTTATTACAACGGTGATTCACTGTGTCAATCATTTCAATCAGGCACTTGGGGAGGGGGAGGGGCTGTTTCTTAAAGAACAGCATCACTCGTCTACGCCTGGGGAGTCGTTTCAAGGGGAGTCAGTGTCGGGGACATAAAAAATTGTTACAAAATAATATTCAGAACAATGTCCTGCTTCGCTTATCTTCGTTCTTTGACGGCAATGGCTACTAAATCCTGCGCATGACAAGTCATGTCATATGACATATATCAGATGTCGAGGTTTGGGGCAGAGTAGTTTCATCGGCGTCATTAAACATGACTCCTTGGAACATGACAAGTTGGGATGGATACATGTATCCATTGTTGGCAGTTGTTGGTAGACAGGAGACATTAGACAGCAGACAGTAGACAGTATATAGCAGACAGCAGACAGTAGACACTTTAGAAAAAGGGTACAACTTTACTTGTCGTGAATCGACTGAACTTAGGAAATAATTAAATAATAAGTGCATTCTAATCGCTTCATGTCGTTGCATTTTAAAACATCATATACATCAACACACAATCATGCAGTCCCCAGTCTTGTATTACATCAACACACAATCATGCAGTCCCCAGTCTTGTATTACGTCAACACACAATCATGCAGTCCCCAGTCTTGTATTACATCAACACACAATCATGCAGTCCCCAGTCTTGTATTACATCAACACACAATCATGCAGTCCCCGGTCTTGTATTACATCAACACACAAGCATGCAGTCCCCGGTCTTGTATTACGTCAACACACAATCATGCAGTCCCCATTCTTGTATTATGCAAAAAAATATCATGCAGTCCCCAGTCTTGTATTATGCAAAAACACAATCATGCAGTCCCCAGTCTTGTATTATGCAAAAACACAATCATGCAGTCCCCAGTCTTGTATTATGCAAAAACACAATCATGCAGTCCCCAGTCTTGTATTATGCTAAAACACAATCATGCAGTCCCGAGTCTTGTATTACTTCAACACACAATCATGCAGTCCCGGTCTTGTATTACCAATCCTCCCGCTATCTGCATACTCTCGTTACCAACTCTACCAATATTTCTATTAACTGTTTCTCATCCTTTTATTCAGGTAACATCTGTTGTTGTTTTTCTTTGAAACGTAAACATTGGCGATCTGAAGTTGCCCCCCCCCCCTCATTTCGAGGCCCTACGATTAGTTTGTAAGCTGGCAGGCGAGAGATCAATGGCGAGTACTGCACTGGTGTGAATTCATAACGATCAGCGAAAACGAGACATCTAAGTTACATAAGTTCATATGCAATAGTGCTTTGAAGACCCATAACAATATTTCACCTTCACAAAACTTTCAATTAATGCTCAGATCAACAAAGTAGCGCGCTCTTATGTTTGGGGTGTTGTGGGTTAATAGTAAAAGGGTGCGAGCTTATGTTTGGGATGTTGTGGGTTAATAGTAGAAGGGTGCGAGCTTATGTTTGGGGTGTTGTGGGTTAATAGTAGAAGGGTGCGAGCTTATGTTTGGGGTGTTGTGGGTTAATAGTTATAGAAGGGTGCGAGCTTATGTTTGGGATGTTGTGGGTTAATAGTTATAGAAGGGTGCGAGCTTATGTTTGGGATGTTGTGGGTTAATAGTAGAAGGGTGCGAGCTTATGTGTGGGGTGTTGTGGGTTAATAGTTATAGAAGGGTGCGAGCTTATGTTTGGGATGTTGTGGGTTAATAGTAGAAGGGTGCGAGCTTATGTTTGGGATGTTGTGGGTTAATAGTTATAGAAGGGTGCGAGCTTATGTTTGGGCTGTTGTAGGGTACATAGTAGAAGGGTGCGAGCTTATGTTTGGGCTGTTGTAGGGTACATAGTAGAAGGGTGCGAGCTTATGTTTGGG
>CAXITT010000360.1:596228-609745 GCA_964033795.1 Lymnaea stagnalis
GGTTAAAATCGTATTATCTTTTCTTTTTTTTTTTTTACTTTTTTAAATAATTAAATCTAGATTAATTTCTTTATGAGTTTAGACTCTACCTTTTATCCCCCGAATGTTTTCTCCCCCCCCCCCCCAACCACTCTCTCCACCCAATCTCTCCCCCCCCCACCCCTGTTTATTTATTACAACATAAAGTTGGTGGTGGTTTACAAACATAGAAGTCTTATGTCCGCACTGAAAGCTTTCTCCGACGACAAGACATATTTTTCCTCCAACTAAATGGATTGCTTCTGCATGACATAATATCTAGGACCCCTACTACATTATTTTCTTCTGTGTAACATAATATCTAGGAACCCCACCCCCACTTTTTTTTCTGCATTCCTTTCTTCTTACGACAACAGTCCCAACAACTTGACATAATCATACAACATGGAACCTTCCTGTTACATCTGATCCTAAACCCTTCCATTTATCGGAATATTTACATTCTGCTGCTGTCACGCCCTCTCCCCCCCCCCCCCCCCCCAACGTGGAGTGGTTGCGCCACCCGTCATTTCAATACGTTTCCTTGCGCCCTGTGTGTGGACTGAAAGGAAAGCGCCAGGCAATTAGCCATTTAATGAACACACATGCCAAACGACGTACACACAATGTGCGAGTTTGCCGAGATTTTAGCGAGGGCTTGCCCTGTCTGGCAAGTGGATGCGATCCGAACGCACGACAGGTCGTGTTGAGAGCAGTGGCGTCTCGAGACTTCATTTAGTCGGGGGGTCCCGCTGCAGACTACATTTGTAGCCATTATTTTAATAGTGTGCGAAACGATGGTAAACACAGAGAAAAAACGCTTGAAGTGTTGTGATAAATGCCAGAAACAAAGATGTTCATGCATGTGTGGGCGTAGAAATAGAACATTACGATTATCATCTACAGTTCATCACATTCATATTACTGTAAGCATGATGCGCCACAGAGGGGCCACACACTGGTGCCAAGGGCAACACACATCCTCCAGGAAGATTGGAACAACGTGAGCGACAGTACTTCTCTCTAATGAGGAACCGCGTCCCCGTGTCCCCCCCCCCCCCCCCCCCCCCCACCTCANAATCTGACACATGCGCATGCCTGGTACAACCAAACATCGGGATTACTGGCACTGTGAAGTATACAGTTCCATGAAAGCATTATATTTTTATAATTTTTTGTTATTTTTTATTTATTTATTTTTTGTCATTTGTTTCCACAAAAGATATGCAGAGGCGTAGCGAGGGTCTTTGGCGCCCGGCGACAAGATCCATTTTAAAGCACCCCTTTTCTTTTTTTTTCAATTCTCAAACCCATTATTTTCATCCATAAAATAATATCAAAGCACATTTTGGCGCCCCTAACTAGCTGGCGCCCGGGAACATCTGTCCCCCCTGCCCCCCATCGCTACGCCTTTAAAAGATGAATGACGATGAACGCTGACGTCACATGGGAATTATTTATCATACGATGACATATTATGTGCAAGTATTGACGAAAGAAAGAAAACTAAATAATGACACTGTATGTTATTACGACACTTTGAGTGAAAGCTGGGGTTGCTGCAGCTCTGCAGTGTTATTACGACACTTTGAGTGAAAGCTGGGGTTGCTGCAGCTCTGCAGTGCTGTACACGGGCCGCGACTGGTTGAACTGTATTCAAGGGTTATGTTAGACAAGCATCTGTCACACATACACGTTCAGAATCTCCAGAATACGGATTTCGGACAACTTTAAATAAATATAAAAAAAAGGAAGAATCACATTTATTAATACATAAAAAAATAAAATCTAGGTAAATTACGTAGACAGTTATTTATCAGGTAAATAATTCAAAGGATTGATGATTGCGTTGAAAAGTTGAGATATATAGAGAAAAGTGTGTTAGTTAAAATGTTTTGTTTATCATTCTATTCAATTAAAATTAAAATTAAATTTATGCTATGAGCCATAAGAGAGTGTGTGGGGGGGGGGGGTGTCCATTTTGAAATGAAGGAACTAAGGGTTAAAAATATACAGAAATGGTGATTCACCACGAATATGACTGTGCATTATTTACAAAATAAATTCATTTTTTTTCATATTTTCGCCTTTAATTAAAACAATATATATATATTTTTTTGTTTTAAATATTGCATGTTTAAACTATCCCCCAACGCATGTGCCCAGGAACCCGTCCCTGGTACCCCCCCCCCCCGCCCACTTGTTTTATCTTATCGTGTATTTTTACGCTTGGTTCGTATCTGCTGTACGGATGTGGCCTACATTAACTTGTGAATAAAATTATCGTAGACCTGCATCCTGCATCTTCTTCTTCTTATTGCACCGTATAGAAATCTAAAAGACAATTTGTTTCGAGAGTTTTTTGTTTTTGTTTTTTTGTTTTCTTTTCTTTTTGTTTTCCCCAGGACGCCATCTTGTTGCTGTGTTGTCTGTGGGCGAACTAGACTTACATTATGTTCTTAGATGAGCATTTGATTTCATTTCCTGTGTTGTTTTTGTTTTGTTTTTGTTTTTTTGTTGTTTTATGAATTTTTTTGTTTTTAAATGGGGACCAAAAAAAACAAAACAAACAACAACCACCGTAGTTGTTTTATTTAGATTGTCTTACGGACTATTACAGAAGAATTGACCTTTTAGCTGGTGAGTATTGGAGTTGACGCCCGTTTCATAGTTTATTTGTACCCACAAGCCTTGTGTGATGTCACAAATCAGCGCACTAAACAGTACCCCGAAACTCCAGCGTCAGACTATCCACTGGGGGGAAAATTTGAATGTCTGATAAACGCAATTTTTTAATAGAAATACACGAATTCCTTTACACTTACGCCCATAACACCCACCCCCCCCACCCCACTGCCCCACACACATAAATTCTGAGCTCCCCGCCCCTTGGAATGAACCCCTCTCCTCTGGCCTGTCAGACACAATTCAACACACACTTGATAACCCAACTCTCATGAGGATGAAGTATCCATGGACTTGCTTTTTGGAGAAAAAAAAAGAGAGGGGTGGGGGGGGGGGATGCGACACTAGTCAGAGGTGAGGAGCTTCTTCTCGTGGCGAGTTCTCCTGACCCTACCGTGAGGGGGTTTTTACCGTGCCGTGTAATGTGGGGGTTTGCGGGAATTGAGTTGTGGCCAGTGGGGTGGGGGGATGGGTTGTCCGCATACAAGGGGGAGGGGAGGTCTTTATAGGGGCTGCTGTTTTTATAATAAGTTGTGTTTTATAATAAGTTGTGTTTTATATACCCTAGTTTATGAACAATTTGGCTCCTGCCAACACTGGTTTCATTGCGAAATGAGGCGTTCATTGCTCGATGCACGGTTACCCACTAAGGCTTAAGGTGCCCGGATCTGACGGTGGGATGTTTAGTTGAAGGGCGCATGATGGATAAACCTATAAAATGGCGTGAAATTATCATTTGCGGGCGGGGGGGGGGGAAAGCTATTAGTACAATGTATTGGTAGAAGGCGCATGATGGATAAACCTATAAAATGGCGTGAAATTATCATTTGGGGGCGGGGGGGGGGGAAGCTATTAGTACAATGTATTGGTAGAAGACATTGTAATTATCAGTGCAATTATACATTGGAATAACAATTAAATGGTTATGACGTCATGTTTATATATTTTGACAGGAGGTTAATTGAAAAAAAAAGAGACCACATTGTACAAAACCAGGGTCCCTGCACCCCCCCTCCCCCGCCCGCCCCAACCAGTCCGTATGTATGTATTGTCCAAAACTCCCATAAGTCTTAAGACTTCAGGCCGTAGCAAATTGCTCTCTCAGTAATTGCATTAGCAGGTCTCTGACTCCCTGGAGGTGCGTCTTGTACTCGGCTCGTGGTCCCGACATCGTCTGAACGTTGTACTACAGCTTCGGTCACTTGAGAGGTCAACGGAGGGGATTTAGGGTTGGGGGGGGGCGGGACATTTCCCGTGGTGATGAGGGGCGCTAACGCTAATCAAATTGCATCTGTAGGTTGTAGGTCTATCTATAGATCAGGACGTGGGTCGGGCCACAAACAAATGAGCTTTGTCGAGCGGTGTGGGGGATTTTGGGGGGAGGGGGGGAATGGTCACTTTGCCCAATCAAATATTTCAATACAAATATTTATCTAGATTTGTGAAAACTTAAAGAAAGAAATGTATGCATAGGGATGACACAAATTGTGTGTGTGTGTGTGTGTGCGGATGAAGGTTCTATTAAGTAAACCTTTGAGAAATTGGTAGAGGGTTCCTGAGTGTCCGGCTTTTGCATTGAAGAGACAGTCCCGTGTATTCTTCAGCGAGTGGTAACAACAACAAACAAACAAACAAAAAATATCAGTACGGCCATTATATAATCTATATGTTAATATAACTTTCAGAGAACCCCCATGCCCGCCGGCGATTCGGGAATCCCGGTAAAGAGCAGTATGGGAAGGTTTCCGGGATTTTTCTGAGGAAAAAAACAACGTCTTTCTGCGGAACTTGAGAAGCACTGCGGAGAAGGTTATCTCATAAACAGTAAACAACCGCATGCGTTTCTAAAGCAAGTTTCAGAGGTCGCGTGTTCAGAACTGTGTGATGATGTAAGGAATAAGAACTGACGACTGTGCTGAGCGATGAATCAGACTGGGTCAGAGAGTGTACTAAAGAAATGAATAAGTAATAATCATTTTAAAAAATAATACAAACCCACACATTTACAACAGATTTTGTAATGTCGTATAAGGAGTTACTTTCAAGCTCGTAGTGAAGGGATTGTGACGTTGCTTGGAAGCGGGCAGGTCAAATTATTTTTTTGGAATAAGAGAGCAGTCATTGGTTAAATAATTGTAATTTTTTTATGACATGGTGTGTGTAAAATAAGCAAAAAAAAACAACACAAAAAAAACCCCTCTACAGTTTACTGAAAATGCCACAACTCAATATCAAGAAAAAGTTCGGCCAGGGTCGGACCGCCTCTTCAGCATTCCGCATGCTACGCCGCTGGGTTTACGATTAGAAAATTTCTGATTTCTAATAATTTTGAAACAAAATAAAATAAATGATTTTGTCCTCGACGTTTTGACTGAGGACCGCTGTGCCTGAGAAAAAGAAAGGGGAAACAACAAACCAGACGAAGTATCACTCACCTAATGAGAGAAAAGCAGCAAGAGTAATCCACACTCGTGACGCAAGTATAATCCAATTCAGGGAAAGCATTGTTTGCGGCCAGGTCTCGCTAACATTTTACGTTGAAAGCTCACATGGGGTTACGGAGGCAAACAAGCCCAGCTGGCAACTCAACAAAATATGAGTGGAAACCAAAATGAGGCAGAAGTTTCCTTTTTTCTTAAAAAGGGAAACACTATTAACTAGTACCGTGAAAAGTGTTTGGTGTCTTTTTGTAACGGCGGGATGAAATTTGTCAGATGTGGACTGCAGTGGAGGTTACAGGATAATATAACGGTACACGAAGGGGAAATGTTTCATGAACAGGCCAGGATTGTTGTTTTAGATCTGAAGTCGTGTGGTCCACCGGTGGGTCGTCGAGAATTCCTGCAAATAAAAAAAATAGTTCGATTTTTTAAAAAAAATGGGATAATAAACAACAGAGGTAATTTAATTTGATGCTAAACAACAGAGGTAATTTAATTTGATGCTAAACAAACAGAGGTAATTTAATTTGATGCTAAACAACAGAGGTAATTTAATTTGATGCTAAACAACAGAGGTAATTTAATTTGATGCTAAACAAACAGAGGTAATTTAATTTGATGCTAAACAAACAGAGGTAATTTAATTTGATGCTAAACAAACAGAGGTGATTAAATTTGATATGATTTTGATAAGAGTTCAAGAAAAGGGGTGTAACATATTTAAAGCACAGTCATGCCTGTGGGCATCGATAAATATTGTTAAAGATGGCGCTACGTTCCTCAATAAATGCGCACGTCGTTCATTTCTTTTAAAAGATTTTTTTTTTTAAAGATGCAGAACAATACCAGCACCTAATATATTATTTATATTTAAATTTATTTGAGCCAATCCACTATTTTAAGATTTTTATTCTTTAAAAAAATGAATGAAAGAAAGAAAGAAAGAAAAGAATGAAATAAAGAAAGAAAGAAAGAAAAAGAAAGAATGAAAGAAAGAAAAAGAAGAAAGAAAGAAAGAAAGAAAGAAAGAAAGAAAGAAAGAAAGAAAAAGAAGAAAGAAAGAAAGAAAGAAAGAAAGAAAGAAAGAAAGAAAGAAAGAAAAAGAAGAAAGAAAGAAAGAAAAAGAAGAAAGAAAGAAAGAAAGAAAGAAAGAAAGAACGAAAGAAAGAAAAAGAAGAAAGAAAGAAAGAAAGAAAGAAAAAGAAGAAAGAAAGAAAGAAAGAAAGAAAGAAAGAAAGAAAGAAAGAAAGAAAGAAAGAAAGAAACGACCAACACACACACACACACAACACACAATCAATCTATCAGTTGACTCCAGATCCTGCCAACACTGGGAATAATTTCCACCCTTGGCCTTAACAAAAAATAACACATAACGCTACTGCCTTTGTTATTTAATGATTCAAACAAAGCTCCAGATTCACAGGCGTAGACTTTCGAGTTGAGCATCGGCTCCGTAATTAAAAAATTAAAAAAAATATAAATTAAAAATTAAATAATAATAACAGTATATAAAGGCTGCCGATGGTCTGCTATATATATTTTTTTTCCATTTAAATATCCACTTAATAAAACATCTATATCACTTCCGAGGTCGGTATCTCGGTCACAATGCAAGTCAAAACTTGATTTTCCTTTTTTCTTTTAATATGTGACCTCTGGGTTAGAGTAACCATTTCAAGTTTAATAAATAAATCTTTTGCATAATCCGCTTCTCAAATAAGAGATCATAGATCTGTACCGTGGGGGGAAAACAGTCCAACGATGACTGCTGACTTCGGACTTCATAAAAGAACACTTAAACCTAGCCTTGAGTAAGCCACTTGTGCCTAATGAGATGCCATCCAAGAGAGGACGCCGTACGACGGGTTGCGCGGCGCGCTGCGCAAACAATGGGATTACCCGTTCGCGATACTGCGGCGACCTCGGTAATGGTCGAGCCAGGCGGCCTACCCCAGCGTACGTATGACTGCCACCAAACGCTCCGATACTAAACGAGGAATGTTATCAAGGAGATAAAATAGCTCGACCATTAAAATGCTTCGGTTACTAACGACGTACGAGCAGTCAGTGGTTCTCATGCGATTTAAAAAAAAAAAAAGAATATTAAAAACAGCAAACAACCGGCATGTCATTTTAAAACAGGCAACCTAATAAAAATTTTAAAAAACCGATGTTGAGACTAAGTTTTCGGAAACCGGTAAGACCAGTCCATTTCGATATGTATTCGCATTTTTCCCCCCAAGACATATCATATTATTGACAATTTTATTTCATTTAATGTAAAAGTTTGTGAATATTTAAAACATGAATAATTTAGAACTAGTTTCACCCCCCCCCCACCCCCCATGTATTGTGTACTCTATGTATAAAGGAAGGTCAACTCTATTTATACATAATTATAGCAACACTTTTTGTTTCTTCTTCCGAGCTCTTCAGTTGCTGCATGCAATTTTGTTATAGAGTGGTAGGCCTATAAACCGATTCAATAGACTGATTTATTTTTTTTATATATGGATGCATTTCCCAGCGAGTAATTTGATCATCTCAACTCTGCTACTTGTAACCGTTATAAACGAAGATGACCAGATGGACTAAATCAGCCATTCTCAAACAGTGGTGCATTTATCGCTAGTGGTACATCATATCACTAAAGGTGGTACATTTAGTTTCGTGCAAAAAAAAAAAAAAAGAAAAAAAAGTCCCCAGATAGGATTAGACATTGCAAAATTTGGACTGCCATAAATGAATTTTTTGAAAATATAAGTTGTAAAACAAAGCACACAATTTTTGAGAACCCTTACACCAAACATCATTAATACAAACAAACAAAAATATATGAATACACACTAAGCTATCACTACGTATTAATTTATTTTAACTACAAAAAAAACTTGAAGCGAATTTCGTCGACGTCCCGGTAGTTTGACCTAAAGCGATTGCAATTTGAACATATGGGGTTATCTTCATCAAACATGTTGTTATGACGAAGCGGTCTTCATACAGTGTGTACCAAAATGTTCACAGGTGTGTCGCCACGATTCTGACCCCGATCGTCTTCTTCTTCCATTTCAAATGGCCGCACCAGTGGTGTACCTAAGATTGGTGCCAAGATTCTGCCCCCACCCCCCCCTCCCATTTTCCAAGAGAAAATTCTACAGACGGCCGAAAATGCCGCCGTTTCAAAGAAAGAAAAAAAAGGTGCCGCCCTGGGTGAGCCGCTCCCTCCTCCACCCACACTTCCCACGCCCCTGGTTCGTACTAATCTCTGTGACATGTAGCTGTACGTTTTCCGTCTTAGCGTCTGGAATGTTAAAAGTCCTATTCCGAAGTTATTCATGTTAATATGTGTCTGAGTAGCACAATGAAAAAACAAAATTTAAAAAATTCCTCTCGGAACAAACTTATTCTAATCAGTTTACCTCAAAATATGCCTATTAGCAAAAACTATAACAACAAAATGTGTTAAATTTGACAGAAAAAAAATCATTAATTTTTCTAATTGATAATTTAATTGAAATTAGGTTTGTAGCATTTTATGTTTAAACATAAAAAAAAAAATTAAATTATCTCAGTACACTTTTTCACCCTAAAAGTCAAATGCCATGTAGATAAAGTAGTTGCAGTTTATAAAAAAAAGTCGAATGCCATGTAGATAAGTTACTTGTACATTATAAAAAAGTCGAATGCCACGTATATAAATTACTTGTACATTATAAAAAAGTCGAATGCCACGTATATAAATTACTTGTACATTATAAAAAAGTCGAATGCCACGTATATAAATTACTTGTACATTATAAAAAAGTCGAATGCCCTGTAGATAAGTTACTTGTGCATTATAAAAAAGTCGAATGCCACGTATATAAATTACTTGTACATTATAAAAAAGTCGAATGCCACGTATATAAATTACTTGTACATTATAAAAAAGTCGAATGCCCTGTAGATAAGTTACTTGTGCATTATAAAAAAGTCGAATGCCACGTATATAAATTACTTGTACATTATAAAAAAGTCGAATGCCCTGTAGATAAGTTACTTGTGCATTATAAAAAAGTCGAATGCCTCGTATATAAATTACTTGTACATTATAAAAAAGTCGAATGCCACGTATATAAATTACTTGTACATTATAAAAAAGTCGAATGCCCTGTAGATAAGTTACTTGTGCATTATAAAAAAGTCGAATGCCACGTATATAAATTACTTGTACATTATAAAAAAGTCGAATGCCACGTATATAAATTACTTGTACATTATAAAAAAGTCGAATGCCACGTATATAAATTACTTGTACATTATAAAAAAGTCGAATGCCACGTATATAAATTACTTGTACATTATAAAAAAGTCGAATGCCCTGTAGATAAATTACTTGTACATTATAAATAACAAGGAAATAAAAAAATAGAAAAAGCTAATCACCCCCCCTCCCCCAACCCCAAAAAAAAAATTATTTTAAAAAATTCCCCGGAAGTCTAATGCACCAAAAGTTATCGATCACTAACGGCTCCAGTTCACACATGCGCAGAAGTGGCGCACCGGTAATGGCGGCCATTGATTTGCAATGAGTTGGGGGGAAACATTAAACATTGATTGAGAAAACTCCAGCGGAAGTCGAGCGTAACCTTTCTGTTATTTCAATACAATGGTGCCTTCGATGTAACAGTGTCCACAAAACAACGAAATCAATAACAACAAACAGACAAAACAAAAACAAAACAACGAAACAATTACCTAAGGACACATTTTCATTTAGAATAGAAGATAGAAATATGTTATTTTCATTGCCGTTTTAAAAAAAATAAAGTAATAAAATGGATGTAATAAATTACAGTACTCGCAATCTTATCGGTTTTCTGATCATTCTTGGACAACGGTCAGCGATTTTAAATACAACTTGCAGAAGGCCGGCTGCTGCCTTTTTAGTCTTGATAGTGACACCTGGACGCAAGACTTTTGATCAAGTAATCGAACATCAGGTGAGACGTGAGCTCACACCCTGAGTGGGGGAGTGGGACGGTGGCATGGGCCATTAACACTGCCTGATGCCTCTGTCATAAAATGGCGGGCATGGTGAAAACCACGTTTCAAGTGAGAGGCCAGTATGTCAAATTGATTCAATTATAGATGACTCAATGGCGGCTGGTGTCCTGTAATGTCTTTTCCCCCGTTCCGGTCTGTGTCACACTTGATTGTACTTTTTCTATCAAACCCAACATTTTTTTTTTTCGGGCCCCCTTCCGATCTCCATTAAGTGGAGTTCTTTGATGGTATTGTCTCTCCTGAATTTTATTGCCGCCTCTTTTATTTATGAAATATCAGCTTTAAAAGCGGTTAACAGAAGAGCTTGACATCATAAAACTAGAAGTTTCATGTTCTAGTGTGGTACATCGGGTTCATACATTTTTTACTCATTCCCATTTCCAACGTCGTCTTCTCTTCTTTGCATGTTTAAAAAAAAAAAAAAAATTATTTTAAACGCCCAGCGGAGCGTAAACCATTAACAATAATAAGGCGAACAATCAGGTAATAACTTAAATTAAGTCAACTCAAAACAAAAAAAAAAAAAAAAAAAAAAAATCTTTGCATGTTTAAAAAAAAAAAAAAATTATTTTAAACGCCCAGCGGAGCGTAAACCATTGACAATCATCAGGCGGACAATCAGGTCATAACTTAAATTAAGTCAACTCAAAACAAAAAAAAAAAAAACAAAAAAATATATAGATATAAAACTAGATCTAACTAAATAAATAAAGTGAGTTCTAAAACAAAGGAAAACTAATTGTTTCTATCTATCTCATTGATGATGCATCATTACAATGGCAGCAGTATGATCGGACGACTGCTTTGATCTTCCCGCTATTATAACAGTATTATGATAGTAGGAGGATACAGTTAATTTTTTAACTTCGTTTGGAACTGAATTTCAACAGTTTAACCCTAAATCATAAATCCTCGAAAAATGGTGTAAAAAATTGATAAAATCGGGCGTTGAAAATATACCATCAGAGGAAGAATGTCATGAATTAGAATAGTTAGAGACGTACACACATAAATGATATTTTACATTTTAAAAAAATCATATTATTATTATTATTATTATTATTATTATTCTCTTTTATCCCACCGTTCTAGGTTTCCTCTCTGGCCAGAATTACATCAAGTATTCTCTATAGATGAGATCGGCGCTAACCCCCTGAACGGGACAAAATGAATAAAGTCACAACATTTGGGAAAAAAAAAATGTTCATTCTTGAATTTACCGGTTCCTGCAATGCTCGCTGTTGTTAGCAAAGCTATTATTTATGAAGACGTGCCTCTGTAAGGGTCGCTGATTTTCTTAAGACTCTGTACAACAGTACGCTTAAGTAATAATCTGTAACCTTAGGCACGTAGCAGTTACTATTACGTAGGTCTTACAAATACAGCGGTCCCTCGTCTATTTCGGGGGTTACGTTCCTGAATCCGTCCCTCTTTCTCCCCCCCACACACACACACACCCGCCGCGATAGGCGATAACCTGCGTAGAAGCGACCTTATATTTTAAAGTATTTTTATTTCAATTTATTATACTTTTAATATATTTTCACTAATTGTGTTCAATATTTTTAGGCTATAATCTATAAAGTGTTTATTTTACCGCAAAAATTGATGACATAATAAATATATAAAATATTTATGTACTGCAAAATCCCGCGATATAAGGAACAATCCACGATACAAAAGTAGATTTATATTAAAACAAGCGAAAACTCAGCGATACAGGGACACCGCGACGTACAGGGATCCCTATTGTTTTACTTTCAGTCCTTGGCGGTTGAAGAACAGTCGTGGATGATAAGAATTTTGGGACATTCTCAGAGTCTGCACACTTTGTGTTTTGCATATCGTCTGATAACATCAATCGATGCGTCACTCTGCGCTGTTTTAGCGGAGCCCAACAAGTAGAACCAGATTTGCAATCGGAGTCGTAACATGCAGCCCTGCTCAGCGCATCGTTCCCTGGTCACTCCGGTAGTGCGGACAAGCCTACCTCATGGCTAACATCGGAGCTGACACAGCGGACGCACCCTGTGACAGACGGAGTATGCGGACACAGTGTACACATCGTGTGACAGACGGAGTAGGCTGTCACAATCTACGCACAGCGTTGGAGACAGAGTAGGCTGACAACATGACACAGTGCCAGCACCTCGTTACAGACGGAGTAGGCTGACACATGACACAGTGTACGCACCTCGTTACAGACGGAGTAGGCTGACACATGACATAGCTTACGCACCTCGTTACAGACTGAGTAGGCTGACACATGACACAGTGTACGCGTCTCGTTGCAGACTGAGTATGATTGGCTGAATTTTACAGTCCGTAATTATCATGCCATTGATAGATGGTAACTGCGGCCAGCCACTGTTAAATGCCCTGTAGATTTTGACGGTAGACAGGCAAAGTATATACATGATGGAAGTAAAAGACGATTTGATTGCGACTATTTTGTTTCTAAAAGACAAATGACATAAGAAATGGAACCTACAAAGGATAAAATGTATTATCGCTCACCCGTTCCTCAAGCCCCATTTTACACATCAGCATTTGAAGATCCATAAAATTGACAAAGGCAACGTTGTTTGCAAAGGAAAGTTTGTTTGACAATTTAAATGATTGTTTATCAAAGGAAAGGCTGCTTGTCAAAGGAAATGTTGTATACAAAATGAAAAATAGCTTGAAAAAAGGAAATGTTGTTCGAACAAAGGAAAGGTCGACTGAACAAAGGAAATGTTGTTTTCTCAAGATGAGAGAAATGCCTTGAGAAAGACGTACTATGTAGTGAACTTGATGCTTATTTTACCACATGTCGGAAATAATTGTACAGCTCCCAGTCAGATCTAAGGCATTCGACTGGGGCATCCACACTTGGGTATCCCGAGTGGGGCATCCCAACAGGGGCACTGTGATCGAAAGCGGTGCTTCTCAAATCTTTTCCCAGCTTGGCAGACGGACAGGGATGTAATTTAAGATTGTAACTAACCCACTGTTGGTGTTGGTGTAAGTGGCTACTCAGATAGAAATTATCCGCCATGTATCCATTATGTAACAGAAAAGTGATTGACGGTGCGTTGCCATGGAATGGGGGGGGGGTTTGAGGTGGTGAGGAGGGGCACTGACAGGTTTATATTGTTTTATTAATTATCAGTGAGATTTTTTTACCATCTTCTTAACAGTTGAGGCTTCGATGGCTTACAAGATAGTAGTTTGTTTGTGTTTTTTTTTTTTACCAGGACTGTCGAACCAATCGATGTCAAAATGTGCTTTCTGTTTTCTGAGTCATGAAATGGCGTCAAAACGCAACAACCCCCCCCCCAAACA
>CAXITT010000360.1:609905-621962 GCA_964033795.1 Lymnaea stagnalis
CTAGGACCAAAAGACCAAGCCCCCCCCCCCCCCAAGATCTCCAACCATAGGACGTCTTTAAAACCTGTACGTACAAATCCCTATTGACAAGCTTCGTATCTATCCCCCCATGCCAACCCGATCACGAAGGAACCCTAACGAGTTTATGTCAAACTGCCCGTCTCTGTTGGCAGTAAAAAAGGCCCCAAGTGGCTTATCCCTAATCCTATACTTGCTGACCACCAGGCATTATCCGTTAATGCGCCCTCGCCCCCTCCTCCCCCCCCCCCACGGTTGTGTATAAATAAGTCACCAGCACCGTAATTTATGACCACCCCGACCGGCGTCAGTGTTTCTAAACTATTGGAAAGTCGGTACCCAAAATAATAAATCAAGAGACAAATCGGAGGGGTGGGGGTGGGATGGGGGGGTGGAGGGCTATTAAATAATACGCTGAAATGAATCCCGTTTTGATGTGGGCATTCGTATAGCAAAGAATTACATAAAAGGATTCCACATTCAGGCTTATGTCCCGTTAGTGAGATTTGAAAGAGTTAAAAAAATCCTAACAGATATGCTGCTTCTGCCAAATCCTAACAGATATGCTGCTTCTACTAAATCCTAACAGATATGCTTCTTCTACCAAATCCTAACAGATATGCTTCTTCTACCAAATCCTAACAGATATGCTTCTTCTACCAAATCCTAACAGATATGCTTCTTCTACCAAATCCTAACAGATATGCTTCTTCTACCAAATCCTAACAGATATGCTTCTTCTACCAAATCCTAACAGATATGCTTCTTCTACCAAATCCTAACAGATATGCTTCTTCTACCAAATCCTAACAGATATGCTTCTTCTACCAAATCCTAACAGATATGCTGCTTCTACTAAATCTTAACTCCTTAGGCTATCATGGTATGACTCGTGACTCCTGTGCATTTAGTAAAAATCCTAACTCCTGTGGATTTGATGTTTGTGCTATTTTTAAAACTGGAGAATTCGCCCCGACTTTTGATTTACTATAAAAGACGAATGCCAGACATTAGCAATGGAAATTAAGTATTCATATTTATGAGTTATATTTATTCCTATAAATGTATAAGATTCCCCGGAGTTACATGAAATACAAGCAAGTATCATTTTTAAAAAATCAGAATAACCAGAGAGGTCTCATGACTTTTAACGGTCCCCTTGCCACTAAAGAGTCGAGGGCCCCCTGCATTCAAAGTTAAAGTTTTCTCCACATCACAACTTTTGGCCCACTAAAGAGCCGAAGGCCACCTGCATTCAACGTTAATAAAGTTTTCTATACATCACACTTTTGGGCTCACTAAAGGGCCCCCTGCATTCAATTTTAATAGTTAAAATTTTCCTCTTATCACAACTTTGGGCCCATTAAGAGTCGAGGGCCCCCCTGCATTCAATGTTAATAGTTAAAGTTTTCTCCACATCACAACTTTGGGCCCTCTAAATAGACGAGGCCTCTCCTGCAGCTGAAGGGCTTATAGAGCCCCTTTGATGGCACAGAGAGTAACATAACATACCTCAGACTCAAATTGAGAGCAGTAGACCCAGAGGGGGAGTTCTAGGAGTTGACTCAATAGACCCAGAGGGGGAGTTCTAAGAGTCGCCTCAATAAACCCAGAGGGGGAGTTCTAAAAGTTGCCTCAATAGACACAGAGGGGGGAGTTCTAAGAGTTGCCTCAATAGATCCAGAGGGGGAGTTCTAAGAGTTACAACAATAGACCCAGAGGGGGAGTTCTAAGAGTTACAACAATAGACCCAGAGGGGGAGTTCTAAGAGTTGCCTCAATAGATCCAGAGGGGGAGTTCTAAGAGTTACCCTAATAGAACCAGAGGGGGAGTTCTAAGAGTTGCCCCAATAGACCCAGAGGGGGAGTTCTAAGAGTCGCCTCAATAGACCCAGAGGGGAAGTACTTAGAGTCGCCACTTTCTGCAGATATAAAAAGAAATTTGCTCATTTGTTTCACAGTTGCAATTTTTCTTGATTATTTAAAATATTTTTTAAAAATCATTTCATGAACTAAAGGTGATCTATTCCTATTTTTCCCTCCTTAGCCTGATGTCCCGCACACATTTGTCGTGATGTCCCCACACATTACTCGTGATTTCACTACACATTAGCCGTGATGTCCCCACACATCAGCCGTGATGTCACTACACATTACTCGTGATGTCCCCACACATTACCCGTGATGTCCCGCACACATTTGTCGTAATGTCCCCCACACATTACCCGTGATGTCCCCACACATTAGCCGTGATGTCCCCACATATATGCCGTGATGTCCCCACACATCAGCCGTGATGTCCCCCACACATTACCCGTGATGTCCCCACACATTATCCGTGATGTCCCGCACACATTTGTCGTAATGTCCCCCACACATTACCCGTGATGTCCCCACACATTACCCGTGATGTCCCGCACACATTTGTCGTAATGTCCCCCACACATTACCCGTGATGTCCCCACACATTAGCCGTGATGTCCCCACACAAATGCCGTGATTCCCCACAGATTACCCGTGATGTCCCCACACATTAGCCGTTATGTCCTCACACATTAGTCGTGATGTCTCCAAACATTACTCGTGATGTCCCCCCGCACATTAGCCGAGATGTCCCCCACACATTAGCCCTGATGTCCCCCCACACAATACCCGTGATGCCCCCCCACAATTAGCCGAGATGTCCCCCACACATTAGCCGTGATGTCCCCCCACACATTAGCCGTGATGTCCCCCCACACATTAGCCGTGATGTTCCCCCACACATTAGCCGTGAAGTCCCCACACATTAGCCTGATGTCCACACACATTAACCTGATGGCATTGTACTTCTTGTCAGCTTCTGATGGCACGAGTGTTTATAGATTGGACATAAAATTTTATGGCCCCATCGGAGGAAAAAAGAATATAGAAAAATGAAAGTTGACCGAAGCACTGAATGATGACACAGTGGTCACCAGGTCCAAACAAAGGAAGTCTCTCTTGTCCTCTGTTTTCCCCCCTCCCAGAGAGCAGATATGTCGACCAATACCAGCAAGCCTGAAGATTGAGTATAAGACTTGTACTTATGAATATCCTCGAGACCTTAAAGCCTAATTCATTAGCCACATACTCTGCGGGTCCCTTTGTCTTGATAATTAGAATTACTGATTCTGTTTAACAAAATATTACGTTTATTTTCCAATGTGTTACTCTTTTTTTTTTTAATGTGCCCCCCCACACCCACCCAAAAAAAAAAGTTCTATCTACTTAAAGAGGACGTTTGGCGGTCTCCATTTTTTTTTTAAATATTGGACACAGTTCAGCGTCTCGTATAGCTTCACTAGCTTCATCATTATTGTAAAAACGGGTTAAGCTATTTTTAGATCTTGGTAAATTTTGGGACAGGTCAGCATGGTCCATAATGGACCAGGTTATACCATTGATTTAAGTTAAGGTATGGATGGGTGGCAAGATGTCTTAGTTTTGCCCCAAGTTTGGTGTTTCCCAGGGTATATTTATAGTCTTTTTTTTTTAAATATCAGCCCTGTTTCGGTTTTTAAAACTATTCCTCCAACGTGTGATTAATTATTTATTCCCTATTTCCTTGATGTCCATTATCGTCACACTAAAGTTCTGTAATCGAACCCACGGATCGATGCCGCCCGGCAATTAAACGGCTGCCCCTGTACAACAAGCCACATCAGCACTGCACCCTGCAGCACAAGGCCTGCCTCCGGGACCAGAGTTACCTGTGTATGACGACGGGCTGCTGCAAACTTTGTTTTAATGATGTAGCTCGATACCCTTGACGCGATCATTGTAGATTCGATTATCTCCCGATCAACAGTTAACAACGGAGTAATTATTCTCCTGGAAATCGAGTAGGTCGTAATGAGAATAGAAGTTGAATATAGGATTCTGTGTTGGCGTGGGTGAAGAGTTTTGGGATAAGGGCAAAAAAAAAAAGTGGGGGGGGGGGACTAAAGGCTGAGGATAACATGATAAAATTATGAGTTTTACTCTAAAAAGACACCACATCTAAGGTCTGGACCAATTCAAATACATGGAAAGCTGGCGTCGTTATAACTAAGGAATCAAACTCTTGCTTTGTTGTTGTTGTTTTTACATTTTAGCCTTTATAATGCGATGTATTAGATAGCCATCTGTTTGATAATAACATCAATAACAGTTGTGATAATTATATTGATAAAGGCTAAGCTATGTTATCGCGCGATTTTCCTTTCTCCGCTGATTTCTTGTCATAGTATTTTCCAATTTCTCAAATGATATCGCTCTCCATTGTTCACTATTCCTCCGCTGATGTCAAAATCACTCTATCTTGACCCCCCCCCCCAACTCTCCAAATATCTCGTAATTAACTGATCCCATTATCAAATCAATTCCCTCTCTCTTTTACTTTCCCGCCAAAGTACTCCAATTAGACCCAATTTTCCTTTCTCCGCTGATTTCTTGTCATAGTATTTTCCAATTTCTCAAATGATATCGCTCTCCATTGTTCACTATTCCTCCGCTGATGTCAAAATCACTCTATCTTGACCCCCCCCCCAACTCTCCAAATATCTCGTAATTAACTGATCCCATTATCAAATCAATTCCCTCTCTCTTTTACTTTCCCGCCAAAGTACTCCAATTAGACCCTCTGAACGCTTTTGACTTTCACTTTCGGTAATCTACTTCCGGTTGAGCAGCCAATCAAATCTCTTTTTTTTTAAACATAAAAAGAAAACATACCTAGGTTTTACATCCTTTGCGGAATAAAACCTGTGTTTTCTTTAGTGGCCAAATTTTATTTTGTCTAAATGCTGATATTGCACTAACAATGAGGTGGTTTGTGTGATAAAATACAGTTAATGTTGTTTTGGTTTTTTCTAATTGGTCAAAACTTTTTTTGAAGACTAGGTCTGATTTCGAGCAATTTGAGTTTGAGAAAACGGGATATAATTAGTGGTAGTATTTCAGTCTGATACTCCGCACACAGTTTCATGAGCATACTTCTGTTGCTTCGCAGCAGTACCACTCCCCCCCCCATCCACCCCTACACCTTCCAAACCATCTGCAAAAGGCTTGAATTTACAACAAACGGGAGATTTAAGCTGAAAAGAAGATGATAATGATTTTTTGTCTTCGTTCTTTCTTACCGAAACTGTCGGGAAAATCTCTAGCAAATTTGTCCGTGGGTAAAATGTCTAGTGACTTTGTCCGTAGGATGCATTGGTGAAATGACTAGTGACTTTGTCCATGGGATGCGTTGGTGAAATGTCTAGTGAATTTGTCCATGGGATGCGTTGGTGAAATGTCTAGTGAATTTTTCCATGGGATGCGTTGGTGAAATGACAAGTCAATTTTTCCATGGGATGCGTTGGTGTAATGTCTAGTGAATTTGTCTTTGGGATGTGTAAGGAAGAAAAAACAACGAATCCAATACAATGACACGGGGGGGGGGGAGCTGTTTCCAGGAGTAAACGAAGCGTTTAATTAAAACTGCTTCCATCTGTTACATGGGTGGCGCCCCCACCTTGCCCCGCTCCCCACCGGAGACAAATTGGGTTGGAGCTTCCCCCCCCCACACACACACACACTGAGAGCACACACACGCACCCATACACGCACACAACTTTCCCAGTGCTATTATTCTGACAGTTGCTAGCTTCATCTCGATACTTGTTCCCAACGTTGACTGGTAGGTTCACGTACAGTAACGAACTTCAATTAGTTTTTTTGTGTTGTTTTTTGTTTTGTTTTTTGGTCTTTCTTTTCCGTGTCATTAACGTTTTGGTCTCATACTTTTAAAATAAATATTTATTTTTTTAATTTAAAAAATATATTTTAAAATCACAGCTGTATTGAAATCCAGATTGATTTCCTTGGGGTATTATATAACAAGCGTACATATAAGATATAAGATATTTCTAAAAGAATCAGAGACAAAGGCACATTTTTTTGTGTTGGATACAGTTGGTAGTCACGATCTTCGGCGAAAACCCTTTATTCGTAGGGGTCATTGGTATAGCTCAGAAAATTCGAGTAAAGGGAAAAAAAAAGGGGTGGAAAGGGGGGGGGGCATTCATAAGAGTTTGGCTAAAAATATGATACTTTATGGCAGGTCTTATAATGTAAAAAAAAATGTTACCCTAAGGTTTGACAGCGATATGTAAAAGAGAGACCCAACACAAGGTACAGAGTGACCCAAAAGAAAGTACTTGGAAATTAATTCTTAGAGATGTTTAAGTCTGTTTGACAATTGTTTAAAGGCCGGCAGTTAGCGCGTAGGCCAATTGTTTAAAGGCTGGTATTTATTATAGAAAATGATAAGTTAACTCTATTTTAAAACTGTACAGGGAAAGTCTGTAATGTGGGATTAAATTGAAAGTTTGTAAACACTGAGATAGGGACGATCGGGCAATTAGAAACGTCCTGGCGTTGAAACCATTGAAAGTGATTGGGTCGTGTTTGTACCTTCACCAGTTGTTTTGTTTGTTGTTGTTTTTGTGTTGTTTTTTTTTTGGGGGGGCGGGGGTTGGTCAGTGCCTTTGCTTTATCCGTAGCGAAAACAATGTTGTAAAGTTTTAAATAAATTTAAAGACAGGTTTCGATAATTTAATTTAATTTATATTCCTTTCTGGCTTATTTATTAATGAAAAGAAATAATTACAGATACAAAAAGTTACAGATACAAATGCTACTGATACAAAAGTTACAGATACACGTTACTCAAATAACTTCCACCTCAGTAACTACGGAATAATAAATAAAAAAAAAAAGAAAAAGACAAATGGAAATGATAACTTCAACTCCAATAGCTAATTATACAAAAAAAAAAGGTCGGACTACGTCGTGTTGTAAACTTAAAGGCACAATTAGACTATCTTAAATTAAAATAGGCCTATGAGTAACAAACTTGTGATTCAGATCGATAGGGCCCCATGGAATAGACCAGGATGTCTGAAACAATATTGATGGGGCCTATGGGATTATTGTTGCAAGAAACATTAAAATGTGCATAAATTAGTTTTTATTATTATTATTTTTAAAAAAATATTTATTAAATCTTAAAGAGTGTATAAAGTTGGTTTGTAAAATCATAGAGATATGAAAATAAATTTAATATTGAAAAATGTATGCACATTTAAAAAAATTAACAATATTCCGAAATAATAGGGCACATATACCTGTAAAATTTGCTCATCATAACTCAATTTAAGTTTTTATGCATGCTCATTAATAAATTATTACTGTCAAAATATTTGTAAGTAAAAACTAGTAATGTGTAGCGTTACATAATTTTGTGGTACAAATACAATTAGAACATGTACTGTTTATTATAGATTTCTTATCATAATTATAACAGACTCATATAATAATTATACGACATTGCATGAGTCGGATAATAGTTCCCATAACATTGCATCCTACTGTTGCCAGCACGCTTTCAATATCTATATGATTTAACAAGCCAACTTTGATACAATCTTTAAGATTAAAAAAAAAAATACATTCATGCATATTTTAATATTTCTTTTTTAAAAATATTTTTAAAAAAAAAACAACATTGGGCGCTATCGGTTTAGTTTGAGACATCCTGATATATTCCATGGGGCCCTACCGATATACTTTTAGACATCCTGGCATATTCAATGCGATTACACCCTAACTCTAGTTTAAACGTCATGTTTACCACCTCAAAAAATGGGATGACATTTTTATTTAAAATAGAAAAGCATACACTGTTGAAGACGGCATGACATTTGCGTTTTTGACGGACAGTTGTGTGGATGCAGTGTCTAAAGCAGCGGTTCTCAACCTGTGAGTCGCGACCCCTTAGGGGGTCGAACGACGCTTTCACAAGGGTCGCCTAAAACCACCGGTGATCACATATACTCTACAGTTATGAAGTATCAACGAAAACAATTTTGTGGCCTTGGGGCGCCACAACATGTGGAACTGTATTAAAGGGTAGTGGTATTGGGAAAGGTTGAGAACCACTGGTCTAAAATGTGTGTCCATTAGGAGGAATTGTTGATGCTATGAATTCAACGCATAAAATTGAAACTGTCACTTAATATATGCGATAGTTTGAAATATCCACACCGGATATATTATATATATATATGGGCGGATGTTTATTGGATAATATATTCCAGGTTGGCGGTGTGTGTATGTGTGTGTGTTGTGTGGAGGGATGTGGGGGTGGAGTAGCTGCAGGTTGTAAGATGCAAATGATGCTTTAAGAGATCCGGTTGGTAAAGCAGTCCTATTTAGAGACGCGTAGCGAATCTGTTGGGTGTTTGTGGCTTATGGACGCATAAATAAAGTCCGGGCTTGACTGCTTGATTCAGTGCTCTGTGTTTTTAAGTGCAGTTTTGTTGGGTGGCCAAGTGAGGTAAAGGGGGGAGGGGGGAGGAGTTACCTCCTGGACTTAAAAAAAAAAAGAAAATGAGCATTCGAAGCTCAAATTAATTAATGAAGTAGCTTAACTAACTCACCGTAAATGATCACTTAAGACAGCACTCGTGTCATTATTCATTCCGTTTAAACAAATTCACAATACATTGCGATTGTGGGATCATTTCAACATTTCTGATATATTTTTTTTTTTTTTAATTTTATGAGGACTACCCTGAGCTCAGATTTCTATTTGGACAATGAACCCAAAAGCCGTAGGTCAACTTACAGCCATCCCAGTCGATTAATTATAACAACAACAACAACGAAAAACTAATTAGTCCCATTATTGCAAACGTAGCTCGAAGCCAACGGTCGAGGTTACCCATGTCACCATATATCATTAACCAACCATTCAGAGTTTTCTGGTTGTTGATGATATGAATACGGTCTCAGAGAGTGGTGGGTTTTGTGGTCACAGGGAGCGTTGGAATGTACAGTTACAGGCATGAGTGGAATAATAGCCATCAGAACTTGATAGTGATGTGGGTATATAAGAACTTGATAGTGAGGTAGGTAATAATAACTTGATAGTGAGGTAGGTATATAATAACTTGATAGTGAGGTGGGTATATAATAACTTGATAGTGAGGTAGGTATGTAAGAACTTGATAGTGAGGTGGGTATATAAGAACTTGATAGTGAGGTGGGTATATAAGAACTTGATAGTGAGGTAGGTATATAATAACTTGATAGTGAGGTAGGTAATAATAACTTGATAGTGAGGTAGGTATATAATAACTTGATAGTGAGGTAGGTATATAATAACTTGATAGTGAGGTGGGTATATAAGAACTTGATAGTGAGGTGGGTATATAAGAACTTGATAGTGAGGTGGGTATATAAGAACTTGATAGTGAGGTAGGTATATAAGAACTTGATAGTGAGATAGGTATATAATAACTTGATAGTGAGGTAGGTAATAATAACTTGATAGTGAGGTAGGTATATAATAACTTGATAGTGAGGTGGGTATATAATAACTTGATAGTGAGGTAGGTATATAATAACTTGATAGTGAGGTAGGTATATAATAACTTGATAGTGAGGTGGGTATATAAGAACTTGATAGTGAGGTAGGTATATAAGAACTTGATATTGAGGTAGGTATATAAGAACTTGATAGTGAGGTAGGTATATAAGAACTTGATAGTGAGGTAGGTATATAAGAACTTGATAGTGAGGTGGGTATATAAGAACTTGATAGTGAGGTAGGTATATAATAACTTGATAGTGAGGTAGGTAATAATAACTTGATAGTGAGGTAGGTATATAATAACTTGATAGTGAGGTAGGTATATAATAACTTGATAGTGAGGTAGGTATATAAGAACTTGATAGTGAGGTAGGTATATAATAACTTGATAGTGAGGTAGGTATATAAGAACTTGATAGTGAGGTAGGTATATAATAACTTGATAGTGAGGTAGGTATATAATAACTTGATAGTGAGGTGGGTATATAAGAACTTGATAGTGAGGTAGGTATATAAGAACTTGATAGTGAGGTAGGTATATAAGAACTTGATAGTGAGGTAGGTATATAAGAACTTGATATTGATGTAGGTATATAAGAACTTGATAGTGAGGTAGGTATATAAGAACTTGATAGTGAGGTAGGTATATAATAACTTGATATTGAGGTAGGTATATGTCACAGATAATAAAGATTTACAGGGAGTTAAGTGAGGTGAGAATTATTACTTGTAATTTATAGAGTAGGGAACTCTCTCTCTCTCTCTCTCTCTCTCTATATATATATATATATATATATATATATATATATACATATATATATATATATAAGAACTGGATAGTGAGGTAGGTATATGTCACAGATAATAATAATGATTTACAGGGAGTTAAGTGAGGTGAGACTTATGACTTGTAATGTATAGAGTAGGGAACTTGGTAAGATGAACCAATCAGAGAGAGAGAGAGAGAGAGAGAGAGAGAGAGAAGACATACAGAAAAAGATGGAGTCATTGGTGTTGTTTTATTCCATGTTATTAATATGATGTGATATGATCATGAACAGATTGTGATTGTGACGTTATCAAGTGGAGAAGATGTATTCCAAGTGTTCTTTAAGATCAGTACAAGTATTATCTAGTTATGATTATTATTGTGATTACGTATTAATAAAGGATAGTCACTATATTACATTGAAATCAAGAACGCGTCTGTTGTTGATAGATAGTATTGTGGTAGTCTGTGCACTGTGAGTGATTATAGACCGTGACAGTATATAAGACCTTGATAATAATATTATGTATCAGAACTTGATAGTGAGTTAGGTGTCGGAACTTGATAGTGAGATTAGGTATCAGAACTTGATAGTGAAGTAGGTATCAGAGCTTGATAGTGAGGTAGGTATCAGAACTTGATAGGGGGGTAGGTATCAGAACTTGATAGTGAGGTAGGTATCAGAACTTGATAGTGAGGTAGGTATCAGAACTTGATAGTGATGTTAGGTATCAGAGCTTGATAGTGATATTAGGTATCAAAGCTTGATAGTGAGGTAGGTATCAGAACTTGATAGTGAGGTAGGTATCAGAGCTTGATAGTGAGATTAGGTATCAGAACTTGATAGTGAAGTAGGTATCAGAGCTTGATAGTGAGATTAGGTATCAGAACTTGATAGTGAAGTAGGTATCAGAGCTTGATAGTGAGGTAGGTATCAGAACTTGATAGTGAGGTAGGTATCAGAACTTGATAGTGAAGTAGGTATCAGAACTTGATAGTGAGGTAGGTATCAGAACTTGATAGTGAGGTAGGTATCAGAACTTGATAGTGAGGTAGGTATCAGAACTTGATAGTGAGTTAGTTATCAGAACTTGATAGTGAGTTAGGTATCAGAACTTGATAGTGAGGTAGGTATCAGAACTTGATAGTGAAGTAGGTATCAGAACTTGATAGTGAGGTAGGTATCAGAACTTGATAGTGATGTTAGGTATCAGAACTTGATAGTGACTAAGGTGTAGGAACTAATAGTGAGCAAGGTATTAGAACTTGAAATTGAGTTAGAAGTCGGAACTTGATTGTGAGGTTGGTATCAGAACTTGATAGTGAGGTAGGTATCAGAACTTGATAGTGAGGTAGGTATCAGAACTTGATAGTGAGGTAGGTATCAGAACTTGATAGTGAGGTATGTATCAGAAATTGGTAGTGAGGTAGGTATCAGAACTTGAAAGTGATTTAGTTATTGGAACTTGAAAGTGAGTAAAGGGTCGGAACTTGATATTGAAATTAGGTATCGGAACTTGATAGTGAGATTAGGTATCGGAACTTGATAGTAAGCAAGATATCAGAATTTGAATAAAAATGGATGTTTGCGGACGGTAGTTTTAAGACAGAGCCCTTTTTAAAAAATGCTTTGAGAGTAGAGCCCGAAGGAAATAAGCAACAATTTTGTGAACACAATCTCTCCAGGTCGTCTAGCATTTTACATTAAAAAAAAAAAAAATCTTTTCATTTACCCCTTGTAACTAAGCAAGTTCTAATTATAGGATTATATTTGATTTTAAGGCGCCTTGTTTATCCGAAATAGAGAAAAGTGAATTTAATATATATATATATATATATATATATATATA
>CAXITT010000360.1:622940-647318 GCA_964033795.1 Lymnaea stagnalis
AAAAGGTAAAACAAAGCAATGGCTTTATAAATAATTTAATCAAAATTATTTTTTTTTTTTTTTGGGGGGGGGGGTAGTTTTATAACGACAATAGGTACATCGCGCGAGTGCTAGTTGTCCGTTTGCGGATTATCACTTTTATTTACTAACACACTTGCATCAGGAAGATAATACAATAATAGGCCTTACACATTTAAAACGTCAATTAAATACCTACCTCCATTAATCCATTCTCAGATTGGATTTAAAAAAAGAAAAAAATTATATGACAGGTAACTCCAAATGATAAAATCCAAAGAAAAGAACGTTGTTATCGACCTTTCTTGCCAACAATAATCCGCAAGGCAACGAAGTGAAAATCTCGCGCACCACCAATGCCGCAGTCACTGAACACAATCACACACACGACTCGTAAGTTTTTATCTACCCTCTGGTTCCGGTGGATGTTACCCCCCACACACACACACCACCTTTCAACTAACGACTCTATCCGCCTCTCGCTCGCTCTTTTCCACAACTTTGCCCCCTTAAGTGCTTCGCTTTTTGGAAGGCCCGCGTCCCTCGACACTCTTTTCTGCCCCCCATTCAACAATAAGTATAGGAAAATTATACCATTAAAAAAAAGGGCGGAGGGGGTGGTGGAAGGGTCGTCGCCTGATCACCGCACCACGCCGGCGTAGAACAACAGCGCAAATCGCCGTCCGCTCCTCCCCACAAGTTGAAGCTGGGAGCCGCAGGTCGTCTGTTTGCGTAGCCATTCTCCTCCACAATCAAGCGAGTCGGGCGCGCGGCGGGCCAAGCATATGGATTGTGCGTTAGCCGGGGGTAGCACCCCCTCAGTCGCGTGTTGATACGCAGCCGGTTTCCGCCTGGCTAAATCGTGGAGGCCTGGTTGAATCGGACCAAAAAAAAAAAAAAAATTAAACGGAACAATTTTGTGGCGGCACAAGTTGAATCTGGGATTAGAAGAAGTTACATAATATATAATATATAGGCCTTATATATAATATATAGGCCTAATATATAATATATAATATATAATATATAATATATAATATATAATATATAATATATATTATATATATTATATAATATATAATATATAATATATAATATATAATATATAATATATAATATATATTATCAATTCATTGATCGTGGGCCCTTAAAATAAAGAAGAAGAAGAAGAAGATAATATATAATATATATATATAGATATAAATTTAAATTTGGCGAAGATAAAATTTAAATATCAGTGTTATCCAAACATACAACAACACATTATTTAGCAATTCTGGGCTATGTAAATTTGACTTGCAGATTTAATTTCGCAAATATTTTTTTTTCTTGGTATTACTAATTTAATTTTGGTCAATAAGCGCTGGGTATCAGAATGAACCACTACAAATGTCGAAATAATCAAAACTAAATGCATGGGTATTATTGAGACTATGGAGTGTTGCTGTCAAAATGAATGCTCATTTGTGATGTACACAACTATATGACATACTCCTTGACATTGTGTACAACACGGCCACGGAAAATACTAATATCGATGATCTTAGCCCTATCGGCAACGATGTTAACATATTTTACAACTGATGGTTGTGAGATTAAAGAGACAGTAAAGGCATTGCTGGCACGTTTCTCACTAATGATACTGACGTAATGTTCTTATTAACTAAATTCATTTTTTTTAAACTTTGAAAATATCCCGGATGAGATATTATAACTAGGCCTATATTTAAAATGATAAATAAATCGATATTACATTTGTATCGATATTTATAAAATTTTATTCACTGCAGTAATATGACTGAATTTAAGTAAGATTTTTTTTTTTATATTTTTTTTTTAATTTTAAAAAAGAGTATTTAATCCTCATTAAATTTTTAAAAGTGATCTAATTTCGAAATTTAAAAAAAAAAAAATTGACCTCACCATTGCTACTACGACGTCAAGTGCGATATAACGTGATCCCATGTTATAAAAAGTCATGCATTAATGCCAGTTCAAAGTTAAAACAAAGCAATGGCTTTATAATTAATTTAATCAAAATCATTTTTTTTTTTTTTTNTATCACTTTTATTTACTAACACACTTGCATCAGGAAGATAATACAATAATAGGCCTTACACATTTAAAACGTCAATTAAATACCTACCTCCATTAATCCATTCTCAGATTGGATTTAAAAAAAGAAAAAAATTATATGACAGGTAACTCCAAATGATAAAATCCAAAGAAAAGAACGTTGTTATCGACCTTTCTTGCCAACAATAATCCGCAAGGCAACGAAGTGAAAATCTCGCGCACCACCAATGCCGCAGTCACTGAACACAATCACACACACGACTCGTAAGTTTTTATCTACCCTCTGGTTCCGGTGGATGTTACCCCCCACACACACACACCACCTTTCAACTAACGACTCTATCCGCCTCTCGCTCGCTCTTTTCCACAACTTTGCCCCCTTAAGTGCTTCGCTTTTTGGAAGGCCCGCGTCCCTCGACACTCTTTTCTGCCCCCCATTCAACAATAAGTATAGGAAAATTATACCATTAAAAAAAAGGGCGGAGGGGGTGGTGGAAGGGTCGTCGCCTGATCACCGCACCACGCCGGCGTAGAACAACAGCGCAAATCGCCGTCCGCTCCTCCCCACAAGTTGAAGCTGGGAGCCGCAGGTCGTCTGTTTGCGTAGCCATTCTCCTCCACAATCAAGCGAGTCGGGCGCGCGGCGGGCCAAGCATATGGATTGTGCGTTAGCCGGGGGTAGCACCCCCTCAGTCGCGTGTTGATACGCAGCCGGTTTCCGCCTGACTAAATCGTGGAGGCCTGGTTGAATCGGACCAAAAAAAAAAAAAAAAATTAAACGGAACAATTTTGTGGCGGCACAAGTTGAATCTGGGATTAGAAGAAGTTACTTAACTCTGTCGTAGCGTGAGAGACGAGTGTTGGGTCTTATATATATATTATTTTAAAGAGGAGCCAAGTTTTTCCCCATAAATTTGTCATAGAAACACGTGTTTAAAAAAGGGGGATACATTTTCCTTTGCATGAAATTATCCTTATTGTTTTGTTTATGCGAGAGAAACGTCCAACTTTAATTCACTTAATTTTTTTGTTTGAATATCTATGGATGAAAGACATCTGTGTCCTTTCTTTACATAATTTGTATTTATATGATCAATACATTGAATATTATAACTAGTATGATCGCTAGGTGCCTTCCTGGTCATTTCGCTACAAACAGTACGTTTGGGAGTGGGGGAGGGCGTCTAAAGGGCTCTATCGCCAAATGTCCATCAGATCGTTCTCGTCAGCCGTTTTTTTTGTTGAAAAAAATCAGGCAAAAAAAAAATGGATTTTAAGGGATTTTAGGGCTTCTCGAAAATTGTTTTTCGTGGTCCGGAGTCTGTTAGGTATTTTGACGACCTCAAGGTCAAGGTCATCGCTACAAGGTCATCCCTACAAGCTCACAGCTGACCTGACCTATTTCACAGCCTTGTACATTTACGTACATCTGGGGTAAAACGGAAGGGCTTTAAAATGGTGAGAGGCACGTTGGTGTCCATAATTTCTTTTCCCATTTTAAAGTGAACAGTAAATGTTGATATATTTGTTGACATCTTTAAGAGTGTGAGAGGCCCATGACGTAAACAAGTCGATGTTTGCGACTTTAGTCTGAGATGAATTCCATTTAATTTTTATATAAAGTTATCTGTATCTCTCACGATCATTGCCCCCCCCAAACCCTACACCCCACCCCCCCCCTTGGGCCCACCAAAAAACACACCGAATTAACGATGAACATAAACTCGGTAATGAAAACCTTTTAAAACTTAGAATGAACAGCTCCTCTGTTTTGTTTGCCCCCAGCCAGGTCATTAATACCCTTCATCTTGATGGTGACCATGAGTTTCTATGCTATAAGATAAGATAAGATAAGATTCTTTTATTGATCCCAATAAATGGAAATGTTTTTTTTTTTTTTATTGCATTATAAATTTTCAGCACATAATTAAAACAATTTGAACACAAGACATTTATAATAAATTATTTTCAAACAGCCGTGCAGAGAGTTCTCTTAGCCAAATCGGGGACTAATAAGTTCCCATGAAGATATGTGTAGCGTAGAGAGTACCTTAAACGTCGTCCGTAAATTAAGTCCCATGACTTGTCATCTTCTGATCTGGCCAAGCTGACCACTCGGTGATTTGACCAGGTTTTAAAAAAATATATATAAGGGCAAAGGAGGGGCTTGTCAGATTTTGTTCGGTGGTTTGAGCTCGGACAATGAAATGTGGTGGGAGAAAGTTTCAGTGAACCCAGAGACACATTGAGAAAAAGTTCCTCTTCACTCTACCTGCACTGTGACGTGACCATTCAGTGTGTATTTATCCGACGTAGAAAACAAGCCGAGCGTGAAACTCCAAGTCAAAGTCAACTCCGTCAGACCACCAGTCCACCTCCCTCTTCCCCTGCCCCCCGCCCCCCCCCCTCCTTTTTTATCTTGGCCAAACCACAATCAGAACTGCACATTTCTAAATCTTCGCTGACATGAGAACCAGAACTGCACTTCTCTCTAACAAATGTTTACACAAGGTTGATGCCATGTCGAGACCGTGGAGGACCAGCGCTGAACTTTGCCGTTACCTTACACGTTACTGCGCGTACCTGGACGCCCCCAGCTCTAGATCTAGCTCCGGACAGGTCTGGCCCGCACCAGTATACATTACTTACCGCATGACAAGACATTTAGAACAGGCCGCTAATTGCTTGTGGTCATATATCAAATGGTCATGGGAGTCTGGCTTTTCATGAGTGCTACACGCAAGAGTTCAACTCTCAACTCCGAGATGTGGATCTTTAAAAAAAATCATAATAATAAAGAAGTCAATGGGTGGTTTTAAGATGACTTTAGATTTTAAAAAAGGGAGATTTATTCAGGTATTTATTATTATTTTTTTAAATTGATAATTGTTACCTACCACCAGGGCATAACTTTCAGATGTTACTGATTTTACCCTAAAATATTTTTTCTTTATATTTATATTTTAAATGGACGGGTTTGACTTGAGTTTCAAAAAGAAATATTTATAAAATAATTTTAAATGTAATAAAAAGAGGGATGGATGTTTATCGACAACAAAAACCATAGCATCAAATAAAACTTGCTGTTTGAGAATCGTTCTGTTGGGGTTGAAAATGCGTGTTATTAATGTATTTCAAGCATGATATTTTACTTGCGTTTTCCCTCACCCTAAAAGAAGAAATACAAAAAATGGTTTCGGAAGTACACGTACTCCTAAATGCAGCACTCAAGAATTAGTGTAGTCAGTTTAGTTTACCCAGATCTCACCGGCCGTGTGCAGACATCACCCAAGCCTCACGGGTGGGACCTGACACAGTATTTAGATTGCCCTGGGTCACAAGGACCGTACACCAGGCATGAGTGCTGACCAATACGACGGTGAGTGGTCAGTGTCTGACCAGCAGCTCCCGTCAGGCGGGGGCATTTCTTTCAGGGTGGCCGCCATTCCCCGAGGCACGATGGGAATTTTGGCATGCAGTAAAAAAAAAAAAATTGAAGTGAAGTGAAGTGGTCATCGTCTGCTTAGCGCACGTGCAGACGATTAATGGCGACAAGGTATCATCTCCAGTGGTTCTAGACATAGTAAGGCCGATAAGAAAAGACAGGTAATTGACTCTTTCTTCTTGCTATCACTTGCAACCTTTGATAAACCACTGGTACGAGGTGTCGGTGGAAAAATTCATTACTATACTATATTTACACTCTCGGTATGCGATTCCAATTCCAGTATCGATATTTTACCCGACTTTTCATCTATTTACTAAGTCGCCAAAATGCTATTGTATTGTTTGAGTTTTAATCAAGAAACTCTAGAATCAAATTTTGCCATATCGAGTCGGTTTCAAGCTATGGCATGTTGTTATAGATAGACACAAACGACCAGCCACTATATAAAATATAAGATAATATTAAAGATAATATGATCTGACAAGTTATAATCAATCTGCCATGTTTTTGTATGTTATGGTATTTAATTATAATATTTTGTATTATGGTTGATATATTATACTATATCATATCAAAAATTATATTAAAAAAGGGATAGAAAAAATGAGATAGTAAAAAAATAGAATGGACTGGAATAAAAATAGAATGAAATAAAATATAATAGAATGGAATAGAGTGGAAGAGAAAGGAATAGACTAGAATGACATGTGATAGAGTAAAATGGAACAGAATGCAAAGGAATATAATGGAGTGTAATAGAATGGAATAGAAAGGAATGGAATCGAATGAAATAGAATAGGATAGAATAGAAAGGAATAGAATAATACTCGAGTCTTTAAAGGCTCTTAATTTAAACGTTATTTTCCCCTCTATTCACTCTATTCACTCTATTCCCTCTATATATCGTTACATTTTAAGAAGAATATGATTTTTAAACAAATTAATTAAAAATTATAATATCTTTTTTTTTTAAAACTCAAATTCCTAAACCTTAATTCTGCCGATGGTGTCGGTTCCCTGTACCATTTGAAAGAATAGAATAATAATATAATATGGTGGTCGTACGCGTCGAAATGGGGGAAAAGATTTGAAGGACTAAATATCTCTCCTGACAAAGCGGTGAACATCATGTTTAGATCGCCAAGACGCACCGGAGGATGTGGCACGACAATCAATGAAAAGGTTAACGAATAATTGAACTTTTGTGTACACTTTCTCAATTATGGCTGGGGGTCCTGATGCTTTGAGGTCATAGTCACAACTTCCTACTTCACATATACCTAATAACTATTACCATTATGAACTTTTAAGACACATTAACGACTAGGAACTTTTAGGAAATACTAGCTAATATCAAATTGTAGGACCTATTACTAGTACTATAAACTTTTAGGATATACTTTTAACTACTATAAAACTTTTAAGACATATTAATACATATATTTAGTTCAACTATCAGCGACGTTTATGAACTTATACACTTTTAAGACCTTTTAGCTATACTATAAACTTTTAGGGCCCCTAATGACCCCCAGAACCCCAATTCGAAGGCACTTTTCTGTGGGCCAGAGACTTACGTCACGGCCTCTACTTCAATTTACTTTTATCATCTGTGCTCCTGGGTGTGGACTCGCATGGCGTCTGGGGAAGATACTTCTGAGCTGGGGCTCGATGACAAACTCACTGGGTTTGCAGATTGTCGAGTTGTATGAGAATGTCAATGGAGCTTTTTGCACATTGTCTGGCGAGTTCTTCACGATCAGGGCTTCTCAAAATGAGTTTTCCAAAATGTTTACTTTTTTTTTTTCCAATTTAATTCATGATCGAGTTGTTTAGTGTCGCGGGCGGCGACCCGTGACTGTTAAAAGCCATTTTCGGCGTTTTGAAGGAACAGACGCGGCCATTTTGTTGCTACTAATCTAAACTGACAGGCTGCTCCAAAAAAATAAATAAAAAAATCAGTTCTTTACTTTAACTATTTCTAAAAATAGCTGCTTAATTAAAAAAAAAATTTCCGAAGCCTGAGTTAAAAGGATGAGACTGAGATGCTTAAAGCGCATGCGTATTGATTTTTAAGATACGCCAATCGCGATCCACTCCCAAATCCAATATTAACCTATGACACGGGCTGCGATGCAGCAGTCATTTGTGATTTGTTTATAGATGTGATAAAGAAAGTCGAACCTAGACACACACACACACATACACACACACACATACACACACACATATATATATATAACTGTTCTACAAAAATATTTTCTAATATGTAAGTGAACGGTTTAAATAGCTTTATTAGGCCTTCATCCGAAATAGATCATCTGACTTAGGCTCTACGCCTCGGACAGCGACACATAACGTCGGTCACCAACGGTAATTTTTTTTTTTTTTTTTTAAATGACTGACTTTTTTTGAATTATGTTTTTTTTCCGCGCGTGTGCCGTCTTAATCCTTTATCATCCACCAAATATCAAGTCAACAGGCTCTACGCCTCGGACAGCGACACATAACGTCGGTCACCAACGGTAATTTTTTTTTTTTTTTTTTTAAATGACTGACTTTGTTTGAATTATGATTCTGTTCCGCGCGTGTGCCGTCTTAATCCTTTATCATGCACCAAATATCAAGTCAACATAAATATAACGGATGCTCTTCCTGGAATCCGTTGATTCCATACTGCCTATCCCACCTTTTAATGTGTGCTCATATCAAGTAAAGTAACTTAAACTAAAGAAGAGCATGGCTTAACACAGGTTTAGAACCTCTGATACCAATCCATCCTACTCTCCTGGGCGTATCAAGGGAGAGCGGTCTGTGAGATTGCAAGGCTGGTATCTGCAGACAGTTGGTATTCCATTTCAGACACGCCTTGCTAGCCGCGGGAGATTTCGCGTGGTAGCCTCCTTTGGGCAGCTCTGGGAAAACCCGGTGTTATTCCTGGTGGGCATTTCTTAGCCATATACCTCTGACACTGAAGACGATTTTGTGTGTTATAGCATATAAATAAAATATGACAGGGTGTTGCAGAAACTTTGCGATGGCGAAGTGGCAAGGATAATAAACACAGGGTGTTAACAATAAAATGATATAAAAATTAGTTCCTTAAAAAAAAAAGTACTAAATTTGATTGCTTAAAATGCACTTTTACTTTTATTTCTTTATTTTTGTCTAATTTTATTTTATTTTTATAGTTCACATCTTTTTTAAAATTTAATTTCTTATATATATTTTGCTTCTGGCGTGGCTGCTTCCTTTTGCATAACCGCCCATATTAATACTATATTAATAGTATTGAGTGGGTGGGAGGGGGGGGAGCTGTTAAACAGGGAGCGTTCATGCATGATGGTTGAACTCTGATAAAAAGATTGATTTGGTTCAAAGGTGAGTCCAGGAATTTAAAAAAAAAAAGTTAACTTCTCATTTTTAATAATATATGCCGACATTTAAACAATACTCCTACAGACAGTTCTACAGTCAGTCCTCATACGATCCTATATATAGTCTTAAAGACAGTCCTATTCTATACCCGTGGCTCTTTATTGATTAATATAATCGTCACCTCCGAAAATATTCATCCTTTTTACCTGAGTTCAACCGTCACTGCTCGCTGCACTATTAATATAAAACTGACTGAGTAAGGGGAGAGCCGGTTGTGAAAAGGAAGCAGCCACACCAGAAGTAAAATACATACAAGAGATAATATACACATCAGGCGTCGATTTAAATAAAACAATGGAAAAAAAATAAAAAAAGGGAAATAATTGCTTACATTAGTATTATGCTTGATTTATATTTTTATCTTAATTATGTTATGAATTCAAAATAATAATATCCAGAGTTAGGTGATAAAAATTACTAAAAAACTGAGAACATTCTGAGAACCATTGTAAAAAATGAACCAATTATGAAAGAAAGCCAGCAACCTTACCGAAAACAATTTTCTCAGCAAATCCCCCATATACTAAAACTGTCCCAGACCTACAGGCGCGCATTTCATTTCAAATCTATTTTGTCCAGTGTTCTCTGACAGTCTGTGCTGTAGACGTGTTTGTTTATTTCCATCCATCCAGCCAGCCAGCAATTTGAGAAATGTCTCATACACCCGGACATAAAACTGTAGGCATGGAATCAGTGCTTGGAATCTCCGCCAACAACGCAAGGGCACATACATTTTTAATATTTTTCTTTTAACGTTCTCTCTCCCTCTCTCTCTCCTCTTTCTCTCTCACTCTTTCTCTATCCTCCTCCTTTCTCTCCTCTCTCTCTCCCTCCTCTCTCTCCTCTTTCCCTCTCTCTCTCTTTCTGTATCCCCTCTTTATCTCCCCTCTCTCCCCCTCTCTCACCCCTCTCTCCCCTCTCTCTCTCCTCTCTCTCTCTCTCCTCTCTCTCTCTTTCTACAGTTGTAAGATAAATTCTCCTCCATGGCCCTATTATTATTATATTATTATTATTATTATAAGTGGTTTTATATAGCGTGGTACTCACGCTGTACATACAATTTAACAAACATAACCAAAAACTTTTTAAAAATTAATTAACATACATTAATTAAATGAAACAAAACAAATGTATATTTAAAACCATTTACGTGTCAATCCATGGATGACACCCAGCAGCATGGTTTTTCAGTCAGAGGTGGGAATCAGTCAGGATAGTACAGTTTAAAGAGAAGTGTTTTGAGTGCAGTTTTGAAGGCTTTGATGGTCGGTATATTGCGATGTGTAATGAAAGATAATTCCATTGTTTGGGGGCACAGAAAAAGAAAGATCGTTCACCGTATGTTTTTTGTGCGAGTCTTGAGGACAGAAAGAATACGGACTACATATTACCAAAACTATCTTCCTAAAGCAATGAAATAGTTTTAAAACATTATTTTCCCGCTCTCCTGTCATAACCTATACTTTTGTCCGCCCCCCCCCCACCCAAAATGGTAAAAAAAAAAGGGGGGGGGGGTGTGATAATTTTATTTGAGACTTCTTGGCAGTTTCAATGATATTTATTTTGCCAAGCCTCTAAGTTCGGAGACGCTTTGGTGACATTCAAACAACTAGTAGAATAATTGAGGCAAATCAGTTATACGCACATCTAGACATGACTTTCTGGAAATAATTTGTGTATTTCTTTTGTGAGCGGAGCAATCGGATCTTTTTACCCACAAGTGCGAGTTGTTTGTATTTCTTGAACGGGGATATAATAGTATCGAATATACGGCTGAGCAATATAATAAGTTAGAGTATCGTCATTTTCAAACTTTATTAAAAAGTCGATTACGATTTAACTTGCATTACGCGGAATCAAATATTTGGAGTGAGATTCGTAAACTGTGTATGTCACGGTGTATGTCACGTAACGGGTGCAGACGTGTTCTTGTCTGGGATATAAGGCTTACAATTTTTAATGACCCTTAAGACCATAAAGAGAGAGAGAGAGGGAGAGAGAAAGAGAGAGAACATATCGTGTTCTCTTTTGAAAATTTAAGAAATGTTTAATGTAATGCTATTATAAATCATGGCCAGGTATGTAACAACGTGGGGGCTAGGCCGGGAGAAAAATATAGGATGGTACAACGGAATGAAACTAGGGAAAGTGGGGTGGGGGTGGGAGTAACAAAACGGTGGCAGGAACTGGGAGCCACGAGGTGTCAAATTTTTCAACCATTTTTTTTCCTCAGGGGTTCTCAGAGGCAGAGTTTAGGTGCTGTAGTAACGATGCAACCTCTTAAAGGGGCGAAATATTTGAGAACCGCTGACAGGTTATGTCTCGTGGAGATATAATCAAGAATATATTATTATAAAGATGACTTCAAGTGTTTTTTATAAGTCGTTATTATTATTTTAAACTAGCCAGAAATATAATCAGCTGAAAACACTTCTGATGTTTAGCAATGGACGTCATTGATGTTGCTTCAAAACTAAACTTAAACAACCCCTAAAAACAAAGTTTAGTTTTCGTATAGATCCTTTGTAAAAATGTACTATCGAGCAGTGGGGTGGGGGGGTGGGGGGTGGGAGTGAAAGTTGGACAAAACATGCATACAAGTAACGCACTTTATAAGAATCCCAATTAGTGCTGCCGCCGCCGCAAGTCTCGCAAACACAAAGGATTTTCACGCCCCAGAACTATATGACTACATTAATGCCCCACCCACACTTGTACACCGCAGATTTACTTCGCCAACTATTTCAGAAAAAAACATTAACAAATATTAAGCACCAAACGCACTTGTGATTTTTTTGTTTGTTTTGGGGGGGGGGGTTGTTTAAGAATCTCATTTAGCGCATTATCGAGAATTTTATTTCGTGAAATCAGTGTCATCATATTTACTTTACATTCCCCTACAGAAAAACAGGAAAAACTCATTTTTGGGGGGTTAGGGGGTGGGGCTGAACATTTGATAGCACGCGTTGTCATCGGCAACGAGCCACAAACAAAAACGAAGTTAATATAGAGCAAAGGTCACCAAACTTTTTTTTCACAGCAGACCGGATTAGGAGAAAAAATGCTGAGCGCGGGCCGGATCTCATTCTGTACAATACTTGCAAGCCAGAACCGTAGCTCTGGGGAAAAAAAGACGAAAGCATAAATTTAGTATTCCATGTTAATCATGGTGGGTGGCGTGCAATGCAAAAAAGCTAAGAGAGCTAACATATTTAATGACTCAAAAGTGAGCAAAGAAGACGACGCTAGCTAAAAGATCGGTTCCATCAGACCTATAGTATAGTGCGCACCTATTCGAATCTCACAAACTAAGCAGTAGAAAAAAAGGTTAGTGAGATTTGTGAAACTGACCTTTGGCCTTCAAGATATCATCAATGTTTTGGATTGGAATTGCTGCATCCAATCAAAAGAATTGTTTTTAAATGTTCACCAATCCCTCTCGATCGACGTGTTGCCTTCACATGCTTTATTTATGTTTGCTCACAGACATACGTTTTCCATGCATGCCGCAAACGGATGCCAACTCTTCCGTTGTCTGAAAGTCCTAATTGACACCACACGTAAACACGAGAAGTTTCGAGAGATCAGTAGACTCATCCAGTGCCAGAGAATAGCACACCAAGCTCCTAGCTTTCTCACGTATCTGTAGCACTATGATATGCTCTCTCTCTCCGCATCCTTCTGTTCTCCGTACAACTGAACTCACCCAAGGGCTGTTAGTGCCAACCATGGCGACTATGATTTTTAATGTCCCCGTATGTTTCCAACACTCAGATTGCTTTCACCCGTTTACTACCCAGTTTGTTGTAGCTATCAGACTATAACAGTGGTTCTTAACCTGGGTTCGATAGAGCCCCATGGGTTCGGTGAGTCAGTCTCAGGGGTTCGGCGGAGGTCCCAAAAAAAAAAAATCAGAAAAAAAAAACATACTTTATTTTTCCTTTTAAGAAGGGTTCGATGAAAGCGCATATGAAAGTGGTGGGGCTCGGAACCCCTAAAAAGGTTAAGAACCACTGGACTATAATATATTAGCGGGAATATGCTTCATGGAAATTGATTATAATTTTATTTTTAAAAATTTTAAAAAGCTATTCCTAAAAATAACAACCTGAGGTTACTGGGTAGGTTTTTTTAAATGATGTCATCATTTGTTAATTAATTCTTATTGGAATATATCTTGTTTTATGCTTATCTGAGTTCGACTTTGAGCCACGTTAAATTTCACCAGTAACTTTATTTTTACCAGTGATAGGCGATGATAACGTGATCTGTACGTCCTATAATAAAAATTATGATCAATAGCAAATACACGTCTGCAAACCAAAGTGACCGCACATTGTATAATAAACGTCGATCATCTACTTTTACAAGTTAAAATTTTTGACGCCAGCTTAACTCGACCCCACTAGATCCCACTAGATCCCACAAGGCACTGCGATGCGAGTAGTTATTGTATTCATTTTACATTATGCACGCTTATCTATTTACTATTAAGATACCGTATTGTACGATTTAAAGACGATACTGTACGATTTTTGGAGTTTGAGAGTAAACAAGTCTGTAATAAACAAGTAAATCTAGGTACAGTATTTTAAAATTGAAAATGGTAAAGTAAGGCGCATAGCAGCCAGGAGGTCTCCACACTTGTGAAGATCTCCTAGTATTCTGAACATAATATTGAAATTTAAATTATATTATATCACAACATCTCGAGTTCCATAAGTTTTATCAAGCAAGTTCAAGTACCGTCGGCCGACCCGTGGAACTAGCCTCGCAGGCCGTATTTGGCCCGCGGGCCGTAGTTTGGTGACACCCTGATATAGAGGATTAAAAGAAACAACTAAAAAGGAAGAGCGATTGGGAGAGAGAAAGAGAACTTTATGGACAAATGGAATTCGAAACATAATGAAAAACTAGAACATTAATTTTTTAAAAATATAAATAGTTTAATATTTCAAATGGCAACCTGCTTAACCATGTACCATTGGGATTTACCTGCTTAACCATGTGCCATGGGAATTACCTGCTTAACCATGTACCATTGGGATTTACCTGCTTAACCATGTGCCATGGGAATTTACCTGCTTAACCATGTACCATTGGGATATCCCTGCTTAACCATGTACCATGGGGATTTACCTGCTTAACCATGTACCATGGTAATTTATCTTCTTAACCACGTACCATGGGGATTTACATGCTTAACCATGTACCATGGGGATTTACCTGCTTAAACATGTGCCATGGGAATTTACCTGCTTAACCATGTACCATTGGGATATACCTGCTTAACCATGTACCATGGGGATTTACCTGCTTAACCATGTACCATGGTAATTTATCTTCTTAACCATGTACCATGGGGATTTACCTGCTTAACCATGTATCATGGTGATTTTCCTGCTTAACCATGTCCCATGGTGATTTACCTGCTTAATGATGTACCATGTAATTTACCTGCATAACCATGTGTCATGGGGATTTACCTGCTTAACCATGTACCATGGTGATTTACCTGCATAACCATGTGTCATGGGGATTTACCTGCTTAACCATGTGCCATGGGAATTAACCTGCTTAACCATGTACCATTGGGATATTCCTGCTTAACCATGTACCATGGGGATTTACCTGCTTAACCATGTGCCATGAGGATTTACCTTCTTAACCATGTGCCATGGGGATTTACCTGCTTAACCATGTGCCATGGGGATTTACCTGCTTAACCATGTACCATGGGGATTTATCTGCTTAACCATGCACCATGGGGATTTACCTGCATAACCATGTGTCATGGGGATTTACCTGCTTAACCATGTACCATGGTGATTTACCTGCATAACCATGTGTCATGGGGATTTACCTGCTTAACCATGTACCATGGTGATTTACCTGCTTAACCATGTCCCATGGTGATTTACCTGCTTAATGATGTCCCATGGTGATTTACCTGCTTAATTATGTACCATGGTGATTTACCTGCTTAACCGTGTACCATGGTGATTTACCTGCTTAACCATGTACCATGGTGCTTTACCTGCTTTTAATCTAACATCATGGTGAGTTACCAGCATAATCTTACATTATTTGCGCTTTACCTGCACAATCCTGCACCATGGTGCTTTACCTGCTTAATCTTGCACCATGGTGCTTTACCTGCATGTTCCTATACACCCCATTTGCTTCACCTGCATAATCATACAACATTGTGCTTTGCCTTATAATCTTGCGTCCTTTTGATTTAGCTTTTTCCTCACTGTTACATTACTTAAGACATCACATGAAAAGTCGATCGAGTGCATGAACCAGGCCACTTGTTCCTACTTAGGTTCTCAATGACGTAGAAGTGCCTGGCCTTGATGTATTCACATGTTTTAAACACCCCCTCCCCCCCCCCCTGATCTAGAGATTGAGAATTATCTCAAGGTTGTTAAGCTTTTTTTTTTTTTCGATAAGTAATATATCAATGATGTGACTTCAATTAAGAGTGCATCAGTGCGAGGAAAGAGTTGTCGCACTCAAGTTATAAATGGCATTTTAGAAGCAGTGAGACGGAGCTACAGGAATTCGACACACACGCTCACACCAAAAAGAAAAAACGGAACAACATTAAACAAGTAAATAATGTTTTCAGAGATGTTGCGCACCAAGGCGTGCAACTGCCGCTTGTTGCATGTTGTACACACTAAAAAGAAAAAAAGAAAAAAAATGCTTCGTTGCCACCAACAAGATCACTCGTCATTTCTCCCGGGCGTACCGAGCATTAATGAGGCTTTCCTACGAGAGACAAAAGAGGAAGTTGAAAAATGACGGCGCATGCGCACCCAGTGATTATCCGTCAAGAAGTGACATGAGCAGAGTTAAATGTACAGTAGGTTGCTGGAGAGTTGCATTAACATAAAAAATGGGAACGAGAAAATGTAGCGGTATCCCCCCACTCCCCCTTTCGTAAAACTGTAGTGAATCAGGTTGGCAGTCACTTAGGTCTTAAGGTAAATTTTCTACTTTGTTATTTCAACCGTTTTAACCAGACCGAAAAAACAACTTACTGCCAACAACATGTTTTATGCCTAACATTAATGAGGTTGTTGTTAGTTTTGATGTACAAATGTACCAATGTTCAAATGGTTAAGTCGCAGAGTGATGCCATTTGGTATGGCCATAGACAGGTCCACTGTACGTTAAACACGTACACAAGTGGTTTCCTACCGTACAGGTCAGCTGTATGTGAACAACACGCTACGTCCATCAGGTCAGTAAAACATGTCATACAGAAAGCTTAGGGTGAATACCCAGAATTTCTCTTAATATCACATCTGCCATGAATGATCTGTCGCGACACTTAAGGCTCTAAGATAAATTGAGAATGGCATCTGCCACAGGGCCCCCAAGAAATGGTAAGCTACTTAATGCCATAAATACCCACAACGAATAAAAGCAGACGATATTCAGTTGCAATCAAACCATCCAATATAGCCATCCATTCGACGTCCGGAGATTTCACTTATTCTGCCTCGGTTTTAAAAGACCTCAACCAGACCACATTCATACACAAATGGTAGCTACTTAATGCCATAAATACCCACAAAGAATAAAAGCAGAAAATATACAGCTGCAAACAAACCATCCAATAGAGCCATCCATTCGACATCAGGCCGGCAATGAACTTATTTTGTCTCTGTTTTGAAAGACCGCAACCAGACCGCACTCATGCCGAAAACAAACCCCACTCATTCGCTGGGTAAATAACGTCAATCGACATGCTCATTCAATTCATCAAGCTAACAGACCTCTTGTAGGCCCTGTTGTAGGCCTTCCAGGCCATTTGCGCCACGAGACCCACCCTGAGACCACCAGGCTAGCAGACCTTTTGTACCACGAGGCCCCCCACGAGACCATCAGGTTGGTGGCCGACATAATTACCATAAGTCTGGCTGAAATAATCCCCACCAAAAAAAAAAAAAAAAAAAGTCTGGCTGACATAATCACCACCAGGCTCACCAGCTGTAGCGCCTATGAGCCACCCTCTGAGATGTTCATTATTTTCTAATCAGTCAATTCATCCCCCCCCCTTGTGTGTACCACGCCATGATTTATGCCATACACACACCAATGGACTATGTTGTTGCTGTTGCTGTTGCTGTTTGGTCTCGGCGTTGATTAGCCTTGGAACAAGTCACGCACCCCCCCCCGCCCCCGCCCCCACAACCCTTGAGTCACGGGTTATTTTCACGGCCACATCATTGTGTTCTACCACATACAGGTAAACCACATCCACTCATCGTCACGCTTTTGTTCATCTCACCGGTGTGGATTGAGTGAACTTAAATTTATCTTTTTTTTTTTTAAATTAAAGAGGATATGTTTTGCTTATATTGCATTAATTTAATATTTAATTTATTATTATTCCAGTCAAAGGTGGACGTGCTTAGGATCCAGCACTGAGACTTCAAATATTTTATGAGATTAATATTTAAATGTGATGAACTGTACTCAACCCGACGAGGTTGTCAGCTCATTAATGTGTCGGTGTTATCTCCCTGAGTAGAAAACTTGGCACCTGAACTTCGTCTCCCCCCCCCCCCCCTCTCTCTCTCTCTCTCTCTCTTTCGTGCGGTCTCTCTCTTTCTCTCCCTCTCTCTCTCTCTCTCTCTCTATCTCTCTCCCTCTTCAGCTAAATATGGGAAACCGAACACCAGTTTGCAATAGCTTCCAATAAGTTACCTTTTAAATAAAATATTATTTAGATTATGTTTTGTTTTCCCTTTTTAATCTATAAAAAGAAAGATAAAAGTGATGAAAAAAAATGTAAATCGATGTCTTTCGTTGACGATATAAAAACATCTGTAGGTACAATGAAAACAAAGTCTTTCCAATATCTCCACCATATTTTCACATTCTAATTTTTTTTTTGTTTTTTTTTTTTTTTTTTTTTTTTTTTTTTTTTTTTTTTTTTTTTTTTTTTTTTTTTTTTTTTTTTTTTTTTTTGGGGGGGGGGGGGGTGGTGGGTTTAAGCTCTTAAAAAAAACACCAACAAAAGACACACAAAAAGTTGCTCCACTCTTAAGTTCGCTATCAGGACCCCAGAGATTCTCCGATCGAAATCTTGGTAATGAAAAGCACACCTTTACCTTTACTTTAGTTCTGAGTGATTGCCCTTGATTCGTTTTACACACCGCCACTTTGCCATCAAGCACCAACGATCAACAAAAGCCGGCGCGTAAACTCCCCGAAGTGATCGGTGCGTAAATTATGAATCATAGAGTTCTCACCAGCATTTTGAAAGGATTTCCAGCGTCTTCCACAGAAACAGTTGCGCGAGGCAGTCACGAGGGCTGATGTTGCTCGGGCTAGAAAAACAAGGTCTTTTGATCTACTCTGGCACGAGGGTTGGGAAAAAAAAAGGGTGGGGGGAGGCTACATAAGGAAATAATAAAATCTCGCTCATCCGTGACTGTAGTTATATGACATGGAACAGCACCGAGCGTCTGCGTGGACGAGCTATTTTTAGATCAGTCTTTGAGGTACAGATGAGTCTGTTCGGAGAGACGATAACGGTGGTCTGTGTTTCTGTCACTGATTGTCTCTGGGTCAGTGGGTGTATTTTCTAGAATTGGGGCGTCGTGGAATGTCAAACGCCAACACCCTGGTTGTGAAGCATGAAACAGCCAGCCAACTAGCACATATCTGCGCCTTTTTTTTTACCTTCTATAGTTTGGGCGACTATGACGCACACGTTTTTTTTAACAAATAGTTAAACCTTTTGAACTTTGAACTTTGCAAGTGCCAAGAAAACCTACCTCCGTGGATAATGAAAAGTTTTCTTGCAGTGGGTGTTGGGGGGACTTTCTTTGGTCCTGTTCCTTGACATCCTTCCGTGAACTGTAACCGTTGCTAGGCGTAAAACTTCACCTTGACGTATAATTCAATGATGTCTCAGAGAGTCCTAGCTCGTAGACAGCTTCACGTTTCAAAAGATAGTAATTACTGATGGACTGCATTTCTTGTGTTTGATGAAGGCTCTAAGCCGAAACGATTGACTCTTTTGTCCTGTTTATGAATACAAGTTTAGCACGCCTCGTCCTTATATTTATTCATGTTTCAAGCCCTCCGTGACTATTTCAGTAGCCAATTACTCTCGAGGCCATATCTATTAATGTGTACACGAGTCTGCGCCGTAATGGCTAAGCTATATATCATATCGTTTGGCTTTAATGACAAAAATGGCTTAAACGTGGGGTTTTTACCCCCCCCCCCCCAAAAAATCCATTTTCAAATCATTTTTAACTATTGAGAAAACAGATGCATGGCTCTCTGACTCTAACGCTGCCTCGTTACGTCACAGAATGATCGTGTTTTGATATAAATCAAAACAATTTTCCTACAAATATTCAAATGTGAGTATTGATATTTTTTTTTTACCCACAGTCGTAGTAACATCTAAGATTTATAATTACTATTTTTGAACTTGCTATATCAGATTCAGGTACTTTCATTTCTGGCATTGTTTTGTTCTTCTCTCCTTGTAAAAAATAACCAGTATGTAGTGTGAAACATGTCTGTGTTAAGTAATCAACAAGATATCGAATCAGTCAAGGCTTCCACTGATTGCTTACAGCTACTATTCACATCAGGACATTCACACGCATTCTTAGCTTTGCCCGAGAAAGAATGAGAATTTGACAATCTTCGATAAATCAACTAAGGGGGGAGAATTACTCCGCCAGTCATGGAGTTCATTCCCCAGATTCATCGGGTTTCCCCCCCCCCCGAGAGTTGGGGTTGGGGGGGGGTTGTATTATCTGTTCCACAAACTTAATTTCTCGTTCCCCCGTCCGAGAGAATAAGCCAGGGCACTCTAAAGTACCTTTTACACTGTTTTGTGTGAGGTACGTTTGATCTCAACATGATGTTAACTGCTCTCGCGAGATCTTACGGCCGCATTGATACTCTATACAAGAGACATGATTGGGTCGAGCGATAAACTGCGCGAACTTTTGGCTGTGAAGCGAATTGTGCCTTACTCTTAAACACGCGACCTCATCTCACCACAGAGATAGATTCAAATAGTCAAATTCAATAAGACATGCCCCCCCACCCCACCTTGCCCCAACCCCCAAGCAAAATGTAACTCTCTCCACCAGGTAAAACAAAAATCTGTAAAGTCCAGTTGTGTTGCTTGATCAAGAAGTTAGTAAAATGAATACATTGATTATAGTGATTAAAATTAGTATAATGATTACATTTAGTATAATAATTACACTGAGTATGTTTGCAATCAATATTATGATAATAATTATTAAATTTATTATAATGGTTAAAATGTGTATACTGATTACAATTAATATAATCACTACAATTAATATAATGAATACAATTAATAGTTTGTTTACAATTAGTATATTGATTAAATTTTCGGAACATTCTCTGAACCATGTTGGCCCGCTTTATATTGTGAGGACAATGTGTTTCGCAAAGTCAACTTTTACATCTTAGCGTGTACTATTAGGGTGGTTACACAGGCCACTTTGAATTCAACTTACAACACGTGATTAAATGAAATGAAATTTTTTAACATAAAGCTTAGTTTGATATAGTTGTACAGTTACTAGATTAAAAATATAAAAAACAACCAAAAAAAGAAAAAAACGATTAATAAATAAAAGTCATTTAGCACATAGTTTATAATGGCATAAATGGCATCATTTTCATCGGGTCCAGTCAATAACTAGGTGATATCATTTTCATCGGGTAAAGTCTATAACAAGGTGATGTCATCATTTTCATCGGGTAAAGTCTATAACAAGGTGATATCATTTTCATCGGGTAAAGTCTATAACTAGGTGATGTCATCATTTTCATCGGGTACAGACTAAAACCAGGTTATGTTACCATTGTCATCGGGTACAGTCTAAAACCAGGTTATGTTACCATTTTCATCGGGTACAGTCTAAAACCAGGTTATGTTACCATTTTCATCGGGTCCAGTCTAAAACCAGGTTATGTTACCATTCTCATCGGGTACAGTCTAAAACTGAGCAATGATATCCTTCTGGCTTATACTTGCCACCACTCAGGGTTGCCCTGACATCGTAACCATGGTTCAGAGACCTAAAGTGGCCTGTAGAAATGAAACGAAGGAGCAACACTCAAACGGCGAGCCATCTTGTTTTAGAGACGGTTGTTGTGTTAAGAGCCCTGAGTGTTCTTACACAAGATAATGTTCTCAGGGGAAAAAAACAACATCAAGTTTTCAAATTTTAACGTCCAAAGTGATAAAGAGACAACCACCCCCCCTCCTCGCTTTTTTAATATTTTTTTTTAACACCCTCTGAGCTCCACCCCTGGTTGACAAAATCGGGTTAATCTGGAAAGTGAAACAAGAAAAACACCCAAAAAAAAAATAAAATAATAAAAAGAAAAAAAAAAATTAAACATGATAAACTGTGTCTTGAATTTACCGTTCATAAATTTCTGTTTAAAAGATTTCTGCTCGGAGCTGGATTCAAGGGATCACAGGTGGGACAGAAAGGCTAGTGGCCTTGCGAACCCTACGGCTTAAGAAACAATTGATTCAAAATAAACAAGTCCAATTTTTAAAACAAAAATTAAAGTGATAAGGTCGTGTATCGTGTTAGCGTAAAGTTGCCCAAGTTAGGCTAAAATCACAATTTGAAGGCATCCGTCTTAAGAATAGGGAAATTCAGACAACCGGGTGGAGAGAAGACCTTGGACAAAGACGAAACACTGCATCAAAAAATCTTGTCAAGAAGAATTATAACAGCGCTTGGGGAGTGGGGGGGGGGCGGAAAAAGGGTGGATGACACAGTGTTAATAAAGAATGGAAAAAAAAAACAAAACAAAACCAAGGTATCATATGCTTTGTTCAAGAGAACTGCAAAATGATCCGTTATCGTGACACACACAGCGTATTGGATGTTGAAGATGAACGTGAAAGACATGGAAGCTGAAACTGTAGGTGGACAGTGGGATCCCCCATGATCACAAGGCAATTTCAAATTTCCCCACACCTAGGGTTGTTGAGGTCAATATCGGCAAATAGTTATCGTATCTCTATTGACAAAATGACAAGAGGATATCTTTGTTTTGTTTTGCGAACAAGCCACCCGTTATATAAATATTTATATTCGGGAGAACCAACAAAAAAGTTAGAGAAGGTACAAAAACGAAAAGCACACATACAACACAAATAAGACGTTTACTGATGTAATTTACAACAAATGTCTGGCTGGATCAGATGAAGCATTAGGATGTCAACGAGACTCAGACAGACTAAATGCCAAGATAACTTTTTGTGAGACTTGCCCGTTAAACGCCGCCTTTGCTTTGTGAGACTTTCCCATTAAACCGCCCCCTTTTGCATTAGGGTTCTCTTACACCGGATCCCAGTTTTATAAGTGTATAGTATTTCATTGCGTTATGCTTGTGGTTAGAAAATGCCACTGCCAAGGTCAGCTGCACAATGTCAACGGGGTATAGGGAACGGGATTCAAACTGTCAATTTAAGCCAATGGCGAATCTAAAGACCCCTAAAGTTTTTCCAGGGGTAATTCAACAACCCCTAATATACATAGTCCTTCGTATAAATCCTTTATATACATTTTTTAAAATCACTTTATTTTATTTATATTAATATTCAAATATCCCACCCACTTTTACACCGCAGATTTATTTCACAAACTTTTTTTTCTTCAGAAAAACAAAGGAAAATGAAAGGCGCCTATAACGTATACTTGCGGCATATATATATTTTTTTTAAAGAATCTGATTTCGCACAATTATCGGGCATTTTTTTTTTCTTCATAAAATTAGTGGCATATTATCGCCTTCAATTTCCCCTTGAAAAACAGGAAAAAACAGATTCTTGTGGGTACGGGTCGGGGGTGGGACTGAAAATTTGACAGAATGTGTTGTCATCGCAACGAGTCTTTGTAGCAAGTTTCAGCTCAATAAGTTGACGGGAAGTTGGTTCAATTAGCCACTGAAAGAGTTTGCCCGCCACGAACAAAGGCGAATTAGACAATTCCTAAAACAGTTTTTCGAATAACTCCTTTTTAATATTGTAATATCCGGGGGGGAGAGAGAGAGAGAAAAAATATTACGCACCAAAGGCACTGCGATTATTTTGGGTTGACTGAATCTCATTTTGTGCAGTTATCGGGAATTTTCCTTCATGTTGCACTTAAAAAATGGGAGGGAAAACTGATTCTATGGGGTTGGGGTTGGTGTAAAAGCTGAAAATTTTACAGAATGTGTCGTCATCGGCAAGTTTCAGCGCGATTGGTTGACGGGAAGTGGGCCATGAAGCCATGTGAAGTTTTGCTATAGCCACCCAGCCAGCCAACCATCCACGAACAAAAGCGAACTTAATAAAAATTGTACATAAAAAAAAAAAAAAGATATCCAAATTTTAATGTCTGCTTTTACATTAGATTTGTTAAGCTTCTTATCGTACAGTCCAGATGAGTGTGCCCTTGACCCGATAGAATCGTTGGGGGAAACTGTCATTTCCTCCAATTATTTCGTTCGCAAACAACTTTAAAAAAAAAAAAATCCAGATGTCGAATGTTTTATAGTTTTTTCCCACATACGATTAGTCTTGGTCGTTAACAAGTGTGGAGCAATGATCGTCATCTCTTCACCGACCGCCCGACTTTGAGTGATAAGCACGCTACACTATAGAGGAGATTGTTGGAGAAACTCAGACCCATGCCACTGTTACGGTTAGTGCCACGAGTAGAATCTCCCACAGCAAACCTATGATCAATAGGCCTTCCTCGTGTGTGTGTGTGTGTGTGTGTGTGTGTAGAGTTTCTCCAACCCCCATCTTTCAACACGTCAGCACCACTTATTGGATGTTGGTGGAATGCTTCTCAGCGTGAAGGACTTCTTTTTATTAAGCTTACCTCAATCTAAGGAAGTAGTCACGATCTGTTTCAGTGTGGTGACAACCCACCGAGTAGACAACCCACCGAGTTGACAACCAACCGAGTAGACAACCCACCAAGTAGACAACCCACTGAGTAGACAACCCACCGAGTAGACAACCCACTGAGTAGACAACCCACCGAGTAGACAACCCACTGAGTAGAAAACCCACTGAGTAGACCCACTGAGTAGACAACCCACCGAGTAGACAACCCAAAGAGTAGACAACCTATCGAGTAGACAAGCCACTGAGTAGACAACCCACAGAGTAGACAACCCACCGAGTAGACAACCCACTCAGTAGACAACCCACCGAGTAGACAACCCACCGAGTAGACAACCCACTGAGTAGACAACCCACCTAGTAAACAACCCACTGAGTAGACAACCCACCGAGTAGACAACCCACTGAGTAGACAACCCACCTAGTAGACAACCCACTGAGTAGA
>CAXITT010000360.1:653923-669869 GCA_964033795.1 Lymnaea stagnalis
AAAATTTAAAATATTTTTTTTTTTTTTTTTTTTTTTTTTTTTTTAAACAGTTGGCTTATTGCCATTTTGAGCTTTGTGTAAATTCAAGTCGAACATGGGAAACCGGGCAACAGGAAATAAAGACTGCACTGTTTAAAATAAAAATTTTAAAAAAAAATTAATTGTATAAATTATCATGAATGTAAGATCCAGTGGGGACTTTTTCAAAAAGAGCTTTGTTATTATTTTTATTTTTTTCTAATGGTTTTACATGACTTTATTATTCTCACACTTACCGATGCACGGTACTTGCAACATTATTTGCCAATTTATATTAAATTAGGAGTTTTGTAAAATTTTAATATTGACGTACCTTTTTTACGACTGTTAGGAGACCCAGAAAAAAAGTGCAAATTTTTTGTAATTCCATCAAATTTAAACAATTGAAACAATTGAAACGTTTATTGCTAGAAATACGAATTGTTCTAAGAGAAGGCGGTTATATTTACAACGTATAGAACTCGATTACACAGTGTAATGAATGGCGTCAGTTTCTGGAACTTTAAAATAACGGACACTGCGTCTCACCTTATCAAGAGGAAAAGACTTAAACACCTAAAAAAAAAGTGTTTTTTTTTTGTGGTTATTTTTGTTTTTTAAATGCATTAATTGTGTTATAAAGCAATGCATTAATAATTCTTGAAGTAGAAGTGTTTAATTTCTCGGGAAAGTTACATAAATGTAGCACCCAGTTACACATTGTTAATTGTTAGCTTATAGATCGCTGGCATGCTATTCTAGGCAAAATATCTTGAGGTATATGAAAGAGCTTCCCAATTCTCTAAGCACCAGTTGGTTGTTTGGGTATTTTTGCTGTGCGCACTGTTCTGCTTGCTGCATTGCAGCGTTCAGTTCTATATATAGCCCAGGGCACTGCAAATATTTAAATTTGTCGTTTAACTCGTATATATTATAAGAGCAGTAGATTTTTATCACACGCATTGTTAGCTTCACGAAATATCCAGGGTCTCGATGAATCATTCCAGTCTTCATAGAAACCTGCGCCATGTTCGTGGCTTGATGGATCCGTCAGATGCCTCGCCGAGACATGCAAAGGATAGATGTGTGTGTGGGGGGGGGGGCCTCCGCAGGCATTGTGCTGCGTAGAACGTGACACCCTTTTTTTTTTCCCGGGGGGGCTGTATCATGGAGCATAATTCTGAATGACTGATTGACACGATGCGTATTTAGCATGGCTTTTTATAAAACTACTGACAAGAAAAAATTGATGCGATTGGGGAGGGGGGGGGGATAATCAGCGGTTTCTCTTATTGTTCAGAGATAAGAATGTAGTCACCTAAAGGCAAATGAAATCTTGATCTTGGAAGTAGCAAAAGGAATGGCAATGGTAAATCGTGTAAGTAAAAAAGAAGATGACGAAAGAGCTCAGATACCGGATAAATTGCGCTTGGCTCTGTAAACTTCAGGACGAGATGAGAGAATCTCTTAATCTCTGACAGTTCTCGCCGTGCCACGATCTTGAGTCCGATTCTTAGAAACCTGCGCAGTTTTAATGTTTTCATCTAAGGAATTCAGCCGTCATTTCTACTACTTTTCTGTACGTCTTCAGGAAAACAAACAAACAAACAGATACGAATAATATTGAATGCTATGAATTCGCCACTAACATCCAATGCAAACTCTAAACATTGAGTCAGAAGACTCCGCACGTCTTGTACAGTAGCCAGATGGCTAGACCTTAAGTGTGCACAACTCGGGTGTTTGTAGTCATAGAGGTCTGCTGCCCCCCTCAGCCCCCCAAAACTGTTTATTGTAGAGAAAGTTATTTTAAGATCGCAATCAGGTTGCGTTGTTTATTGGACAAGCCTGTTGTCGCGTCTGCGCCGTCGGTGCACATTTCAAACTCGGAACTTTATTATTCTTACATAGAAATGTTTTGTGATTGGTTAATGTTATCGGCAGGGGCGAGCGCTCAGTTATTGCAGAGATTCACGCCGGGAAACAAAAGGGCATCCACCGGCCACGTTATAATCCATTCCTCGTTTATCCGCACTGGATAAAACCACGCACAAGTTATCCAAACATTTTATTTTTCTTTGTATTCAAAGTACAATCGTTTTTGTTTTTCACATCATATATGCCCAAGCCATAGTAGAGAACAGGGGATGACGGCAACCTGCGACCCGCGGGTAACATACGGTCCGCTGAAAGCTTAATGCAGCCCATACGACCTTCCGAGAACTGTATTGATGTTTTCGTAAAATGTAAAAATTGTGAATGATTATCTGTAAAAGCTTTTGAAAATTAATAATATCAGTGTAACTTTAAAAATAACAATCACAAAATGTTTAAAATTATTCCACTGCTTATTTTGCAACCGAACATATTCAATGAAGTATTTGGAACATTTAAAAAAAAAAAAAATCCATGTTGCTCTCTGCACAAAAAAGATCGCCCACTCTTGGAATAAACGTCCCTCTGCACAGAAAGCTAGCCCAACTCCATGATCATAACATAGTTCCTATAATAATAATACAGTTTCTATAAAAATAATTTAGTTCACACAAATCAAGACCAATGTATTACAAAGCCACACTATTCGTATTTAAATGCTCCCATTTATCCAATCCAGTGGCGTACCTACGGTGGGCGCACCCCGGGGTGGACCAAACTTTCTTCCGCCCCGCTTCCACGACAAAAATTCTGCTGAAAATTCCGCCCGCTGTATAAGGTCTACCCGCAACGCAACCCCCCCCCCCTTTTTCTACGCCACTGATCCAATCGAAGCATTTTATTTTCTCACTCCTGTTTTTCACTTTATATTTCTTTACCTAGCACACTATTCGTTCTAGCTTATCTCTTTATTATATTCATCCTTCTCCTCACTCTCCCACATGATAATCTCCTCTCTCCGACCAAAGCCTTGCGCCCCTTCAGTCCGCACCCCCGACACGACCGTCGTAAATCTAATGGGGGACCTTGTGCCGCCGCCTAACGTCAACACTACATTATCTGGCGTACAGAGCTCCGCGCCCTTGTCAAACCAAATACTTTAAACCTAACAATGATCTCCCCACCACGAAATCATACACCACAATCTGGTAGTCCGTATCTCTCGCCGACCAGTGGGGGCTGCTTGGCTCCTGGTTCCCCCCCCCCGACCAGTGGGGGCTGCATGGCTCCTTTTCCCCCCGACGACTCCTGGGGGGAAATGGACCCGCGGTATAAACCGAGCCTACGTACAGACGCGGCGATAGCAGGGCAAGATTTGGTCTCCACCGTTATCTCAACTGCCGAGTGACTGGCGGGCTTGACTGTATAATGTTATGTTAGCGATCGGAGCTTGGACCGACTTGGTTATGGCCATCTGAACGTCAAGGAAAGTAATTGACCTCCTAGCCTTTCAACCCCACCCCCCCCCTTTTTTTCCCCACCGATCCCCATTCACATATCAAACCCCCTAAGCACTTGAGGCTACTCATTTAATAGCGTTTTTGTTTGTTTCACTCCTCCGGGTGGTCCGTACTTTGACGGTGGTTCAATAAGGAAAACATATTATTGGTTTTAATGTCAGAGCTACGGTGTCACACATGAGATTTCAAACAGTTTTTGGAAACACTAGGGCTTAACCGGGTGCAGTCGCTTTTTTTACACGAAGGGTGGGGGGGGGGGGGGCAAGTCTATTGAAAAATTATCCAATAATATCCCGGTTTAAAAAAAAAAAAAAAAATCCGGTTTAAAAAAAAAAAAATGATCTACAGTCAGTCCTACACCCTACCTGCAGGCCTTTAAACAAAAATGCTACAGGCAGTCCTACACCCTACCTGCTGGCCTTTAAACAAAAATGCTACAGGCAGTCCTACACCCTACCTGCAGGCCTTTAAACAAAAATGCTACAGGCAGTCCTACAGTAAGTCCTACAGATAGTCCCAAAGAAAGTCCTACAGACAGTCATCAGTCAGTCCTACAGACAGTCCTGCAGAAAGTCCTACAGACAGTCCTAAAGACAGTCCTAAAGACAGTCCCACGGACAGTCCTACAGACGGTACTACAGACTGTCCTACACCATTCCCGTGGCTCTTAATTCACCTCCCCCTAAAGCAGCGGTTCTCAACCTGTCGGTCACGACCCCTTTGGGGGTCACGCGACCCTTTCCCAGGGGTCGCCTAAGACCATCTGAAAACACATATCCTTACAGTTTTGAAGTAGCAACGAAAATAATTGTGTTGCTGGGGGTCGCTGCGACACAAAAAACTGTATTAAAGGGTCGCGGCATTAGGAAGGTTGAGAACCACTGCCCTAAAGAAATTTGTTTTTCCCGAGTTCACTGGTCAAGCATGGCATCCTTTTTTCCCCACTCAGCACCATTAATATAAAACATGTGGAGTTGGTTGGGGGTGTGGGGGGTTTTGAAAAAAGGAAGCAGGGAACACCAGAAGCCAAATACATGAAAGATCATCAAGTTTTCAGGGATAAATGAGCGAGCCAATGTCCGTAAACAAAACAACCAATCTGCTGACCTTACGCTGGTGTTTCCGGAAAGCTTTGCCCAGTGTCATTCAACGGTTCAAGTGTTGTTGCTCTTATACCTCTTCGCATGTCTTTCAGCGGTTCAAGCCTTTTATTCGCCCATGAAAACATTCGCCAGACATGGTCTTTGTTTTGAGTCGCGTTTAAAATTAATTGAACTCATAATGCCATTTTTACTTTAAAATTCAAATATCTACTTTTTTTCCAAAAGTAAACTTTTTTTTAATGCGCTTTTACTGTATTTTAACCTTCTATTTTCAACTTTACATTTTGAAAACAAAATAATAATAATAATAATAAAGTCTATTTGAAAATCACGCTTCATCCCCAAAGGCTCGAAGCGTGGTACAAAACTTAGAACAATATACCGTCAATGATGTGTATCCATTGGATCCCACAAACCCGACAACATGAGAATCGCTACGAACGGTTCGTCACTCCTGCAAGAGTTCATTTTAATGCCTGTTACAACAACAAAAAAAAAAACAAGAAAAGAAAAGCATTTGGGCGATTTGTCCAGATCAACATGTCCTGCGAATGAACTAAATTTCTTCCAAATTGAACACGCAAACAAGAGACACGTCCTTAAAGCAACATTTACAAATCTAATCTCCCAAGGAGAGACGAACAAAAAAAAGTCTCTGTTTACCGGTGTACATAAAAAAAAATGACGGTAGGAAAATAAACAGTTTAAAAAATATGAGCGCGTATGTTGTAAGAGGAAGCAAAAAACAGACAGCCGGCAGACCCCGACAGAGTCACGATCAAGCGGACTCCTCCTGGAAACGGAGGCAGCTTAAAATAGAATAGGGCCATAAATTTTCAACAGTTTTGTGTCGACCCTTCAAAGCACCAGGGCCCGGTGGGACACGGGGAATACGGTAACAGGCCCGTGTCATGTCGAAAAGGTTTTTATGACAGGATCTGCCGGCCAACTTTGGTCAATATATCACTGCTGCCGACGACAGATGTTGTCAAATGGCATTTTTTGCCAAAATTAATGAATATGCAAATATTCTTAGATCCTAAATTTCAAAGTTATTATTTTTTTTTTGGTGTTTTTTTTAAAAATTATATATTTAAAAAAAAAAACTTTTCTAATTCTTTAGCGTTTGTCATTTTCCATTTTGTTCTAGCTTCGGGGTTGGGGGAAAGGGGTCGGGCTAGACGGGCGGGGGGGGGGCATATTAAGATATTCTACAAGTCTAGTCTATGGGCCTAGCATTTATGATGTTTTATTTATGTCTGGCCCATACCATACGTTTTCTGACGATGGGGACTATGCATGCGCTTTGACTGTATTTGAACCTTCTATTTTCAACTATTCTATCTATACATATATATATTTGAGGTTAACAGCTTAAAACACAAAACGTATTACATTTTCTCAATTGGCTCTGTTCACTGGAAAGTGCGAACTTGTGGAGTATTAGATGAACATTTGGGGGGGGGGGCGGGGGGAATTGCCAAAAAACATCAGAATCTGTTTTGCTTTTAAACGCATGTGATCTTCCCAATGTCTGAGAATATTTAAAAAATAAAAATAAATAATAATGATAAAGAGTTTCAAGGTTGAACGGGTGATTATTAATAGGAAAGGCTTGATGTAATCACTGAGAGATTTTTATTGTGAGAGAGAGAGGGAAAGAGAGAGAGAGAGAGAGAGAGAGAGAGGGAGGGAGACAGAAATCCAGCTCCCGTTAAACGTGTAAATAAGAAACTAGGCCACGATTATTCCTTAACTATTTATTCTCTACCTGCCATAATCCCCCCACCCCCTCCCCACCTTTACGGCAAAAGCTATTTGTTGTTGTTTTTATTTCCATACGGTTCCAGAAACAAGACTATGAATTGTCTGAAGTGTAACTCCAATTGTTTAAGTGGTGTTGGTGATAAGTGCGGCCAGAGTTACGTGACTTTAATTTCTTTGTTTGTTGTTGTCTTTTTTTTTGTTTGTTGTTTGTTTGTGTGTTTGTTTGCTGAGGAAGATTTCCCACCGACACGTTCGTTGTTTTGTTGCGTGACTTGTGTGTCAGATGTCACCATGAGGCTCTCTGTTTTACGGATTTCACTTTTCTGCTCGCCTGATTGCAATCTCTCACCCTTTTTACCACCGCACGTGGCTTTAGCGCATGACCAATACATTATTGTATTTGAATGAATTCAACTAAACAATTAACAAACTTTTCGCGTGCCATCAGTCATGTGCCGAAACAAAAACGAGACGCAGCACAGTGGCATCACGATTTTAAGAGTTTGTGACACCTGGAATCGTTCTTGGTTTTTGCCGTTCGGAAGACACTGAACACCCCAGAGCACACAGAGAAAACATCAAGCATAATCTCTTATATGGTATGTGCAATAAAGCGGACTGATAATGCCAGCCCAAAAAAACAAAATGGAACAACTACCTACACCCCCCACCTCCCAATGCCCCCACCTCCCAATGCCCCCCCCCCAACCACACACTCTGTCATTCACGTTCACCACTGGTGTAGCTTCCATCCGGCCTTATTTGGTGATCACACTGAACTCAACCAGCTCTGGTGACGTGGTCATATTTGGTTACGGGCTTGGTATGAAATCGGGGGCCCTTGACAAACCCGCGTCTGTCCAGGGGGTCGACAATTTAAACGCTGCAAACCCAGTTGTATTTATTATTTCTGTACGGGTGTCAGCTCCGTACGGGACAAACGTTAATTTTATGCTGGAATAATTTATCACGATTTAAGCAACTATCGCAAGGAGGGGAAAAATAAAATAAAAAAGCAGCTGGAGACCGGAAGCTAACAGCGGAACAAAAAAGACTTTGAGCACTTCTGCTTAAAGTTTAAGTTGGTAATGTATATAAATTAAAAACCGCCATGGACAAAAGTCGCCAGTCTGAGAGGTGGAAGGAATTATTTTATACAAGACAGATTAGAAATTGTCGTGCTCTAAGTTTTGATCAGGACGTATACGCGAATCTTACCGCCATTAAAAGATCGGATCTCACAACATGGAGAAGTGGTTCTTAACTCGTGGTCTACTGACCCCATTGGGTGTCTTTGAAAAGGTATCATGGGTTTCATGAGCGAGGATTCCCCATTTTTTATGCCTTCAAAAAAAAAGCATTCCGAGGAATACACAGCACTGTCAGAGGGTTTCATGGATTAAAAACGAAAGAACCACTGATGTAGTGCAATAATGGATATTTTAACTGAGTGAGGTCGATGTATAGCTTGAGGTGTAAAGCATAATGAAGCGTACAAGGATAACACTGGAGGTTTGACGTCATGGTAACAGACTGCAAGAGTACGGAAGTCAAGGTGACGCTGGTGAGACGTGATAAGATCAAGAGAATATCGGAAGTGTTCATAGACGAGGTCCTACAGCAGCTTTTTGTCTCAGTGTTCTCACCTTCCATTGTCCGTTTTTACCGAGGGGTCGTCTTTGGGAGGTACAGTTGACGGATTGTCGCAGGTGCTGAGGTCTGCTGGAGGTTCATGTAGTGGATTTTTTGGATGTCCCTATAGCACAGTCAGTCCCACCAACGGCGTGGTCTTCCCATTGCCATGAAATCGTAGTGCCTGCTATTGTCAGCTCGCCATGCTGGTGGGTCGCCCGGCATTCTGACCAGATGCCCAAACCAAGACATGAGTTGTTGGGCCATACACTGACTGATTGGAAGGGCCTCATTATTGGAGTCATTACCATGGTAGCTGATAGAGATGTTCATAGAATCTGTCAAGGTCGTATCGCAGTGCAAGGTTTGGGTCTCCGAAAGAGCGAAAGGTATAGGATTATTACAGGCTGAATTAAAGGTATAGGATTATTTCAGGTGGAATTAAAGGTAACTCCTCAATGCCAAACAATATAATGGCCCCTGGCACCTTAAATTGGAAGTAATACCGAGGATACGTCACGTGAACATAAAACCAGTTCCATGCGATTGTACGCACGTGAACAATGCCAGAAGTGAGCCATTTACTCAAAAGTGGATGTAATTAAAGAGTGTATTAATATGCAAAGGGGTGTAAAAGGGACGGGGGGGGGCAAGGGGGGGGGGGGGGGGGGGGGAGAATAGTCCCGTCGGCCTGCTGTTCCGGTTGTCTTCTCTTGTCAGTCCCTTTTGACTTCCCCGGCAAGTGCCACAAACCTGTTTATAATATTTACGTAACACAAAGCGGATTGTTAGCACCGGTCTATATGAAGTAGCTGTCATTCAATATGAACTTGATATGAATAAATGAACATAATTGCACGGATGAAACTACCCCCGTGGTGTCGAACAAAGAACCCTTCTCCGAAGACAGGAGAAACCCGATACAAGCCACTACAAAGGTGTTGAAGGCCCCCGGGCAAAAAATAGCGACAATGCATGCCAGTGGCAGTGTGAAGAAAGACAGATTCGGTGTGCAGTATAACATAACCTTCGTCATTATGCTCTTGAAAAGTGTATATTTAAAAAAAAATCAAAGGAAAAAAAAATCAAATGAAATGAACGCATATTTATTTTTTTACTTCACCCCCCTCCTGGGAACTTGCAAAGTTCGGTAATTTCAAAATACAAAACTCAGCTTGACAGCTTCTGTCCCGATGTTGGTAACACAGCCTCAGAGTAATTTTCCCCCTCCCCTACACACACACACTTTTAGTGAAACACAGTGAAGCCACGGGCCAACACTGTAGTTACTGGTGTCTTAGTCTCTATACTGTATACAGTCCTAGTGGTGGGGTGGGGTTGGCGAAGAGCAATGTAAAAAAGCCCGAGGAAGTTTTCCTCCCCCCACCCCCACTCCTACACACACGTGCCCACCCAGAAGATGTGATGAGTAAAATACAGAAAATAGTCAGCAATTTCGTCGGAAAGATCACAGAAATATGACATTTGTCACATTTTCCGCTGTCGTAAGCATGGTGACTTTGGCATGACATGCTGTCTACATTGACTAGACTATGGTGCCTTTGGCATCACATTCTGTCCATATTGACTAGAGCATGGTGCCTTTGGCATGACATTCTGTCCAGATTGACTAGAGCATGGTGCCTTTGGCATGACATGCTGTCCACATTGACTAGAGCATGGTGCCTTTGGCATGGGATGCTGTCCACATTGACTAGAGCATGGTGCCTTCTGTCATGTCATGTGCCTCTGGTTCACCACGGTAACCCCTCTCATGTTCGTTGAACCGCTCCATGTAGTGTGAGCCTCTTGATTTTAAGAGAAAAAAAAGTTGGTTGTGTTTGCTCCCTCCCTGCCCCTCCCTCCACGATTATCCCAACCCCAGCTTAGCATCTACGAACATGTTTCATGCGGAAGCTTAAGTTATAAGGATACAGTGAGGGAAAATCGAAATTAAAAACATTTTTTTAAAAAAATCATCATTACTTTGGCTCCTAACATGCACAGAGAATAACCCCGATTACCCCCCCCCCTCCCACCAACACACACACAACGCACTCACACAAACTAGCTCATCGCAACCCCGGAGCTAATTCCAAAACGGTTCATAAAATAGTGTACTGTTAAAGTTTCTTTTTCACCCTCGTTTAAATTGAAAGTGTTGAGCCCGAGGGGAAAATCTGATTTTCAAAGTCAGTCATCAAATGAGAAATGATCGTAATTTAAAACTGTTCCAAAGTATATTTTTACATTATAATATTATGTATGAGATTTCAGGGGACTTTAAAGAACTTTAAAAAAAAAAAAAAAAAAAAAAAAAATGATCGTAATTTAAAACTGTTACAAAGTATATTTTTACATTATAATATTATGTATGAGATTTCAGGGGAATTTAAAAAACTTTAAAAAAAAAAAAAAAAAAAAAGATGTACCTATTTTGTGGGGCTCCCAACTCAAAAAATATATTTGAAAATGAGTTGACTAAACATGGCCATTTGGCGACAAGTTAAAATATTAAAAATACAATTTAAAAAATGTCAGAAGTCATGTTAGAATGATCCGCTAATATTATAGATACACTTTTAGGTCAGCAGGCTGCGTGTAAGACAAACTTATCTATGATTCCAATTAATTAAGACTGTTCTGAGCCATGTCCAGTCTATGATTCCAATTAGTTAAGACAGTTATGAGCCATGTCCAGTCCACGATTCCAAATAGTTAAGACAGTTCTTAGCCATGTCCAATCTACGATCCCAGCATTTTACCAAGTTTAATACTTTTCCAGATGTTCTTTTTTTTGGGGGGGGGGGGTGTTTTCACTCGACATGCCTTTGTACAAAACAGACACACACACGTCTGTAATGTATGTCTAAATGGGCCTGGAACTAACGCTGTTATCAAGAGGGAAAGCCTGGGACGTACAGCTGCGTTACCATTAAAACGTTTCTTGAATACCGTTTCCAAATGTATACATTAATTCTCTACACGCTAACGTAAACAGTTGCAACGGTTAATAGGAAGTTCTACACATAATATTTAGTATTCATTTTTCTTCTTTTGTTAACCTGTTTGTGCGGTCATTTTGTTTTTAAATTTTATTATTATTATTATTATTATCATTAGCTATTTGTTTTCCTTAATTTCTATTTGTACAACCGTTATCAATGTATCATAATTTGATTTCTGATAACTCTCCACTAAAACACATTTGGTGACGTCATATTTTTTACTTTTATAGGCAAATAGGATCTATTCAACTGCGACCCGACTGACAGAATTTGAAGAAGAAAAATACTTGATGAAAGAAGAGTTTAAAGGCACTAAAATAAGAAAATAATATAATATTTCTTAAAAATGAAATACAAAGGAAGAAATTCAGTGCAGAGTGCATTGTAGTGCACCACATGAAACCAAAGGATTCAAATTTAACGTAGAATAAAATTAAATATGTTTATCTTAGTTTAGTTTATTTTTAAAAAATATTTTCTTCATGCCTTATTTTGGGTGCGTTTAAACTCTTAAACCCGTCTTTGAAATAAAGCTGTTATTCTTACTTTTTTAAATTAAATTTTATTCTTTTTTTTATTTCTTACTTTTTAGTTTTAAAAGTGAAATCTGTAAATTATCGACAAAGAAGAATTATCTTTCTTTTTTGAAAGATTTTGCCGTAAAATTCTTTTACATGAATTGACGTCAAGCTATCGGTGGACGCCTGCGTCGCCTGTCTTTGAAGGTCAGCACTGGGCATGCGCGTGTATAGGGTTGATACGGACGAGAGGGTCACGTGGGGGAAACTACAATTTTTATCAGGATATAGACCACAATTTTAACTGGACATACGGACAGGAACATATAAGTGATCTGTGAGAAGAATGAAAGTCTTTACATTTTAAAAAAATGCTAATTAAGAGGCGCCATCCAATGACTTGAAGGGCGGAAACCAATCTGATCCAATGAAGATACATTTGATCCAATGACTATAAATGCGGGAACCAATTTGGTCCAATGACTCTAAATGCGGGAACCAATTTGGTCCAATGAAGATACATTTCTTCTTCTTCTTATATTTGAGGGGCCCACGATCAATTTGTTTATCATTCTGGCTCCTGGTTTTAAATCATTTGATCAATACGTGAACCAATTTGATCCAAACGGGTGAACCAATTTGAAATATATATATTACAACAACAAAAAAACAACTACAAAAACAACACCAAAAAAACGTAATACTTTCTGAAAAGTTGGCAGTTACATAATGAAATAGCGATTACATTTATTCGAGCAACCAATTACATTAGGATGATTTCATTTTCTATCGTTACATCATTTTCATCGAGTTCAGAGAGCTTGGGGAGCAGTGATACGTCCTTCCCAACCATATCAAGAAACCGATAAACTTTCTTTCGATCAGCAGTGAACTTTTTTTTTTTTCAACATCTCTTGATCACAGCCTGACAACGGTATAGATGAACAACAGATAGATTTTTTTTTCTTTTTTGTTGTTGCTGTTGTAAAATTCGGGTACAGCAAGGTTTGTTTCGGTAAAGGTAATGTATCTCTTGCTTTGGAGATGATATTTCTATACAGTTTTGTACATAGAATTTGTACACAGAATGACGTTTTAAAAAACGTCTTATATATAATTGTCTTAGAATCTTTGGTTTAAATTAGGTAAAACTTTTTTTGAAAATCAATGTTCACTTAATTAATACATCAGGTTCTTAATATTCTGACCATCCATATTTTTAGTCCAGTAATTTCTCCAATGGGGATTCCCCATGGTTTTCAATAATAGTTAATACATCCTAGATTAAATAGTTTTACCATTTACATTTATAGCCCGGGATTTCTCTAGCGGGGCTTCCCCATAGTTTTCATTAGCTGTACCATATTTGTTGGGCTATTATTCCATATGGCCCATCTTTGTCTCATTAAAATGAGCAATTGTACACTTCATAATACTTTATTTGTGTACGTATGTTGTTTTTGTTTTTTTACAAAATCGACACATACAGCTACTGTTTTCCTATTCCTTCCATCTACTCTAACAACCACATACTTCCATCCATTGTATACCTGGATGAATTTAAACTTAAAAACAAAGAAAAAAAAAAAAGAAAAATTCCCGGTACATTTCAAGTCAGATGCTAATCAACTCCCTTCAAGATGATGGACATGGCTATATTTCCTTTCGCTTCTCTGCTGGCCTCCGATAAATGGAGTTTGCTTCGTTTCTTCTTTTGCCGAGATTGATTCCGACTTTTGCAAGCTTCTGTAAGATGGAAGATAAGAAGAATGCCGAGAAGGTGGTGAAGGGGGTGTCTTGGGATGTAGGGTGGGGGAAAAAAGCTAACACCCTTTTTTTTTAGGGGCGCAGTTAAAAAAAAAAATTTGTTCGAATGAAACGATGATACAGAGTAGAGAGGTTTTTGGGTGTGGACAGATGAACACTTTTGATTCTCAATGGATAATTTTGTATCCCTGTCACTTTAACCAGGCATGTGCCCGCATTTCTCCCCTTCATAGTTTAAATAGTCATATATCTACATCACAAGAGTAATACAAGAGGGTTTTTTTTCATACATAATACATAGGCAAACATGTTTATCATAATACTAAAAACCATTATGAAAAAAAAGTCACCACTCTGAGTAATAATAAAAATAGTTCAGGGGTTACATACAAATCAACCTATTAAGTTTATATCAAAAGTTAGATAGTAAAAACAGTGTAGTTTAACTACACTCGTGTTTCTATGGTGAACGCCTGTGTGTTTAGGAGTGTGGCTAGTCATTATGACCAAGGACACTGGCATTGCTGAGAAACTTATGATGATGTGGGGGCTGTGGGGGGAGGAGGGGAGTTGTCCGTTCCCCGTAAATTTGCCTATCAGTTAATGCATGCATGGGTTGCATCTCTGGAACATGATGGAGGCAGCTGGTGGGACATTGCTCTGGAACATGATGGAGGCAGCTGATGGTGGGACATTGCTCTGGAACATGATGGAGGCAGCTGGTGGGACATTGCTCTGGAACATGATGGAGGCAGCTGATGGTGGGACATTGCTCTGGAACATGATGGAGGCAGCTGATGGTGGGACATTGCTCTGGAACATGATGGAGGCAGCTGGTGGTGGGACATTGCTCTGGAACATGATGGAGGCAGCTGATGGTGGTACATTGCTCTGGTACATGATGGAGGCAGCTGGTGGTGGGACATTGCTCTGGAACATGATGGAGGCAGCTGGTGGTGGGACATTGCTCTGGAACATGATGGAGGCAGCTGGTGGTGGGACATTGCTCTGGAACATAATGGAGGCAGCGGAAGGTGGGACATTGCTCTGGAACATGATGGAGGCAGCTGGTGGTGGGATATTGTTCTGGAACATGATGGAGGCAGCTGATGGGACATTGCTCTCAAGCTGGAACATGATGGAGGCAGCTGATGGGACATGGCTCTCAAGCTGGAACATGATGGAGGCAGCTGATGGGACATTGCTCTCAAGGAACAGTGCCGAAAGGTGTTTTTATCACAGAACCAATCTGCACCAACCCACCCAAACACCCACTCACCTATAACCCACCCAAACACCCACTCACCTACAACCCACCCAAACACCCACCTACCTACAACCCACCCAAACACCCACTCACCTATAACCCACCTGAACACCCACTCACCTACAACCAACCCAAACACCCACCTACCTATAACCCGCCCAAACACCCACTCACCTATAACCCACCCAAACCCCCACTCACCTATAACCCACCCAAACACCCACTCAACTATAAGCCACCCGAACACCCACTCACCTACAACCAACCCAAACACCCACCTACCTATAACCCGCCCAAACCCCCACTCACCTATAACCCACCCAAACACCCACTCACCTATAACCCACCCAAACACCCACTCACCTGTAACCCACCCACGACTGTTGCTAAATTTCTAAATTTCCTTAAAGAATTTTAATTTGAGCAATTTTTTGAGTGTTTGGGTATGTCCATGCCCCCCTCCCCCGGTCTGCCGTGACATGCGCTGAGAGGCGAGAGACGTTTGAAAGGCATTTCAGTACCTGGGAATATGTCTTGGAGAAGAACTCTAATTTCAAATGCCACCGAGAGTCCTTATCGGCTGTCTCGTGAGAGATGATTTCCTAATTCACGAGGCTCTGAAGAGGGCGCGGTCACAGTTCATGCATGGATTCCATCAGAGAGAGAGAGAGAGAGAGAGAGAGATTGCCCGATCCGTTCAATGAGATGTTGATATATAACTTAAAAGCCACCAGAAACAATAACTCGGAAACAACACCCAGTCTGAAATATCGAAGAAGCTAAACTACTTAACTATTCAAAATAATATTTGGGACGAACATGTTTTGAATGGTGTGTCGTTCTACCGTGAGCCAGGGACACAAAAATTGGCTCACACCCTGCGATGATGTTATACATCTCGTTAAAGAGAAACGCTTTGAACACACAAAAAAATAAATAATCTCGCATTGTAATAAATTGCTTTTTCATTCTACGAGCGGAAGTACGTCACGCTGTTCTCATCATCCATGTTGTTACGTTTCAGTGTCTAGCGTCTGTGATACCATCACCCAATTATCGACCGTAATTTGGTGGTAGAGAGGGTGAAACTTGTTCACAAGAAATTATGGCTTGAGTTTGTACAAGTTATGCACAAGCCGCCAGATGCGGGACAAGGTGCACGCGGCAACCGGGATTTAAACTTCTGTTGTGACGAAAGACACATAAAATGTAGAATTTCGACACATACTTACCCAAAGATCTGTAGATATAATTTTTCCCATATATATATTTTTTTAATTTAGGAAATTGCAAAAATATTTTTTGGGGGTGGGGGGTTTTACAGGTCATCTTGTTTTATCTTCCAAAGCGTGTTGCCATTCTCCTAAATTTGATTTACAAATCAATTTGACATATGTGTTTGACGATGTTTCAGCATCGTAGTGTGGGAAAAAATATTTTTGCATCTCTTATATATATATATATATATAAA
>CAXITT010000360.1:672875-725318 GCA_964033795.1 Lymnaea stagnalis
CCCCCCCCCCCCCCAAAAAAAAAACCCACTTTCCCCCTCTGTTTTAGTTCTTTGATTCAATATGCAGGAATGAAAACGAGGCATCATCCCCTACTGACCCAATGAACCATCTCAAACATCAATTCTGGCATAAGACATACTCATTGTATAACCTTTAATCAGAGGCCAGCAGCCTACGACACGCGTACCAGACTTTCAAATAGATAATAATTGAAAGACGCATTCAAGCTATGTGAATGAAATAGTAAGACAAGGTATGTGTCGAAGCTTGAATCATGGAGACATTCACTGGCACGCGGAAGGCGTACATTATACTACTGCTAAAAATCATCTATTAAAACAGATTTTACCAAACTTTGTTCTTTTCGTGACCCGGTAACCGTTTTTTTTTTTCTCTCTTTTTCTTCTTTCGATGACCCGGTACATTGGATTAATGGCCCCGGTATCATCGCGCTACTTTGGGACACGTTGTGCTAAAACCATGTGAAAAAATGCTCTTAGGGCATACGGTAGACTTGTAAGTTGTGAGCACGATCATTGATTTACACAATTTCGTTGATTTCACATTCATGGTTGGATGTGTATGACAGGAACCCTTGTCAATACTTATTCTTCTCTAGGTATGAAAGAAAATATGGTGTAATGGTGAGCTCAATAGCGCGCAAAATTAAATTCCCGATAAATGCACTAAATGAGATTCTCAAAAAATACCACAAATCCGTTTGGTGCGTAATATTTTTTTTTGTTTTAAGGAAATTGAAATAGGCTCCCTTAAAATATGATGTTATCAAATCTTCGGCGTAAAAGGTGGCGGAACATGGGAATATTAATAGAGCTCAGGGGCGTGCAAAAAAATGTTTACGAAATACATTGTTTTTAGGGGTTGTTAAATTATTTATAACGATTGGTCGGCAGCACATTTCTATAACTCCAAACTGAGTCAAAGTACGGGACTTGCATATCACTATTGGCCGAACTGTTTGCACCTGGTCCAGCCTTCAGTTCACAGTTTGCACATGATTTCATAAAATCGTGGAGTATTCGGGAATTTAAGAAAGAAATAAAAAAAAGATTAATAGTCCTGGGGAGAAATGATTTCCCCGGCCGCGATATTGAGTCGCCCCTCGGCGACCCCACCCATACGCCCCCCGTTGTTGAACGTTGGGGTAGATTTTCCCTATCGTCCTCAATCTCTTGGAATTGCTCAGCGTCTCAGATGACGTGGATTATTTCTAGATGGGCGTGGGGCCGGGGCTTGTCACATACACGCATCTCTTTGGTACAGAAACCCTGAGACGGGGGCCTTTATGTCACATACACGCATCTCTTTGGTACAGAAACCCTGAGACGGGGGCTTTGTGTCACATACACGCATCTCTTTGGTACAGAAACCCTGAGACGGGGGCCATTATGTCACATACATGCATCTTTTTGGTACAGAAGCCCTGAGACGGGGGGCCATTATGTCACATACATGCATCTTTTTGGTACAGAAACCCTGAGACGGGGGCCCTTGTTTCACATATACGCATATCTTTGGTACAGAAGTCCTGAGACCGGGTCATTGTGTCACATACACGCATCTTTTTGGTACAGAAGCCCTGAGACGGGGGCCCTTGTGTCACATATACGCATCTCTTTGGTACAGAAGCCCTGAGACGGGGCTATTGTGTCACATACATGCATCTTTTTGGTACAGAAGCCCTGAGACGGGGGCCCTTGTGTTACATATACGCATCTCTTTGGTACAGAAGCCCTGAGACGGGGCTATTGTGTCACATACACGCATCTTTTTATCACAGAAGCCCTGAGACGGAGCCCTTGTTTCACATACACGCATCTCTTTGGTACAGAAGCCCTGAGACGGGGGCGTTGTGTCACATATACGCATCTCTTTGGTACAGAAGCCCTGAGACGGGGGGCTTTGTTTCACATACACGCATCTCTTCGGTACAGAAGCCCTGAGACGGGGCCATTGTGTCACTTACACCCATTTCTTTGGTAGGGCACTTACGTGCTTGTACTTTTCTCTCTTTCACTGGTTACTTTCAGTTCGTACTTAAGACCTACCACTTTTTGAAGGCAGTCAAACGTATATCATTGAATCGTATAAATTAGTAAAACATTTGATATACAGTAGATACCAGATATTATAGAAAATCTTTTATACACAGTAGATACAAGTTATTAGAGAAAACATTAGATATTCAGTAGATACAAGATATTAGAGAAAACATTAGATATACAGCAGATACAAGATATTAGAGAAATCATTAGATATACAGGAGATACAAGATATTAGAGAAAACATTTGATATACAGTAGATACAAGTTATTAGAGAAAACATTAGATATACAGTAGAGACAAGATATTAGAGAAAACATTAGATATACAGTAGATACAACAGATTACAGAAAATAAACTTCAACTCTTAATTACACTACAGAAATCTGGATTGCGAATGTTGAGTTGCCACTGCCTCCCACTTTCTGCCACTGGCAAGTCAATGACCTGTCCTCATGTCACACACATCAGCCAAATCCTTAAGCCAGACCACACGGTGTGTGGGGGAACATTATGCATATAGCCCACACAAAAATTGAGGGGGGGGGGGGAAGGCTGGAAAAAAGTCAATGAAAATGTAAAAAATTATGTTCCCAGAAAGAAAAAAAAACCGCCTGCCTTGCTGGGTTAAGCCATTGTTTGGCATATTCGCTCTCCATCCTTTGACGTCAACTTCCCTATGGAATACATTCGCTTTCTGGAGACATTTCTTCGATTACAACGACATTTTTTCCCCCAGAGGTGAACCAGATAACGACACGGCCACTTGAGTCGGTCGTCCTGCTTTCTTTTCAACAGTGTGCTGCCTACTTACGGTGTCCTTTGTTGCCATCCATCAAATGCCAACTCACACCGTGGTCCTGCAGGGTCATCCATTTTTATTTAGCAGCCTACTTCGGGATTCACCGTAGACCGCTGGTCCTTGTTGGCATCTACAATATATCCACTGACAATGGTCTTTGTTGGATTCTACCATACATCCACTGACATCATTGGTCCTTGATGGCATCTACCATACATCCAATGACATCATTGGTCCTTGTTGGCATCTGCAATATATCCACTGACAATGGTCTTTGTTGGATTCTACAATACATCCACTGACATCATTGGTCCTTGATGGCATCTACCATACATCCAATGACATCATTGGTCCTTGTTGGCATCTACCATACATCCACTGACATCATTGGTCCTTGATGGCATCTACCATACATCCAACGACATCATTGGTCCTTGTTGGCATCTACCATACATCCACTGATATCATTGGTCCTTGATGGCATCTACCATACATCCAATGGCATCATTGGTCCTTGTTGGCATCTGCAATATATCCACTGACAATGGTCTTTGTTGGATTCTACCATACATCCACTGACATCATTGGTCCTTGATGGCATCTACCATACATCCAATGACATCATTGGTCCTTGTTGGCATCTACCATACATCCACTGACATCACTGGTCCTTGATGGCATCTACCATACATCCAACGACATCATTGGTCCTTGTTGGCATCTACCATACATCCACTGACATCATTGATCCTTGATGGCATCTACCATACATCCACTGACATCATTGGTCCTTGATGTCATCTATCATACATCCACTGACATCATTGGTCCTTGTTGGCATCTTCCATACATTCAATGACATCATTGGTTCTTGTTGGCATCTACCATACATCCAATGACATCATTGGTCCTTGTTGGCATCTACCATACATCCACTGACATTATTTGGTCCTTGATGGCATCTACCATACATCCAATGACATCATTGGTCCTTGTTGGTATCTACCATACATCCAATGGCATCATTGGTCCTTGTTGGCATCTACCATACATCCACTGACATCATTGGTCCTTGATGGCATCTACCATACATCCAATGACATCATTTGTCCTTGTTGGCATCTACCATACATCCACTGACATCATTGGTCCTTGTTGGCATCTTCCATACATTCAATGACATCATTGGTTCTTGTTGGCATCTACCATACATCCAATGACATCATTGGTCCTTGTTGGCATCTACCATACATCCACTGACATTATTTGGTCCTTGATGGCATCTACCATACATCCACTGACATTATTTGGTCCTTGATGGCATCTACCATACATCCAATGACAACATTGGTCCTTGTTGGTATCTACCATACATCCAATGGCATCATTGGTCCTTGTTGGCATCTACCATACATCCACTGACATCATTGGTCCTTGATGGCATCTACCATACATCCAATGACATCATTGGTCCTTGTTGGCATCTACCATACATCCACTGACATCATTGGTCCTTGATGGCATCTACCATACATCCAATGACATCATTTGTCCTTGTTGGCATCTACCATACATCCACTGACATCATTGGTCCTTGATGGCATCTACCATACATCCACTGACATCATTGGTCCTTGTTGGCATCTACCATACATCCACTGACATCATTGGTCCTTGTTGGCATCTACCATACATCCAATGACATCATTGGTCCTTGTTGGCATCTACCATACATCCACTGACAGTGGTCCTTGATGGCGTCTACCATACATCCACTGACATCATTGGTCCTTGTTGGCGTCTACCATACATCCAATGATATCATTGGTCCTTGTTGGCATCTACCATACATCCACTGACAGCATTGGTCCTTGTTGGCATCAAAAATATGCTCACTCATTTCGGTGTTTCTTGCTGGATTTTCTGCCACACGGCAAATCACATGGGTGTCTCGCAATTTCATCAACATGAAGTGAAGCCCCATGGAAGTACAGCCCGCAATTTCATCCACATGAGGTTAAGCCCCATGGACTTACAGCCCGCAATGTCATCCACATGAAGTTAAGCCCCATGGACTTACAGCCCGCAATTTCATCCACATGAGGTTAAGCCCCATGGACTTACAGCCCGCAATGTCATCCACATGAAGTTAAGCCCCATGGACTTACAGCCCACAATTTCATCCACATGAAGTTAAGCCCCATGGACTTACATTGGCTTCCTAGTTAGCCCCACCTACATCATTGCGACTCCACAATAAACCCAGACACATCGTAATAAACCCAGCCACATCACAAAAAACTAACCACATCAAAACAAACCCAGCCACATCAAAAAAGCTAACCACATCACAACAGACCCAGCCACATCAAAAAACTAACCACATCACCACAAACCCAGCCACATTTGGCGTGTTAAAGAGAAACCAAACCACACACACATTTCAAATCCAATGCCCACCCACACAGACCAACACAACATATATCTTGTTCGAACCGCACACCAGAAACACACAATTAACGTTCCATAAACACACACCCATACACGCACACGAGCACATACACTTGTTACCTACTTCTGTTCACTTGCCAGATAAACCCTCCCTTTAAAGGTACCACTTTGTAAGGAGAAATTAAATTATGGACGCAGCGAGACATCAAATACCCTTAGGCTGAGCGTCTCTCTTACCTCCCCTTTCTTGTGATAGTTGAACCATTTTCGTATGTGATTTTTATGCTCTTTCTCTCAAACTGTTTGCAATTTTGATCTTTACAGAGTAGTTCCAAATTTGATCTTTATACAGTAGTTCCAAATTTGATCTTTATACAGTAGCTCTAAATTTGATCTTTTTACAGTAGTTCCAAATTTGATCTTTGTACAGTAGTTCCAAATTTGATCTTTATACAGTAGTTCCAAATTTGATCTTTATACGGTATTTCTAAATTTGATCTTTATACATTATTTCAAAATATGATCTTTATACAGTAGTTCCAAATTTGATCTTTATACAGCATAAGCTTTACGGCGATAAAAACATTTTTTTTTCCGCTCTTTCAACAACAAAAGAAACATACGAAAGAACATAAAGAAGAGCTTTATGTGTAGAAACTTTTGAGGTAATTCTAGTTTTGTATCCAACATCAAAGAAATTATATTTATACACACATACAAGTCAATCATAAAAGTCACCCACATCTTGCGTATGGTCTCCAGACTTTAGACAAAATATATATTGTATGGCGACTGCCAAAAACATTTCTCTTTCAGTTAGTTAGTGTCATGGATTATTAGATGGTTAGGCAGTCGGGTGAATGGAGTGGTGAAAAATGTGGATTCCAGACGGATTTAAAAGGATGAGAAGATGGGTTCATGGATAAAAATATGGGTGTATTCACTGAAGGATATATCAGCATGGATGGTCGCGTGGGATTTTACAAATGAGCAAGTGGACACGGTCACTTAATGCTCAGGTGATTGGAAAAGGTCACATAATGTTCAGACAAGTGGAGACGGTCACATAATGCTCAGGTGATTGGACACGATCACATAATGCTCAGGTGATTTGACACGGTCACATAGTGCTCAGACAAGTGGACACGGTCACATAATGCGCAGGCAAGTGGAAAAGGTCACCTAATGCTCAGACAGTGGAAAAGGTCACATAATGCTCAGACAAGTGGACACGGTCACATAATTCTCAGACAAGTGGACACGATCACATAATGCTCAGACAAGTGGAAAACGTCACATAATGCTCAGACAAGTGGAAAGGTCACATAATGCTCAGACAAGTGGAAAAGGTCACATAATGCTCAGACAAGTGAAGACGGCCACATAATGCTCACAGACCACTAAGATGCAGGTTAATACGTCATTCTTAAAGCATACGATAATGCAGCGTTGAAAAAAAAAACTGCAGGCTAACATGACTTTTAATATTACGTCATATCGTAAGAAGAAGGAAACGATAATTATGTGAGAGACACTTTTTTTGGTTTTGAAAAAACTCGAATTCCATTTTAACAGCGTGCCTCTCTTTCTACACAGAGACTGAGAGAGGTACATTGTGATCTGAAAGAGCTACATTTTGATCTCAGAGAGCTACAAATGATCCCAGAGAGCTACGTTGTGATCGGAGAGAGCTATAACATATAATCCTAGAGCGCTCATTGTGATCTGAAATAGCTACATTAGGACACTAGAGAGATACGTTGTGATATCAGACAGCTACATTGAAGCTAGAGAGCTACACTGTGATCTGAGAGAGCCATATTGTGATCCTAGAGAGCTACGTTGTGATCTGAGAGAGCTACCCAGTGATCTCAGAAAGCTACATTGTGATCCTAGAGAACTACATTGTGATCTAGTAAATCTTAATTTTTTAAATGTTTGCTATTTCCTGTTTTGTCTTGTCTGCTGAATTAGACGTTTAACCGCAACTTCCTTTAAATTGTTCTGTCTTCTTGTTGTTGTTGTTTTTAAATCAAGCCTAGACATTCGTTTTTCAACTATTTACTTTAATCTTACAGAAGTAAAATCGCTGATTAATCTTCACGCTGGTTTGATCATTGAATGAACAGGTGTATTACTTTATCCCAGTAGAAAACTAGAAGCCCCCCTCTTCGTTTTCTGAACCCAGCCACCTCGGCACCACCACCAAGAAGTCAGCCCTATTGACTTGTCTACGAAAACATTTGAAGTTTTGTTTTGTTTTTTTTTGTTTTTTGTTTTTTGGAAGTCTGTTTGTCCGCATGGTTTTCTCCCATTTCTGACATGTTTTCTGAACCACTAACAAATCCTAAGCACACGGCCACGGCGTACACCTTACGTCAGAGCAGAAGGTAAACAACGGGGCCGTAATGGCTACTCGTCCAAACGGAGGCTGCATGGTTGTGCATTGTCAACTCTGGTCCGTAAGGCCGGGGCCTGAGGGGGTGCGCTCGGCGCCATGCTTCGGTAGATTCTACTTTCTCGAGTAGACGTTAGAGGCTCTGGTAAAATTTCTGCAGCGGTTCTAAAAGTTTTCAAGGTCACATTATATTTGATTTGTTCTTATTCCTAAGCTACTCTAATGAAGTGGGTAATAACTTTTGAAGTAATTTTCAAGTTTGGCCTTTATGATTAGATTTCTTATCACTCAAATTTGATTATTTTACATTAATTTTTTCAGACCCTATAGTGGATTTCACCGAGATCCAGTTTGACATCCTCCGAACTAAGATATTTTGGGGTCAAAGGCAAAGTATTATATAAACAACTTAAAAAATACAGTTCGTGGAAGATCAAACCAAGTACAGACAGGGCGACGTCGAGGGCCAAGTGCGACCGTACAAATGCGTGCCTTGGTGTGCAGCCTGGCCGACAGAGACTACAAAAGTAGACTGAATTGTATTTTCTTTACGTTTAGTTCTGGCGTGGGAAATACACAAGTCGCCCCCCCCCCTTTTTTTTTAACGTAACCTGTAAACAGGATATGACTAGAGGTGTAAAGCACAAATTGTCAATAATTTGTTTCTTAGAATCCCTTGTACTTTTAGCCTGGAAACAAACACAATGTTTGTTAACTGGAAACATCAAAGAAAACAACAACAAAAATATTTTAAAAATAAACGTCATTTCCTTGAAATGTTTATAAAATGTTGATAAAATACTGAACTTTTAGAGTTTGAAAATCAACGGTGATCAACGTATCAAATGATATGAACCTGTTGATGAGATATTTTGTGTCTATTCTTTGGGCTTTTAAATTAATGCCTCAGAGCAAAGCCCAAAAAAAAAAAAAAAAAAAAAAAAAAAAAAAACATCCTTATCCACACAACTCCCACAAAGCATTTTTTCGCCGCAAGAAACATTGGCCGAAACATTAGCCGAAACATTAGCCGAAACATTGGCCGAAACATTGGCCGAAACATTGGCCGAAACATTGGCCGAAACATTGGCCGAAACAGTATCCTGAAATCACAGTGTAAATAAAATGTATCTAGAGTAATTTATAAAATTGTGTCTAATAACTTCGCTAAAAAGGCCCAAACACTCCTGGGTCGAAATTATAGAGAGTCGTTTCCCCGTGTCTAATAGTTAATTTATTTTGAGGATAACGAGTGCAACCATTTGGATTTGGAGAGTAATCAAAGTTTTAATTTTTCTTGTAATTAAAATTTAAAAAAAAAAAAAAAACAGTTTAAAATATACACATTATATGCATCAAGATTTCTATTAATATCTATGTTTTTGAACATTGTAGTGATATATATATAAAAAAAAAAAAAAAAAACAATGTAAAATATACACAATATATATATAAAAATTTCTATTTATATCTATGTTTTTTAACATTGTAGAGATATATATATATATATATATATATATATATATATATATATATATATATATATATAAATACTAGAATAAATGACCCAATGTTATCGGGATAATAATGGTAGGTCCTTTGCGATAATTTCTACCTGCTATTGCAAATCTCATCCCAATTCTTAACTTTTAAAATGTAATGATATTTACTTTTCTAACATCATTAAGTTTTGAGAAGTGTTTATCTGCTATATATGATACGCGTACCCTATACCCTTTCACGCCCCTAAACTACTTTTCCCCCCTCTAAACATGACATTAAATTACCCAGTCTAAATTATCACTAACTATATCATTTTGTCACTAAAGAAATTAAATGAGTGACAATTACTACGCAAGAGAAATACTTTAGATTTACCCCTTTTCGTGCCCTTGAATTACACATTTTTTCTCTCAAAATTTTTTTTAAAAAAATAATCTTAAATTTACAACAAAAACTTTATATATGATATAAATATATTTTGTATTACAGGGATTTGATATAAATTGATATTTTCATCAAAATTTACACATATTTGTGCCTTTAAAAAAAATTACACATTATCAGAAACTCGTAAAAAAAAAAAAGAATTATTTATCTAAGAAGAATCTTGCAATTGTTTTTCACGCCTATATCAGATTTGACTGTCTTGTTAAAAATAAATAAATTGTTAATCTCATAAAAATACACACCTCTTTAATTTTTGCAAAGTAACAACAAAAATATATTTTCATATTTTAAAAAAAAAGGAAATATTTACCCATCTACATTTGTCAAAATTTAATTGTCAAGTGTGTAAAATGATTGGGATTTTGATGTTTATGGATATACTTTTATAAATGTACCCACGATTTGTTAACGCCATTGATTTTCCTAGTTGGTAAACATGTGTTTATTTGTAAAAAGAGAATTTAACATCTCTTTTTTCACAAATGTAATACCATAGAATTTAAATATATTGTCATCCAAGTAAAAATGTACACATCCTTTTCCTATCTTCGATATGTATGTACCCAAGAAGGTTAATTATTAATCAAATTAATTCCTTTATTTTGGGACGTATCTTATATTGTCTTGGGCAAAATCAACATACCAATATTTGTAAAAAGAGAATGCAAAATCTCTTCTTTTTTTTTTTTTTTTTTTTTTTTTTAACAAATGTAATACCATAGGATTTAAATATATTGTCATCCACGTAAAAATGTACAAATCCTATTTCTTACCTCCGATATGTAATGTACCCAAGAAGGTTAATTATTTATCAAACTCATTCCTTTATTTGAGACGTATCTTGTGCTGCATGGGGCAAATTGACATACCCCTCCCCCACCCAGATTTAAATAAATTTAGAAACTCTTCCACTGGATTGTAGTCCCTTCCATACCCAAACTAACATCTTTAGCACTGCATATCGTTCGTTCTTATTTGTATGAGGTACAAGTGGATTAGTGAATGCTATGGTGTTGTGCTGCACTGATTGACTTTAACCGCATTTTTAAAAAATTAGAATTATATTTAAAGGTTAGTTTTTATTACGTTATAAATTTAATAAAAGTATATTTTTGGAATCAAAACAGGCAAAACTTTTTAAATGTAAAAATATACAAAGCAAAAATGTGTGTGTGTGTGTGTGTGTGTGTGTGTGTTTGATTAACAATTTAAAAAGCAATCAATTGTATTTATTAATTTTACTTTTAAGAAGGGAAAATACATTATCAGTTTTGTCACGCGCGGTTATTAAATTTAAAGAAACCTAAGAGTTTTGGAGAAATAGTTTATTCGCGATATGACGTCATTTGCATGATTATTTAGAACAAATTAATTTTAATTCGCAATATTAACAACGCACTAAAAGACGCACTAAAAACGACTGATGTTTGGCCTTTCCCGATAAATGTGATTAGGGTGTAATTTTTTTATCATGATTTTTTAATTTTTTATATTTTTTCATAACTTTCAAACACATATAAAATGCTTAAAATAGTTCCTTAGTTTATACTTAAATTGTATTTGTAATTCATAAATAATAATAATTAAACTTTTACTAAAATAAAAACGGACTTAGAATATTTTTTGCGCATTTAAATTTCTTCGATTTCCGTAAAATAATAGAAAATAACTATGATTGTTTTTAAATTACTATGGTATTACACTTTAAGCTTAATGTTTATGAAATAAATGTTTTGAGTTTCAACAAAATTAATGCCTTAATCGAAGGGGGAATTAGTAATTTTTTAGCTTCACACGAAGAATCGTATACAGCTTTAGAAATTTGTCGACTGCTCACTCGACCCAACCTTCATATATCTGTTGTTGAAAATTAAATGCTTCCAGGTCGAATTTTGCATATACACAATGCTTCTATGTGGGGGGGAGGGGGCTTTTAAAACTGGTCTACATTAAACTGTGGTCCCATAATGACCACATAGTAAAATATGTATCTTGAAGATATAACGTAGAGTGTTGAAGGTAACACCATCCAAAGGTAAAGTACTTTCACGTTACATTATATTATATATCCAGTGTATTCGTACGGACAGAGATCTACAAATTAAATATGAAGAAGAAAAAAAAGACGGTTTTTCTTGTGAGACTATTCTTCACATTGATACATTTGTACCAAAGGCGTGTCTAAGGGGGGCACGGGGACAGATGTCTCCGGGCGCCAGAGTAGTTAAGTTTGCCAAAAAGAGCCTTGATATTATTTAATTTAAGAAAATATTGGGTTTGAAAGTTGAAAATAGAAAGGGGAGGGGATTGGGGCGCTTTCAAATGAATCCTGTCCCCGGGCGCCAATCACTCTAGCTACGCCTCTGATTTGTACTCAGAAATCAAGCCCCGGCAACCGCTGTCATGTCCACTCATGGCAGGGCCTTGTGCTTCGGGCTTCTTCGCTTTTGCAGCATTGCCATGGCATTGCTAAAGGTTGCATGGCCCTATGCTCTTGGTGGGCCCATATGCTCTTGGTAGACCCTTATGCTCTTGGTAGCCCACTGTGCTCTTGATGGGCAAAACTAAACGTGTTGGGCCCAAATGTTCTTTTTGGGCCACTATGCTCATGGTGGGCTCCCATGTTCTTGGTGGGTTACTATACTATTAGTGGGCAACTATGTTCTAGGTGGGTCACTGTGCCCTTTTGGTGAGCCCCTATGCCCAGTTTATATGGCTCGCAACATTTTCTTTTAGCCCCACCATATCCACACACACACACACACACACACACACAAAGAAAAAGAAATTCTAAACAAAATAAAAGTTTAAAAATATTTTTGTCATAAAACTTGCGCGAAATCTGACAATTGTAATGTGACAGCTGCAATCGTTGGTACGTGACAATGTCACAATTAGGGATAATGAGGGGGGAGGGGGACGATTGTGCCCACGCCATGTAAAGTAAACATACAGTGTAACAAGATGTGTTTAGGCTTGAGAATAAAAGACGAGCCAATTAAGCGGAAGCTTCGGCTAGATGTCACAAATTATGTTGTACATAGCTCAACTGACACTACAGTCCGACTACTTACACAAGGAGTGTTACTTCCGCTGGGAACACCAACGGTCTCTGCGCTGTTCCCGCGTTTGGACGAGAATCTCGCCGTTGGCACTGACAAGTTCGTGCACTCTGGAGGGACTCCCGGGAAATTATAAGTCAAAGGTCAGCACAACATGACGTTCTGGTGGAAGCTCCTTTCATGTTGATGTCAAGATGACTTTGAAGGGATCTCCATATTTACCAGTGAAGAGTGCTTTACTTCCGGAACAAAAAGAACAAAGGCTTTTGAAGATGACACTGGGTTGGGGAAGGAATGTGTACGTCATACAAAGCCGGCCCTCAAGTATTAATTTTTTTTTTACAAGTGTATGAATTTTCCTGAAAACTAATGTCATTTGTGCAATCGTGTTTACTGTGGAAGTGGTCATTGTAGAAGTAGTCATTAGAGAAGTGGTCAATAGAGAAGTGGTCATTGTAGAAGTGGTCATTAGAGAAGTGGTCAATAGGGAAGTGGTCATTGTAGAAGTGGTTATTGGAGAAGTGGACATTGGTGAAGGGGACATTGGAGACGTGGTAATTGCAGAAGTGGTCATTTGAGAAGTGGTCATTAGAGAAACGGACATTGGAAAAGTGGCCATTGGAAAAGTGGTCATTGGAGAAGTGGCCATTGGAGAAGTGGTCATTGGAGAAGTGGTCATTGGAGAAGTGGTCATTGGAGAAGTGGCCATTGGAGAAGTGGTCATTGGAGAAGTGGCTATTTTCGAAGAGGTCGTGGTAACAAGTCCTAAACGTTTTTGGCCACAGAAAGTTTTAATAAATAAAACAGTACTTGCATCTTATTCTGAGGACCCCCACCCACAGATATATATAAGAATGAGCTAGGGTCACATAACGCCAAAAGGGAGATATGATTTAAGTACGTTCGGATTCCTAAAAACAATCATAGTTATTTTCTATGCTTAACATGTGGGGTAAGATCCTCTATAACTAAAAAAAAATAATAATAATTTTCTATCACGTCTGGTACAAAAGCCATCACCCCACCCCGGCCTCACCCCGACATCTTTAACCCAATGAACCCACCCCGTGGAACAATGACATCAGTGGGTCTAGCGGTGGAGCGCCAATAATTAACTCACTCGGCCTCACCCACCCCCTCCCTTCCCACCCTGAGTTCAAAGCTACATCTGGGACCCTAGGCTCCGTTATTGAGGCGCTACCCATTTAAGCCAGTGCGGGGGTCACCCAGAGCGCGCCGTTCCATTAGCCGACAGACGGCGCCACGAGATAGAGAAAATGTCCGGCTGACCTCGAGGTCCGCTGGTCATCAGGTTTAACAGCAATCTCTGTGCCTTGGCCTTGGAACAAGGAAGAACGGGGTGATAGCTGCATCGGCAATATATATTAAGCTTGGTTGACCTGATCATTTTTTTTTCCAGCCATGTTTACTTCGTTGAAACCTTCAGATTCGCCCTGATTCCAATCTTAAATTCATCGCTCTGTTATCTACTTTAAACTTAAATGGAATTGTCTTTTTTGTCTTCTGATTCCAAATTAAAATTTATTTACTTGTATCTGATTCCAGCTTAAAGTGAATTTTCTTTTTGCCTGATTCCAACTTAAAGTGATTTGTCTTTTTTTTGTCTCCTGACTACAAATTAAAATGGATTGTCTTTTTGTCCGTTTCCAAATTAAAGTGAATTGTCTTTCGTCTTCTGACTCCAAATTAAAATTTATGGTCTTTGTATCCGAGTCCTAATTAAATTCAATTATCTTTTTGTCCGATTCCAAATTAAATTGAATTATCAAATTAAAGTGGTTAGTCTTTTTGTCTGATTCCAAATTAAAGTGAATTGTCTTTTTGTTTTGGTCTGATTCCAAATTAAAGTGAATTGTCTTTTTTTGTCTAAAATAAACTCACAGTGACTCAGCCTGTTGTAACTTAAAGAGTGTGGGGGGGGGGAGTTTTTGTATCACGTTTTGTCAAAAGAAAATAAGGAAGTGAAGTCGATCGTCTAAATAAGTGAGACCACAGTTTGACCCTTGAGGGGCATGCAGATCTGGTCAATAGGTGTCTCAAGTCAGTTTCCGGGGGACCTTTTACGGCAATGAGTGTCCATTACAATGATAAGTTGGGCTCTAATTTGGCTTTAGTCCTTCTTTTTCGGGTAAGGAGCCACTATCTGGCCAGTGATAAACTAAAGCACACGTGAAGAGCCACTATCTGGCCAGTGATAATCTAAAGCACACGTGAAGAGCCACTATCTGGCCAGTGATAAACTAAAGCACACGTGAAGAGCCACTATCTGGCCAGTGATAAACTAAAGCACACGTGAAGAGCCACTATCTGGCCAGTGATAATCTAAAGCACACGTGAAGAGCCACTATCTGGCCAGTGATAAACTAAAGCACACGTGAAGAGCCACTATCTGGCCAGTGATAAACTAAAGCACACGTGAAGAGCCACTATCTGGCCAGTGATAAACTAAAGCACACGTGAAGAGCCACTATCTGGCCAGTGATAAACTAAAGCACACGTGAAGAGCCACTATCTGGCCAGTGATAAACTAAAGCACACGTGAAGAGCCACTATCTGGCCAGTGATAAACTAAGAAACACGAAACTGCGAGAGGGAATAGAATGTTCTTAAACGTTGACAATATGTCGTTATTGTTGTGGTTGTTATTGTTGTAGTTGTTATTGTTGTGGTTGTTATTGTTGTGGTCGTTATTGTTGTGGTTGTTATTGTTGTAGTTGTTATTGTTGTGGTTGTTATTGTTGTGGTTGTTATTGTTGTGGTTGTTATTGTTGTGGTTGTTATTGTTGTGGTTGTTATTGTTGTGGTTGTTATTGTTGTGGTTGTTATTGTTGTGGTTGTTATTGTTGTGGTTTTTTTTATTGGTTTTTTTTAGTTACATGAAATATTGATAGTTTCTTTTTTGTGCATGGAAATCTTCATTTGTAAACCTTCACAAGTAATTAATATTTCGTGTCTTTTAATTGCCAAGAGGGGCGTGGACCGCATGTCTTAGTGAACCGCACGATGGATATTATTCGTACATTCTCAAATGTCATTTGTCTTTTAAAATTTATTTGTTCTAAAATATCACATCGAATTGAAGAGAGAAACAGCTCTAAATTACTGATCAATGATAACGATGTTAGGGTATACCCTCTCTGGTGTTATGGTATACCCACTCTGCTGGTGTTATGGCATACCCACACTGATGTTATGGTATACCCACTCTGATGTTGTGGTATGCGCACACTGATGTTGTGGTATACCCACACTGATTTGGTGGTACACCTACACTGGTCCTGTCGCCTACCCACACTGATTTGGTGGTACACCTACACTGGTCCTGTCGCCTACCCACACTGATTTGGTGGTACACCTACACTGGTCCTGTCGCATACCCACACTGATATTGTGCTATACCCACATACAATTTCTTGTACGATATATGCTTTATTCATCCACAAAGCTTACGTTATGTTTCTCCCCGATACATCCCCCTCTCTCTCCCTCTCCCTATTTCCCCTTTCTCTTTCGTGCCCTCTTTCACCTCTCAGTTTATATCGCCAGACACAGTCGCGACCCCAGCCTTGTGGACTCCTCTTTGTAATCCCTGTCTACAAAATCACGCGGCAAATATCCCCATTTTGCAAAATAAAATATAAAAAAAAACACAACACGAACATCTGTCGAAAATAAACCATGACAGCGAAACAAAACACCATATTGACGTGAAATATGGATGATAAATCACAGCGTCACCGACCCCAGCCCCCAAAATCCCCCATCTCCTTCCTTCTGGGTACTAAATATGGAGGAGCCATGCCGTCGGGCTGATTGAGGATAATATAAGAATCAACAAAGGAGACTCACGTGCCTCGCAACTGATCCATATGCGTGTCGGAGAACGTGTGCATTGCTTACTGATTCGATGTGTTGAGTTGAATCAGTTGGGCCCGTCGGGTCTACGGAGCTAATTCGGCCTCGGGCAAAGCTGCAGCGTAGCAGTGGCGACGTAGCAGTCTTCTTGCTTATTCGGCATGTCATGTAACGCACACGGGGGGTGGGGAGGGTGGCAGCCTCAGAGGCGTCGACCACAATTCGTTTGGAATGGAAAGCTTACAAATCATGGGGAGATTTTTTAATTTTTTTTTTACAAATCACGAGTTTCGTAGAGGACAACCTTAAAATATTGGATAATGATTATTTTCCAACCCCGTCGCCATTGCGTGAAATCAAGAAGCATAGTTGGAGAAGTAGTTTTGGGAAGTACAGTTGGAGAAGGATGTTTTGGAAAAGATGGAAAAGTTGATTTTGGAAGTACAGTTGGAAAAGTTGATTTTGGAAGTACAATAAGAGAAGTAGGTTTTGGAAGTACAGTTTTAAGAAGTAGGTTCCGCAAGTACAGTTGGAGAAGTAGGTTTCGGAAGTACAGTTGGAGAAGTAGATTTTGGAATTGGAGAAGTAGGTTTCGGAAGTACAGTTGGAGAAGTAGATTTTGGAGTTGGCGAAGTAGGTTTCGGAAGTACAGTTGGAGAAGTAGGTTTTGGAAGTACAGTTGGAGGAGTAGGTTTTGGAAGTACAGTTGGAGACGTAGGTTTTGGAAGTACAGTTGGAGAAGTAGATTTTGGAATTGGAGAAGTAGGTTTAGGAAGTACAGTTGGAAAAGTTGGTTTTGGAAGTACAGTTGGAGAAGTAGGTTTTGGCATTGGAGAAGTAGCTTTGAGAATTACAGTTGGAGAAGTAGGGTTGGGAAGTACAGTGGGAGAAGTAGGTTTTGGAAGTACAGTAGGAGAAGTAGTTTTGGGAATTTCAGTTGGAAAATTTGGTTTTAGAAAGACAGTAAGAGAAGTAGATTTTGGAAGGACAGTTAGAAAAGCAGGTTTTGGAAGGACAGTAAGAGAAGTAGGTTTTGGTATTTCATTTGGAAAAGTTGGTTTTGGAAGGACAGTAAGAGAAGTAGGTTTTTGAAGGACAGTTGAAGAAGTAGGTTTTTGAAGGACAGTAAGAGAAGTAGGTTTTGGAATTGGAGAATTAGGTTTGAGTATTACAGTTGGAGAAGTAGGTTTTGGAAGAACAGTAAGAGAAGTAGGTTTGGGAAGTAAAGTTGGAGAAGTAGATTTTGTAAGTACAGTTGGAGAAGTAGATTTTGGAAGTACAGTTAGAGAAGTAGATTTTGGAAGTACAGTTAGAGAAGTAGGTTTCGGAATTGGAGAAGTATGTTGGAGAAGAATATTTTAGAAGTATAGTTGGAAAAGTGAGTTTGGGAAGGACAGTTTGAGAAGTAAGTTTTGGAAGTACAGTTGGAGAAGTAGATTTTGGAAGTACAGTTAGAGAAGTAGGTTTCGGAATTGGAGAAGTAGTTTGGAGAAGAATATTTTAGAAGTATAGTTGGAGAAGTGAGTTTGGGAAGGACAGTATGAGAAGTAGGTTTGGGAATTTCAGTTGGAGAAGTAGAGTTGGGAAGTACAGTTGGAGAAGTAGGTTTTGGATGTACAGCTGGAAAAGTTTGTTTCTGAAGCATAGTTGGAGAAGTAGGTTTTTGGAAGTTAAGTTGGAGAAGTAGGTTTTTGGAAGTTAAGTTGGAGAAGTAGGTTTTGGATGTACAGCTGGAAAAGTTTGTTTCTGAAGCACAGTTGGAGAAGTAGGTTTTTGGAAGTTAAGTTGGAGAAGTAGGTTTTGGAAGTACAGTAAGAGAAGTAGATTTTGGAGGGACAGTTGAAGAAGTAGGTTTTGAAAGTAGTTGCAGAAAAATAGTCACCCAGAAATGATGTCATGAATTTGTGACAATCTTTAACCAGATTATCTCTTTCTTTATGTAAATGTATCACAATCTTTGCTTTGTTTGTTTGTTTTACATTTTTTATGAAAAGAAGGGGGGGGGGCTAAGGGGTTAGAAAAATGAGAGGGGAAAAAGTATGAGATAATTTATGTTTGAGTCTGTAGGTACATCTGACAAACAAAAAATCTACCAAAAAATATAAAAAAATTTACGGCAGAAAAGAAATATCGTAAGGATTATTTTAAACAGTATTAACCCTTAGCGTTTAAATCATGTCTTCAAAGGGTTAAAACGATTAGTAGTGGGAGGAGAGGAAGAATGTTAATTTGATCGGGGAACAGATATACTATTTACACCATCCGAAGAATTGGAAATTTCAGAGTAAATGAGTCGGGCATTAAAAAAGATAGGTGTTGATATCAACTGATACCATTTATTTAATGGATTCACTACAGAGTAAAATCTTACTGCTCAAGAAATTATGGTTTTCACGGGAATACTACCGAAAAGCTCTAACGATAGATTAAGGTATTCACGTTTTTGGGGGATATTCTTTTTTGTTTTTACAAAAATATGCTAGATATTTTTACCTGGCTTTAACGTAGAAACTAAATTAATCTTCAAAGGCTCAGTCGGGTCTGTCGAATAATTTCGTTTTGCAAACTCTGGAATGTTCTCCTTTGTGTTATGTCTTTCCTGAATAGGAAAAGAAAAAAAAAAGTAGTACCTCCCATGTTCACGCCGCCGCCATGTTTCATGTTATTGCGCAACTCAATTTAGTCCCCCGTAGACACGATGGAATCATATCCATGCATGGCGCCGCCCCTGAAGAGAGCGGAGCTAGACGCGAAGCTATCTCCCCCACCGTGTGGCGCCACCCAGTGGCGACTTTGTACAATTTCTGCCGGCTCCCATGCAGCCGGGGACCCTGAGATGGGACACATACGATGAATAATTAAGGCAACCGAAGGCTAATAAATCGGCTTCGGAGAAATAAAGCGATGAGTAAATGAGGCTTGAGTGAGGCAATGGGAAAGGGAAGAGGGGGGAGGGGGGAACATTGCGTCTTCAATCAGGAATTAATTCATTTTGTCTATTCCCATGACTAATCTGAAATCGATCAATGGATCCGTTTTTTTTCTACTGTTATCATTATTGTCTAAAATCTACTTTAGGCTAATCTTATTTATCCTGGGATAATCTAGACGAAATGTTTTTCTATTTTAGTTTACCGCACTTTTATTTGTTAGGTTAGTCAAATTTTTGACTATGTTTTCTACTCGCTTTTTCATGATAGATTTCAATTTTAACCCCCTACCGCCCCCCCCTCCTACTTTACTGGATGAAAAATGATATTTTATTTTTTGAAAACCCATTTCATTCTAAACGTTTCTCTTCACATTTCGCTAAAAATGTCCATTTCCGGTGTCAGTACCATATTTTGTCACCTTTAGGCACCTGACTTACCTATAAGTGCTTATCCGCTCGTGTTTTTACCGGTTTTCCTCCAACTCAAGCGATGGCGCTCACTTGTTCAGAAGATTGTTGTGGGTGCACACCTCGGAGATAATCAAGCGTTGTCCCCAGGCAAAGACAGCATTTGTTTCGTTTGTTTCTCTTTTTGTTAATTAACATTTTAAAATATTTTTTTGTTCAGAGCAACAACAACTGTGACAGTACAACTTAGCACATGCGCATTTGACATTATGCTAAAAGCGTTGTGAGGGGGGTGGGGGGTTGATACGTCACAAGACTTAGTATTTATTAGGGACACTATTTTTGTGCGGCGGAAGAAGAAGAAAAAAACCCACCAACGCCACGAGAGCCGCCATCGTGTAGCCTTAGTGTCTCCAGCGGGGGCTGGGAATAATTAGTCTGACGTCATTGGAACTACGTGTCAGATGTTATATTGAATACATTTCATCTGTTCACTTTGTAGTATTTCTCTCTTTAACTATATATATATATCCATACAATAAAGTGTTGTGTGGAAAATCGGACCTACTTTATATTCTATGCAAGTCGTGTGTGCGCGCGAGGATTTATCCAGTGGCTAAGGTGTAGCAAGGCCACGTGACAAAGATAACCGCTGGTTGTATTGTAAAAGAACATATCAACGGTTACAAGCAGTTACAGTCAGTTACAAGCAGTTACAAGCAGTTACAAGCAGTTACAAGCAGTTACAAGCAGTTACAAGCAGTTACAAGCAGTTACAGTCAGTTACAAGCAGTTACAAGCAGTTACAAGCAGTTACAAGCAGTTACAAGCAGTTACAGTCAACAATTACAATAGGTTACATTCAACACTTACAAGCAGTTACAATCAGTTACAGTCAACAATTACAATAGGTTACATTCAACAGTTACAAGCAGTTACAATCAGTTACAGTCAACAATTACAATAGGTTACATTCAACAGTTACAAGCAGTTACAATCAGTTACAGTCAACAATTACAACAGGTTACATTCAACAGTTGCAAGCAGTTACAATCAGTTACAGTCAACAATTACAATAGGTTACATTCAACAGTTACAATCAGTTACAGTCAACAATTACAATAGGTTACATTCAACAGTTACAAATGGCTACCGTCAACAATTACAATAGGTTACATTCGACAGTTACAGTTGGTTACCATCAACAATTTCAATAGGTTACAATCAACAGTAAAAATAGGTTACAACCACTAGGTTCCAACCAACGGCCACAATGCGTTGCAATCAACAGTAGACTAACAATAGCAGTAACAAGCACACACAATTTTTTGTTTAACTTCATCCGTAAACAAAACCAAGCTAGGTAAACAACGTGTACGCTAAAATTGTAACTTATTCCAATAGACAATTAAGTATAGACATATTATATTTCAAATGATGCAAGTGGCAAAAGGCTTAAATAGAAAGCTATGCATGTAACATACTTATTTTTCTTAATTAATCACAATTTCTTAATTTTGGGGGGGGGGGGGGGNATTATCCCAGATACCTAATTGATCACGTCATTTAAATCAATATGATTTCTATTGAAATTCAACGCCATGGTCAATGAATGAGAATTCCAACAACAAGGCTGGTCCTTTCTCATGAGGATTGTGTGTGTGTGTGGTTGGGGGGGGGGGGAGAGAGATAGAGACACACACACAGGATATTTTAAAAAGGATTTAAAGGAAAAAGCTTTGATTTTAGGGGTTGTTTAATTGTGTGGCTTTTTCCTGTGACTTTATTTCCTGTGACTTTCCTGTGACTTTATTTCCTGTGACTTTTCTGTGACTTTATTTCCTGTGACTTTATTTCCTGTGACTTTATTTCCTGTGACTTTATTTCCTGTGGCTTTTCTGTGACTTTATTTCCTGTGGCTTTTCTGTGACTTTATTTTCTGTGACTTTATTTCCTGTGACTTTTCTGTGACTTTATTTTCTGTGACTTTATTTCCTGTGACTTTCCTGTGACTTTATTTCCTGTGGCTTTTCTGTGACTTTATTTCCTGTGGCTTTTTCCTGTGACTTTATTTCCTGTGACTTTATTTCCTGTGACTTTTTCTGTGACTTTATTTCCTGTGGCTTTTTCCTGTGACTTTTTTCCTGTGACTTTATTTCCTGTGGCTTTTTCCTGTGACTTTATTTCCTATGACTTTATTTCCTGTGACTTTTTCTGTGACTTTATTTCCTGTGGCTTTTTCCTGTGACTTTTTTCCTGTGACTTTATTTCCTGTGGCTTTTTCCTGTGACATTTTTCCTGTAACTTTATTTCCTGTGACTATTTCTGTGACTTTATTTCCTATGACTTTTTCTGTGACTTTATTTCCTGTGACTTTTTCTTTGACTTTATTTCCAGTGACTTTTTAATGTGACTTTTTTCCCGTGACTTTTTCTGTTACTTTTTCCTGTTACCTTATTTACGCTCAGCACCAAGAGTGCACCTCTCCCCATTATTTACGCTCAGCCCCAAGAGTGCACCCCTCCCCATTATTTACGCTCAGCCCCAAGAGTGCACCCCTCCCCATTATTTACGCTCAGCCCCAAGAGTGCACCCCTCCCCATTATTTACGCTCAGCCCCAAGAGTGCACCCCTCCCCATTATTTACGCTCAGCCCCAAGAGTGCACCCCTCCCCATTATTTACGCTCAGCCCCAAGAGTGCACCCCTCCCCATTATTTACGCTCAGCCCCAAGAGTGCACCCCTCCCCATTATTTACGCTCAGCCCCAAGAGTGCACCCCTCCCCATTATTTACGCTCAGCCCCAAGAGTGCACCCCTCCCCATTATTTACGCTCAGCCCCAAGAGTGCACCCCTCCCCATTATTTACGCTCAGCCCCAAGAGTGCACCCCTCCCCATTATTTACGCTCAGCCCCAAGAGTGCACCCCTCCCCATTATTTACGCTCAGCCCCAAGAGTGCACCCCTCCCCATTATTTACGCTCAGCCCCAAGAGTGCACCCCTCCCCATTATTTACGCTCAGCCCCAAGAGTGCACCCCTCCCCATTATTTACGCTCAGCCCCAAGAGTGCACCCCTCCCCATTATTTACGCTCAGCCCCAAGAGTGCACCCCTCCCCNNCCACACTCGACCTCCACTCGATTGGCCGCTGAGTGTGGCAGCCCCAGAGAAGAAACACCTGGCCAGCCGGATTGCTGCTCACGCAGCAACAGGGCCGGACTTTCTAAGGGGTTGGGGTGGATATTTAACGTCTCTAAAGTCCCCCCTTACCACCCCGGGGGGACCGCGTAGTTGTTTAAGACCGACGCCCTCTACTAGGGTTTGTATGGTTATTCTACGGTGCGACTAATTCACACCGTAGATGGGAGAGAGAGGTTGCCTTGGAGCAGTACCCTCAAGACTGCATATTTAAAATCACCGGTGAAAGGTTGCCACACACCTTCACCTCATATCCATACGGCAACTGTAATCATGTCCCAACCTGTTTCTGCGTTTAGTAAAATAGTTCGACTGCACTTGGTGGGAAGCCATGCAATCGTGCTCGATTTAACGCAGTCTCCGTGCGTTACCTTTGCCTTTCAGCGCGGGTCCCCTACACGGTGGTACTGTTCCCCGGGTAACGCTTCAGGGGGTTCGTGGCGAGCGCCTCTTTATCAAACATGTCATTGATCGACATGACGACAAGAGCCCCGGGGCGAATGTCCGGTACTAGAATTGACTGTGATGTTTTACCAATGTCCGGTGCTAGAATTAACTGTGATGTTTTACCAATGTCCGGTGCTAGAATTAACTGTGATGTTTTACCAATGTCCGGTGCTAGAATTAACTGTGATGTTTTACCAATGTCCGGTACTAGAATTAACTGTGATGTTTTACCAATGTCCGGTACTAGAATTGACTGTGATGTTTTACCAATGTCCGGTACTAGAATTGACTGTGATGTTTTACCAATGTCCGGTACTAGAATTAACTGTGATGTTTTACCAATGTCCGGTACTAGAATTAACTGTGATGTTTTACCAATGTCCGGTACTAGAATTAACTGTGATGTTTTACCAATGTCCGGTGCTAGAATTAACTGTGATGTTTTACCAATGTCTGGTACTACAATTGACCGTGATGTTTTACCAATGTCCGGTACTAGAATTGACTGTGATGTTTTACCAATGTCCGGTACTAGAAATGACTGTGATGTTTTACCAATGTCCGGTACTAGAATTAATTGTGATGTTTTACCAATGTCCGGTACTAGAATTGACTGTGATGTTTTACCAATGTCCGGTACTAGAATTGACTGTGATGTTTTACCAATGTCCGGTACTAGAATTAATTGTGATGTTTTACCAATGTCCGGTGCTAGAATTAACTGTGATGTTTTACCAATGTCCGGTACTAGAATTGACTGTGATGTTTTACCAATGTCCGGTACTAGAGTTAACTGTGATGTTTTACCAATGTCCGGTACTAGAATTAACTGTGATGTTTTACCAATGCCCGGTGCTAGAATTAACTGTGATGTTTTATCAATTACATTTGTAGTCATTCAAACGGTATTTATGACCGATATGGGGTGGGGGATGTGAACGGGATTCGCTGATCTTGCATGGCAACTTACCTAAGAGATGGCAAACTCTGACATCAAACCCGGAGAAGGAGTCCCGTAGTCGGTATGACATTGACACAATAAAGATTTCGAGAACTCTTATGATGTGAAACGCATACAAAGCACATTGAAACACAAACACACACAACAAAAACAACATTGCTTGTCATCTACTGCATGTGTTTCTATTTCCAGTCATCTTGACCAAAGTCTTGCTCTGAGATCAAATAGGCAAGGGTGAAAGTGTGAGGTTGACTCTCTCTCTCTCATTAAAAGAAATATAGCTGCAATCAATACTACTAGGCCTTGGCCATCTTCACAATTTTTTATGATTGAAACCGACGCTGCACAATATATTGTCTTTAATTTAGATAAAGTCTTTTTTTCTTTCTTTCTCGTTCTTCTGGTATTTCTAACAAATGATGTTGAAATATAAATGTCATTTGCATGTGGGGCGTGATACGTTGAGAACCACTGTTGAGGAAAGCGGGATTTTGCCTCCATCCCAGGGGACCGTCGGCAAATAAAAGTGACGTTTCATTTCCGGGCATCGCACAAAGCGGAAGTGGTTTTCGCTGCTCCGCCTGACAACCACGGCGCCGTCTCGTCTTGCGCGCGGGACTCTGCGAGATTTGGAAGCGACGTGTTGTTGGTGTGCGGATGATATTGTTGAATTGAAAGAACAAAACACTATCTCTCTCTCCCACCCCACCCCACCTTTTTTTCAGTTTACAACTATAACTGTGATAGACTATCTTAGTGAGATCGCCTCCATTGAGTTTGTTGAGACGAGGGAATTTGGCGAAGAATTGGCTCATCTGCTGAAAAGGGTGGGGGGGGGGGGATCACGCTTTTTTTTCCTCCCCCATCCCTCGAAGGTTTTAAAAGGTTTCATTAATTAAAACTTTGTCTAGTTCAATTTTAAAAAGTTGGGAAATAAAAATTTACACAATGGAAAAAAGAAATACGAGTATATACATTTTAAAAAAAAAAGTTTTTTTAAAAGGCTCATCTGCTGAAAAGGGTGGGGGGGGGGGATCACGCTTTTTTTTCCTCCCCCATCCCTCGAAGGTTTTAAAAGGTTTCATTAAGTAAAACTTTGTCTAGTTCAATTTTAAAAAGTTGGGAAATAAAAATTTACACAATGGAAACAAGAAATACGAGTATATACATTTTAAAAAAAAAAATTTTTTTAAAATAATTATAAGTTAATCTAAAATTGTATAATAAAACAATATAAAATATAATATATTTTTTTTTTCTTTTTTCTTTTTTTTTTAGTTTTTAAATCCGTCCGTCTTAATGTGGCAATTGTGTAGACTTGGGGATGAAATATTGCCTGCATTTTGATGTGTGCTTCGTCTTAAAGCTATGACACCACTCTAAGTAGGTGTACAAAATCATTTCCTGGTCTGAGCCGCGAGATGGACAGTTCATGTAGCCAGGGATTGTCTAATCTCATTGTAACACAGAAGCCCCAGACTTAACTAGCTCAGGTCGATTACAAATTATAGAGCGCCCCTCCCTCCCCCCGCTCCCACTCACACACACGCACCGGTGGGGGTATGGGGGGATCGACAATTTTAGACGCGGGTCTGACTCATCAGGAAAATTTCGAAAGTACAATTCATACATTAACATTTTAATTTCTTATATTATATATAGAGAGAAAGAGATATTTCCATATCTTGAGGAAGTACGTCATCATGGGATCACAAATAGAACTCTCGAAATGTCTTGTTCCAAACTACATCATTGAATGTGTATGTGTGTGTGTGTGTGTGGGTACGGTGCTCATGTGTCAGAATAAAACATCCTTCATTTGAGATGAGTAGGTCAAATGCACAATTTCTTGTAAATTAAAATCTCAAAATATCATCACGAATGTGTCGTAAGGTCTCTGTGTAACCAGACACAACGATGGTATGTTTTCAAATATTTTATTTGTTTAAAGGAATTATACTTTTCTTTGAAGGTCTTTAACAACTTTCAATTATTTCAGTACTTCATTTTTTTCTCAGTGTCTATAAATTCATTCGAACGTTGTTTTTGTCTTCTTTTTCTAACTCTCGAAACACATATTCTCATACAGGATTATATCACCCCAATCAAGAAATGTATGTATGACGAATGGCTCATACAAATACGTTGTTTTGGTCATGAGACAGAAGTGTCCATTTGTGCGATGGCTTAGATCCTTCCAATGTCCGAGCGCCGACCGCGATAATCATTCTCTCGTTTGGGGCGGTGCGTTTGGCTTAAGGACCCCCCCCCCCCATTTTCTTTCTTTAAAGAACAAACGGGACACTAGCTTCACTTTAAGGTACCAAACTATTTGTTTCAAACCCGCCCGTCCGTACAAAATGGTTTGTTCATTTGTGCGATGGCTTAGATCCTTCCAATGTCCGGGCGCCGACCGCGATAATCCTTCTCTCGTTTGGGGCGGTGCGTTTGGCTTAAGGACCCCCCCCCCCATTTTCTTTCTTTAAAGAACAAACGGGACACTAGCTTCACTTTATGGTACCAAACTATTTGTTTCAAACCCGCCCGTACGTCAAAAATGGTTTGTTCTCGACCTGTGACATGAGGCCAATCGGCATGACACGGCGGCTCTAAGGATAATCGTTGGTACGATAATCATCGAGATTAAGTCGTTAAAACAGATCTCCAAGTCAGTATCGATAACTCCTAATTACAATCACGGGCACGGATAATTTTTGTCTTGTTGCCTCCCTTGGCAAAATCATTTTTAAATTTTTTTTCTTTTTCTGAAAAGTGGTATTTAATGTTTTCCATTTGCGTTTAAACAAAAAAACAAAAAAAACAAACAAAACTGTTATTTGTGCTTTAATCATAACAGCTGCTCATAGCCATGGAAACAAAAGTTTGTCTTTAGTGTAACTGTTAAGTGAGTTTGTTTTGTGTGTCTGTTTGTGTTTCGCTATGTGTGAATGTGTGTGTGTGTATTTGTGAGGAGGTGTGGGGAAGGAGGGCTCCACATTTAAAATTATTGTTATCGCGTATGTTTCGTGATCTAAATGCAGAACAGGGAGAGGGGAGAACACCAGGGGCTCAAGACGCTTGTACACAATATTCGGTGTCTGGTGAGTTTTAAATACATCTGATCTTCGTCTGCATTTTAACGCCTGACTTTAACAGCATTTTACAATCAGAATGTATCCCATTGAAAGAAAGCCAACCACGCCGTGCTGAATGCCGCTCAGAGCAGACGGTATGTCTTCAATCAAGTGCAACAACCAGTATTCAAGTCTTGACGGAACAAGAGTACTTGCCCTTACACTTATGTAGCCGGAAGGGGGGTAATTTTTTTTTTTTTTTTTTTTTTTTGCCGCTTGATAATTTTCTAGACATCTAGGGTTATACACAATTTGAAATAATTATAGTCTGTTTATAGTTAAAAATGTAACTCAACAATGAATCGAAGCATTTAAATTAAGAAAATTAGAATAATATGCAGGGGATAATAACCGACAGATAAGAATTTGACATTACATATAGCTATAGCCTGATCGTATTAAATAACAATAATTTTCTTAAGATTCAAATATAAGATTATAAACAGTTTTGTCATTATCCATAATCAAATTACTTTATAAATTACGTATTTTATATGGAGTGCGCATTTTTGTCAGTGAGCTGAGACTTGTACCTTGATAAACTGATGACATTCAAGGGTAAAAAAAAAAATGTTGTAAGTTAAGTCTGAATACAACAAACATTCACAAGAGTGCACAATACCAAGTGTTGCTTATTGTGAACTACTTTACAAAATAATCAAGAAGATCTTGTCCGGATTAAACGCTTCAGTGGGCCGAAAGTGGCGCGGATCGTAGGTTCTCACCGCCTGTCCGACCGAGTTGACGCACCACAATACTTGTAGACAAAGGCTTGGCACGCGACGGATCAAATACTAGTTTTTTTTTCATTTTAACAAAAATGTTGGCACCATAAAGACGTCCACGCAAACGTGAAAAACAATATTTAAAGTCAAGCAAATAAACAAACATGTTTGCGGGCAATCTTTATAGCTTTATTTTCTCCACTTTATCGATCTATTCGATATACGATTATATGACATCATAAAATGAATTTATGGGCGAATGGAAAATTATTTGGATTCGTAAAAATAATAATTAAAAAATGTTTAAAAAAACTTAATTTAAATAAAATGTTTTAAATTTATTTTTTCCATTTATAGTATACTTTTTTAATTTGAAAATTTTTTAAAAATATTTATCATATTTTGTTTATCTTGACTTGGAAGATTTCGGTGATATGTTGTATTGTTAGGTTCAAGTGTTTAAACTGAATCCACTCAAGAAGGACAACTCGCTGTGTTTCAGTGGGCGCCCTTGAGTTCCCATGTTTTCTACTCTCTGGAGTGCGGCGGCTGGAGTACTACTCACACAATTAACAGATCAGAAGGTCAGGGCTTTGGCCTCTCTGGAGGTAGCGGTTCCGGAAAACTTCGTTAATAATTTAAATGAAAAAAAAAAAAGGATTCTAATTTCCTAGTGAGTTGAGAGAGTTCATCGTGAGTCGGGTTGTGGTCTTTGAGAGTTCATCGTGAGTCGGGTTGTGGTCTTTGAGAGTTCATCGTGAGTCGGGCTGTGGTCTTTGAGAGTTCATCGTGAGTCGGGTTGTGGTCTTTGAGAGTTCATCGTGAGTCGGGCTGTGGTCTTTGAGAGTTCATCATGAGTCGGGTTGTGGTCTTTGAGAGTTCATCGTGAGTCGTGTTGCCGTCTTTGGCACGGAAGTATAGAAAGAGCATCACTTTTACAAGCGTTTACAAAAAAAATCAATTTTATTTAGAATATATATCATGTATATAAAATTACTAGGGTGCCGTTTTTTTTAAACACCGGGTGAGTCCAGGCTCTACAAAGAAGAGTTGAGCCCAGGCTCTACAAAAAAAAGTTGAGTCCAGACTCTACATAAAAAGAGTTAACTTATCATTTTCTATTAAATATGCCAGTCTTTAAACAATAGACCTACCGTGAGTCCTCGGAGAGTCCTAAACTATGCACAAGTCACTTTCCTGATTAATGAAATAGTAACGTCCCCATAAATAAAAAAAAAATTACCTGAGTTCTCACGTGCTGCATGACAGCCTCTTTTTCATTCAGTAATATTAATGTAAAACGTGTAAAAAAAAAGGGGGGGGGGCGTTTACGAAAAGGAACCTGGACACACCAGAAGCAAGATATAATGAGGGATTATTTTCAGTATACCTTAAACGTGAATAATGCTGTTTTTTTTGTTTTTTTTGGTGTGTTTTTTCATCTAAAAGTCTTTATTGCTTCATCAAAGCAAAGGAGCAATGTATGAGCTTCACATTCAGAATCCATCCATCCATTGATGTTACCGGAGTCTTTGACGTGAGAAACGCCATCTTGGACACAAGCATTAGCTGTACGTTTTATTGACCACTGAACGACCACACTCGTCAGGTTTTAGGCGATGACTGACTGATGACTGACCGGGTGGGGGCGATCTTTCATGGGAATTGTTGCAAGAATGGCGGTCGGGGGGGGGGTCTTCATAGTCCAAGCTTCGTGTAACTATTCTATGGTTTCATTGATTAAAAAACAAACTTCTTTGTGTTACAATTCTCTCTTCTGCTCCCCAAAACGCTCAAGCTGATAGTAAAATAGAATGGCATAAAACAAAACAAAAACAAACAGAAAGTAGTCGGGATAATTGTCAAGTACAATCAACTCATCCTTGTTATATCCTTACCCGGTGTCCCGAAAAAATCTCTAGGGACGCCTAAATGTCCCGTTTCTAAAACCAAACACATTTTCAAATCACTAAATCTTACCCGAGTTATAATATAACTTCAAGGAATATTTTGGCTAGCTGTGTAGCCAGTGCCAGTGGTGATGTGGGCTCGTGTGATGGCTGCACTGTTCCCCCTCCACCACTCTGCCGACGCTGCGTACGCGACAGTGCCTCTGCCAAACATCTTATTATGTTGTAAAATATGTATTAATAAATAAGTATTCACTGCAAAATTATTGTTTTCGTTTACGATATGCCTCAGAGTATAAATTAAACTACAAAAGCGAAGGTCAATTTAAAAAGACTCCTCAAAATATTTAATATGACATTATGCGCTTATTTCAATAAACAGTTCCCGGCAGAGGCCCCCCGGACCCTTCTTTACCTGGAGGGTAAACCTCCTTGGGTGTGTCCCGTTTTTTCCAGTTCATGATTTGGTCACCCTACCTTAATCCCACCAAGTTTTGACGTCCCTTTATTTTCCCCACGTTATTCCCCTTCCATATCCTCCAGTTATTAAGAAAGCAATAACCTTCATGTTATAGTTCACTCTTATTCACACCAGCCTCCCCCCAACCCCCCCTCACACACAAACACCCTTTCACCTACTTTCCCTCACCAACATTTATCTCATTTTGATTTCATATTCATTTATTTACTTAACGAAACAACTTTCATAATATAAACATAACCATTGTACACTGCTTCGAGGTTGGACCTTCTTTATGGTACCACTGAAAGCCCGACACCTGTCTGAAAAAACTGTCATTAAATTTATTTTTAAAAAACTATTCACACACAACTGTCATTAAATTAATAAGAAACTATTGACACACAACTGTCATTAAATTAATAAGAAACTATTCCCACACAACTGTCAATAAATAAATAATAAATATCCTCACACAGCTGTAATTAATTTAATAAGAAACTATTGACACAAAACTGTCATTAAATTAAAAAGAAACTGTTCACACAACTAAAGGCACATGTTAACCTCGCTGTTTCTTGTAGATTTTAGACAAAAGTTTTTGATTATGCGTGATATAGGCAGATATTTCTTTTTTGAAACTACTTGTCAACTCATTTTCCAAGTGTATGTGTTCAATTTTTTGTATAGGTAAATATACTAATACGTGAATGCTCAAATCACCGGTTTGATATTTAGGAGAAGTAAGTATATATCTATTATTACGTGGCTGACATCAGCTGTTCAATGTTTACGAGATGTAAATATATTATTAGGGGAAAACACAGTACAGCCGTTTGCTGCCAAAGAGCAAACCTTCTACGCACGTGAAAGCGCGTCAATAAACAAGGGGAGGGGACTGGCAAACCCCGATCAAAGGGAGGTGATCAAAACAAAGGGGACTCACGTCTATCAATCAAAGAAGATGAGGAAAAACCTGCAGGCCACTTTAAGGGGCTCCTGTTTATTTTCCTGACCCAGGTTATGTCTTTCAATGCCAACTACACTTAAATAGTTAGAAAATAGCAGATTAGCTAAAACACGCTCCGAATTGACCATGGCTGAACGCCTCTAAGCCTGGGAAAATTCACATCGCCATTCTCGCGGCGGTGTCACACGGATCCTACCTCTGTGCGGTGTGGGACGTTAGTAGGGAGTTTAAACTCCTGGAGCCAAAGGATCCACGCAAAACGCATGACTTCCCACGCAACGGAAGTTGCGCTAACAAGACTACGTGTCGCCGATAATGGATATGAGGCTTGGGATTTCTAAACCCTTGCTGAGGATTAAAAACATGCGGCCTTGAGAAAGCCGCTCCTAGGCGACCGTTTCGTCCCGACACAGTCCCGTCCGAACTACTCCGTGGACGGTGGGGTGAAGTAACGCAACACCATCCCCGGAGAGGAAGCAAAGCCGTTCCAACCCAACGTCCAGACCGAAAGACTTATTGGGCAAGCGGGGTTGTGACGCAAAACTGTCCCCTCATGAGTGGAAGCAAACTGCCCAATCCCCCTTAACTCGAGACGTTGTTGCATGGCCGGAGTCCCCAGGGACTACTAGGCCATTTTTCATGGCCGAGGTCCTAAGAGATGGACTCTCGACCTCCTAAGAGTATTGAACTTTATTAGCTAAAAAAAGGAAAGATTTCAAATGTCCGTCAAAAAGGGCAAATGCAGGGGTTCTCAACCTGTGGCCCACGGAGATCCGTCAAAAATGTGTCGGGGGTTTTGGGGGGTGGGGGGAGCTTCAGTATGATATTTTATAGTTTTTATTTTAAAATGGTTTGTAAAGAGAAGTCCATACCCTTCCTCTGATTTTTAAAGGGTTTGATAGAACAAAAAAATTTTTAAAACCACTGGACTAGTGGATAGGTGTATCCACGATAATATAAAAACTGACCACTCTACAATGTCTACAAAATATTTTTAATATCCACATAATTCAGTGCCACTCTACAATATCCACCAACTATCCAAACAGTACACACATTCAGACTTTTCAGCATTTGTTTCATAAACTTTACTGAAATGTTTGGTATCATATTATTATGTTCACTGTTCGATCGCGTCGTTAGGGCAAACACAACTGATCAGCGTTACGTCCCTTGTGTTTTCATCTTGTTCATGTTAGTTTCAGAGATAACCAAATTAAATTGATCCATGAGATCAGAGGGGTTTCAATTTTTTTTTTTTTCTAAAACAATGGGCACTATTGGGATAATGTCCCTTATAATAATAATAATGTTAATTATAATAATAATAAAAATAAATGAATTTGTAAAAAGTCACTGTAATGCCATTGTTCAATATTAATTGTATTGCGTTTTTGAATGCCTCGAGAAAAACCAAACAAAAAAATCAAACAAAAAAACAAACCAAAAAAACAACAGATAAATGTAAAGACATGATCTCAATAAACAGCAAAGTGACAGAGAATCATCTAAAGACAATGACATTTTTAAAAAATCATTCGCCTCAATCGCATCGCCTGTCAACAAAGTCGTAACTTGTCATGCGTTTATGAAGGAGCTTATAAGCCCTCGCGACTTCTGGAGACAACTTTACACCAACTAGTATTATTATTATTAATTTATTTTATGTTCATAATTTTAACAAAATACATTTATACATTTTTTTTTTAGTTCTCTCACCAAATCATTGTTCATATTTTCATATTGATTAGAACATTTTTTTTAAAAATAATTTTTAATGTTAATTTTTGTTAATAAAAAAAGGCGCAGCAAATTATTTTTAAAAATATTTCTTTGTTCTTTGCTATTTCGTTTTCTAAAAGTACATGTATGGTATGAATATGCCCACCCCCCCCCCTCTCAAAAAAAAATAAATCATCCCCTCTTCCTGTTACTGGCCCATTAATAAGTTTTAAAGTTATCACAATTAAATGAAACTATTCTCTAAGTCCTAAGTCATACAAACTTCCCCTCAATTCTAAATATAAGTCATTATTAGAATTTCATTTTTTTTTACTATGATAAAGAAGGAATTAATCCATTTTTTTATCCATAGAGTTAGCTGATTGATTGAATGTCCTCTTTTCAATATTTTCGTTTAAATACCCCCCCCCCCTTTTTTTGAATTTAAAAAAAAAAAATAATTAATTAAACACTTTTTTTTTAAATTGAAACTTAAAACTTGTCATGCTACTTCATAACTCAAATTTCACGCTTGAAAAAGTATTCTCCTAGTGACGTAGAAATAAAAGCAGAGCTTAAATTTGTTAGGATTTTATTGTTGGAATCCATAGGTAGACAGGAAGCGTCAATAAATACTTTTTTTTTTAAAAATGAAATGCTGGTTTTACCTAGAAGGCGTATGGTTTAAATACATCTTTGAACTACAGCGTCAGCAACTGTATTTTCTCTCGAACCGATCTTATCGAATTTGCAATCCTCTTCAGGTCAGGGGGCTCCAATTTAGGCAGTATCGAATTCAAATGGGCAACCATGCCATGGTCGTGATACAGAAGACCCGTGAACTCAGCCATCGTCAGCGACCTCAAGGCGAGCTCCACGGCTGAATCTATCCCCTTCTCCTTTTTCAACTCGTGGATCAGCTGCTCTCTGTTGTAGCAACCGGAGATGCTTTGCGGAGCGCTCGAGGATGACGATAAGTCTATCGGCGGGGAAAATACGGGAGTCGGGGTGACCACAGCCCTCGGTTTACGTTCAGGTAGTGGTGGACGGTAACTTCCTGTTGGTTTCAGTGAGGATGCCGCGCTGGGCGTGTCATCGGTTACAGAATCTTGCTGCGGATACACCCCGGTCGAATTTGTCGCATTTAAACGAGCCCTCGTGGTGATTTCTACGTTGCTCCTGTCGTTCGAACTTGTGTTGCTGCACTGCGCAATGACCTCATCCAGGTCTTCGTATATTTTCTCGTCCTGCGACTCCGACGATTCCCACCCCGGTGCGGCGTTGTCGTCTGTGCTGGACAAGGAGCCGTGGAACAGGTAGAGCGGAACCGTCGCACTGTTCCGATCCGCGCCGCTGTAGCCCTCGTCGAAATTCGTCTCGTCCGTGGATCTCCCGTGTCTGACGGTGACGAACCGGTCTCCGTGGAGGAACAGATGACAGAATCTAGGACTGGCGTTTCCGGATAATCCACTGTAAATGGCGGTAGCGTTGATGTCGGTGTACTCCACGCTGTCGCGTTCGGAACCGATGGTTGGACTAGAATCACACGGCCGGCCGGCCACGCAAGGGATGCTGATTTCTTTGGTGTACGATCGTCCCGACGCATCGTGGCCGACGATCGCGTTCGAGTGTTCCGGGAAAACCGTCGTCACCGGTTGTGGGAGGTCGGACGCGCCGGGGCCAGGGGAGACGGCCATGCAGCCCAGGTCTACACCGCTGTCCACGCGCTGCTGGCCCAACGTCCCGCCCTTGAAGGCGTTCGCCCGCAGCCTCCTTCTCCGACTCAGATGGCGTGGGTTGATGCTGTAGTCGAGGGCGTAGACACCGACGCGCCGAGATAGGTCGTAGACCGTCGAGATTCGGGACCTCCTGGCGGAGATGTCTGACTTTGGTCGAATCTGAACGGACTCTTCATTTGTGGGCTCCTGGGGGAGGGAAGTAGCTGTCGTAGAATTAGAACATTTCTCTTTCCTGAGTACAGCTTCCTCTGAGACGATTGCATCGAACTCGCTCTCATCTTCATCAATGGAGCCAGAGAAATCGATGACCTAAAAATAAAGAGAATGTATGATTTATACAATTTATACAATTTATAAGACAACGTCCATGTTCTTAAAATGTGTTTGATATAATTTAACACGGGGTTCATTGAAATAAAACTTCGCCAATCAAAATCTTTTGACAGCCCTTTAAAAACAAGATATGTTCGGGAGGCGCTACTTAGCGCCAGCACACAGATTAGATGCTTGCATACTTATTCACGCTTCGGCAGACTCCACCATAGCAAGCGTTTGAGATCCGCTCTCTTGAGATCACTAAAATATAAATCAGCACATCAATAGCTTTAATGCATATGGAACCCAGGGAGCGATTTATGAGGGGTTGGGGGCCTCAATTTACATGAGAACTGACTTAGTAAGGAACACAGTGTCTAACCTTAATTGCTCTAGTGTATATTGGTGCCTGGGAGCGGAAGGTGCCAGGCAGGGGTGCAGAAGGTGCCAGGGGGTGGAAGGTGCCAGGGGGCGGAAGGTGCCGGAGTCGGAAGGTGCCAGGGGGCGGAAGACGCCAGGGGGCGTGAGGCGCCAGGGGGCGTGAGGCGCCAGGGGGCGGGGGGTGNGGGCGGAAGGTGCCGGAGGGGGAAGGTGTCAGGGGGCGGAAGGTGCCAGGGGCGGTAGGTGCCAGGGGCGGAAGGTGCCAGGGGCGGAAGGTGCCAGGGGGTGTAAGGTGCCAGGGGAGCGGAAGGTGCCAAGGGGGCGGAACGTGCCAGGGGGTGGAAGGTGCCAGGGGGCGGAAGATGCCAGGGGCCGAAGGTCCCAGGGGCCGAAGGTCCCAGGGGTTGAAGGTGCCAGAGGACGAAAGGGGCCGAAGGTGCCGGGGGGCGGAAGGTGTCAGGGTTGTCATCAGTTAACATGAGAACTTAACAAGGAACTCGATGTCTAACCTTTATTGCTCTGGTATAAATTGGTGCCAGGGAGTGGCAGTGGGCAAGTGCATATTTCCACGCCTCGCTGGTGGTCAACTCTGTTGAATTCTCAGCAACTTGAAACAGCATGTCAGAACCTGGGACGGAGAAGAGTAATGCAAACGAAAGTAGGAGGCGCTGTTTTGGCATATGTACCGCGTGTGCCAAAAATGCGATGTGTTCCATTTTAATATTTAAGAATTCTCTTTGAAATTAGCAAAACTACAATTGTTGTAAGTGTACTGGAGATTAGGCAGTTAAAAGAATCAGATGGGCATCATAGTGGACACTAGCTAGCATACATATATGATGGTCAGCATAGTGGACACTAGCTAGTACACAGATATGGTGGTCAGCATACTTAACACTAGCTAGTACACAGATCGATGGTCAGTATAGTGGACACTATTGAGTACACAGATAGGATAGTCAGCACAGTGGGCACTAGCTAGTACACAGATATGATGGTCAGCATAGTGGACACTAGCTAGTACACAGATATGGTGGTCAGCATACTTAACACTAGCTAGTACACAGATCGATGGTCAGTATAGTGGACACTATTGAGTACACAGATATGATGGTCAGCATAGTGGACACTAGCTAGTACACGGATATGATGGTCAGCATATAGGACAGAAGCAAGTAAACATATATTATGGTCATTATAGTGTATACTAGCAAGTGCGCGAATCTGAAATTCGGTAATTGCACTAAGATGTTTTTACATACCAAGAGGGATCTCAAGACTCGTGTTCCGGTTCTTGAGCAAGGTCGAGGCCACAACGGTTTCTTCCATGTCGATGTCGGTCAACAAGATTGTGCCGGTAAAACCACAGGAGACGGCGGGAACCAGGCCGTGAAGAAGTTTGACAACCAGGGGAAACGTGTACCTTAAAGACGTATGTATTGTATAGATTAGGTAACATGCTTTAATTAATATCTCTTATATATACTTTGCTTGTGGTGTGACTGATTCCATCTCCGGATGGCGCGCAAAATATAATTCCCGATAACTACGCTAAATTATTTTTTTTAAAATAAATTGAAATCGACTCAATTTAAATATGGTGTAATACATATTATGTTTAAAAATGGTTGGGACATCAGAATATAAATATATTTCATTGGCGGGAACTAAAAAGTGTGCAGTGGCGTATTATGGGGTGAGGCGGATGTAGCAAAACTTGGGAGTCTTAATGTTCTTAACTTCAGTTCCTATTTTTGTTAAGTAACTTGAGTAGATAGTAGGTGCACACATTACTGTCGCCAGGGTTGGGCTACCATTAACTATTAATAGATATTTTAAAGAGTTTTGAAAACCTGTAACTTAATCATGTAGATCAGCGGCTCTCAACCTGTGAGTCGCGACCTCATAGGAGTCGAACGACCCTTTCAGGGGGGGGGGGGTCGTCGAAGACCACCGGAAAACCCATATAGTCTACAGTTGTGCAGTAGCAACGAAAATAATTTTGTGGTTGGCGGTCGCCACAAGAATTAATCATGTAGATCAGCGGCTCTCAACCTGTGAGTCGCGACCTCATAGGAGTCGAACGACCCTTTCAGGGGGGGGGGGGTCGTCGAAGACCACCGGAAAACACATATAGTCTACAGTTGTGAAGTAGCAACGAAAATAATTTTGTGGTTGGCGGTCGCCACAAGATGAGGAACTGTATGAAAGGGTCGCGGCATTAGAAAGGTTGAGAACCGCTGATGTAGATAGTATGGAGATATGGGGTAAACTCAAAATATTAGGAGAAACTTCTACGTTAACAATGTAGACAGAACGACTTGGATTACTGCAAGTAACTTTTATATGCTTTTTCTCCACACGACACCCAACTCGGTCTCTCTCAGTCTTTCACTGTCTCTCTCTCTCTCCTCTCTACCTCGCTCTCTCTCCCTCTCTCCTCTCTCTCCCTCGCTCTCCCTCCCTATCTCGCTGCCTACCTCTCTATCACTCTCTATCCCCCTCTTTCCATCTATCAGCTTCTCTCTCTCTTTCTATTTCTCTTTCACACTCTATCTTTCTCTTTCCCGCTTCCTCTCTACTTCTCTCGTTTTCTCTCTCTCGCTGGCCAGCGACATCAATTATTTATAATATAAAATAATTTTAACAGGAGATTCAAAAGTAGGAAAAAAATTTAAGTCACTCTCTAACATGTCTTACTGTTTGATAGTATCTTTTAACTGAGGGGCCTCCCATCTCTAACATGTCTTACTGTTTGATAATATCTTTTAACTGAGGGGCCTCCCATCTCTAACATGTCTTACTGTTTGATAATATCTTTTAACTGAGGGGCCTCCCATCTCTAACATGTCTTACTGTTTGATAGTATCTTTTAACTGAGGGGCCTCCCATCTCTAACATGTCTTACTGTTTGATAGTATCTTTTAACTGATTGGCCACCTTCTCTAGTTTGACTTACTGTTTGATAGTATTTTTTTAACTGAGGGGCCACCTTCTCTAGTTTGACTTAATGTTTGATAATATTTTTTAACTGAGGGGCCACCTTCTCTAGTTTGACTTAATGTTTGATAATATTTTTTAACTGAGGGGCCACCTTCTCTAGTTTGACTTACTGTTTGATAATATCTTTTGACTGAGGGGCCACCTTCTCTAGTTTGACTTACTGTGTGATAATATCCTTCAACTGAAGGGCCACCGTGTCCTCATCACCGCACTGGCCATCCTGGCCGATGACGTAGAAAATCCCCCGCTGCTGTGCTTTGAGTAGAATCGCCCGGTCCTTTTCGTCATGGTACATCAAGTAAGGCTGGACCTTGCTCTTTTCCCTGAACGCACCGCGCCTCGTCAGCGTGCTGGTGCCCGACTTGGTGTCAGGTTTTGGGGAGGCATAAAGAGAGCCGTCTTCTTGGAAAATTTGGTTGTTGGCTTTCCTGAGAACATCTCCGGGCAAAATCTGATGAGGGATGTTCTTGACTGTGTTATTGCTCCTCAAGAGCTGTAAGGGTGAAACAAAAAAAAAAAAAGATAGTAATTGATGGACTGCATTAAGTTGTGTAAATGAAATATAAGAACAAGGTATGCTCAACTTAAATAAATAAATAGATAGGACAAAAGATTTGGACGTTTCCGCTTAGAGCCTTCATCAGCAACAAACAAACAAACAAACAAAACAAAATAGAAGCAGAACAAATAACAAAGCACATCCAAAAAAACTATGGAGGTCTCCCATGTAGTTGTCGGAAGTAGGATTACAGGAAGTGAAAGAATATAAATATTGGTACTGTAAAAAATAAGGTAGATAGTCTCAACGGACTAAAATATTAAGGGATACTTAACATCTAAAACAGGGGGGGGGGGTAAAAAAAAAAAGAAAAAAAAAAAAAATACAGGGAAAAAAAAAAAAAAAAAAATGAAAAAGGAAGTGAAAGAATATAAATATTGGTACTGTAAAAAATAAGGTAGATAGTCTCAACGGACTAAAATATTAAGGGATACTTAACATCTAAAACAGGGGGGGGGTAAAAAAAAAAAGAAAGAAAGAAGAAATACAGGGTAAAAAGACAGAATCAAAATGAAATCTGCAGATTTACTCACCTGTAAAATAGATCATCTAGATTGGATTGGATTAAATTTAAAGGGAACTAGAAATTTTCTTTGATACTGAAATGGTATACAGATAATATTAGGAGAGAAATATCAACATTGAAAGGATCCTGGTGTGTCAGCAGGTAATAACCCTGTCGATAGGCTGCGACACATTTGTGTGTCGCGACAGCTCTAGTGTGTGTCGTAGCACATGGACAAAAATAAACACAAAATAATGACTTAATTATTAGTTTGGTGGGGGGTGGGGGTATTTTTACCAACAGTTACAGGGCAGGGTCCATCTGCATCCGTAAACAAGGAAAGTCACTTATACCAATGGAACAACATCCTCCTACTTACAAACGTATGTTTACGCATTTTAAGCCCCTAAATTCCCACTTACCAAATAACCTGATATTTCACAGATTACCAATTACTAAATAACCTGATATTGGACTGGCTCCCTATTACCAAATAACCTGATAATGGACTGATTCCCACTTAACAAATACCCTGATAGTTGACTGATTCCCACTTACCATATACCCTGATATTGTATTGATTTGTACTCACCAAAAAACCGGATATTGGACTGATTCCGCCTACAAGAAAACTGCTCACCCTTGAGGTGCTCAGCTGGGACAGTTTTCGATAAGGCGTCACCGATTTCAGGTCATCTGGCGCACCTGGTGACCCTTGAACTGCAAACCAACCTGTAAAAGGTACCGACATGCTCAGATCTCCTAGTGTTAGTCGAAATATTCCACCATGCTAATAAGTAGCCGAAACTTATTACTAGTATCTCTTATAGATGTTTGGCTTCTGGTGTGACTGCTTCCTTTTTTCAACCCGTCCTCCCCCTACTCAACATGATTTTATTAATAGTACTGAGTGGGGGAAAAAAAGAAAACTGTGAAGCTGCGAGCGTCATGCGTGACGGCTGAACTCGGGTAAAAAAATTGGATTTTTTCGGAGGCGAATATTATATTAATGTATAAAGGGCTACGGTATGGTGTAGGACTGTCTGTCGGCTGTAGGCCTATTGTTTAAATGCTGTAAGATAGGGCGTAGGACTGTCTCAAGTCCTATTGTTTAAAGGCAGGCAGGGTGTAGGACTGTTGGGAGGACCATTCTTAACGACAGGCGGGTATGGTGTAGGACTGACTGTCTGTTGCCTTATTGTTTTTAGAAAACGAGAAGTTTCGCATTTTTTTGGACCCACCGAGTATTTTCGCAACACACCCAGTCCCGTTGTAAAACAAACTGCACGCGGTTCAGCTCTAGTGATTAAATATTTACAATAGTGGAATAATTTATTGTTCTATGATTTTTTTCAATTTTAAAGACAGTTTTAAAAAAAAAAAGTATTTGAAGAGAAAAATATTGTGGTTAGCAAGTTGGAGTTATAAAATGTGATCGTATAGCTTAAGTGCCAGCGACCTTGCTAACATGAATCCACCCATCAAATGCAAGCCTAAAAGAAAGTCTGACGTCAAATGATTTGACACATTAGGTTGATAAGTAATATTTAAAAGGAGAAAAGAAAACATAATTATATGCGCCGAACGGCATCCCTATGACAGGACTGAGTTAACAAGTACCCCAGTGGTAGCAAAGCTACGCAGTGTAGCGGGTTGAGTTATCATATACACCAGTGAAAGCAGAGCTACTAAGTGTGGCAAGCCTGAGTTATCATGTACACGGGTGATAGCAGAGCTACTAAGTGTGGCAGGCCTGAGTTATCATGTACACGGGTGATAGCAGAGCTACTAAGTGTGGCAGGCCTGAGTTATCATGTACACCAGTGAAAGCAGAGCTACTAAGTGTGGCAAGCCTGAGTTATCATGTACACGGGTGATAGCAGAGCTACTAAGTGTGGCAGGCCTGATTTCTCATGTACACCAGTGAAAGCAGAGCTACTAAGTGTGGCAGGCCTGAGTTATCATGTACACCAGTGAAAGCAGAGCTACTAAGTGTGGTAGGCCTGAGTTATCATGTACACCAGTGATAGCAAGGCTACTAAGTGTGGCAGGCCTGATTTATCATGTACACCAGTGAAAACAAGGCTACTAAGTGTGGCAGGCCTGATTTATCATGTAGACCAGTGATAGCAAGGCTACTAAGTATGGCAGGCCTGATTTATCATGTACACCAGTGAAAGCAGAGCTACTAAGTGTGGCAGGCCTGAGTTATCATGTAGACCAGTGAAAGCAGAGCTACTAAGTGTGGCAGGCCTGAGCTATCATGTATACCAGTGAAAGCAGAGCTACTAAGTGTGGCAGACCTGAGTTATCATGTACACCAGTGATAGCAAGGCTACTAAGTGTGGCAGGCCTGATTTATCATGTACACCAGAGATCGTAAGGCTACTTAGTGTGCCAGGCCTGGTTTATCATGTACACCAGTGAAAGCAGAGCTACTAAGTGTGGCAGGCCTGATTTATCATGTACACCAGTGATAGCAAGGCTACTAAATGTGGCAGGCCTGATTTATCATGTACACCAGTGAAAGCAGAGCTACTAAGTGTGGCAGGCCTGAGTTATCATGTACACCAGTGAAAGCAGAGCTACTAAGTGTGGCAGGCCTTAGTTATCATGTACACCAGTGATAGCAAGGCTACTAAGTGTGGCAGGTCTGATTTATCATGTACACACGTGATAGCAAGGCTACTAAGTGTGGCAGGCCTGGTTTATCATGTACACCAGTGAAAGCAAGGCTACTAAGTGTGGCAGGTCTGATTTATCATGTACACCAGTGAAAGCAGAGCTACTAAGTGTGGCAGGCGGTTTAGAATGTCTTCACCCTGCAGTCGTTCATGACCAGTACCAACTTAATTCACTCTTGTCTTTTTCAATCTTCTTTTTTTTTAAATATAATTATCTTTAACAGACCGAAGACTGGGGACTCACGACCCGCTACTGGTTTGCCCCACTACCACTTTGAGAAGCACCGATAAAGGTACCAAAATGACTTTTGACCCCACTTAAGCTGTCTTATTAAATTACTTAGGAGGGTTGGGCGGGCTTAAGGGGGGGGGGGGCTGCTGGGTTTGTAAACAAAATTTCAAATTACGTTACTAAACGTGACGGCCTGGCAGACAATGTGTCTACATATTATGTCTTTAGTTAAAACAATATATTTCAAAGATACCAACAATGTCCAGAAGGAAGAATTTTTCTTCATGTATATACACCAACCACCTCAAACTGTGAACCTACGTATACACAGTCAGCCCCCCCCCCCACCCCAACCCCACTTCAACGTCTCACTTTCTTCACTTAAACCATTAAGTCACCAGAAGGAAGAATTTTTCTTCATGTATATACACCAACCACCTCAAACTGTGAACCTACGTATACACAGTCATCCCCCCCCCCCACCCCAACCCCACTTCAACGTCTCACTTTCTTCACTTAAACCATTAAGTCAGCGTTTCTCACCAATGTAGTCCTCGGGTATCAACAGGTCACTCCCCATGACCTTCAGCTCCCTCTCCTTACAGTCCCACTGCATGTTCCTGGCACCGACCTTCCTGGCGGACCTCCTGCTGAAGGCCAGAAGTGGCTTGGACAGGTCCAGCCGGTTGTCCTTCATGAGCCCCATGTCGCATTGAATAACCCTTAAATGGGAGGAATATAATCTGAAGACTGGGTCGGTGATTCATTTCAACACACTGCCTCACTTTGAATACAACCATCGGGTTAACTGACTCGGGATTAAGATGTTAAAGATTTTTTTTTTAAGAAATTTTTTAAAATTTAACAAAATTTTGAAGGCAGTCTTTTCATTTCTTTCTTTCTTTTTTTTAATGTTCTTTACATCTTTTGAAAAACGTCAGCTGAGTTTCTTTCCACTTAACATAGCAACTAAATTGTTCCCGGCTCCTGTGACTGCGTATAATTTATAAAAGATGTTTTGCTAGTTGCTATGAGAATCCGGAAATGGTTTGGAAAGAATAAATGTGTTCGACGGAGATTTTTTTTAAAAAAGTATCTTTTGGGGAGGCTCGGGTGAGAAACGGGGAAGTTTTAAATTATTTAATAATATATATTGTAGTTATTGTCTCCCCCCCTCCCCACACCCCCGTTATTTCATTTCGAACAAACTTCCGTCGAACAAATTTCTTACGAACAAATAACCGGTTAAGGGTATATTCAGGACAACGACTGAGTGTCTCAACCGTCATATTAAACTGACTGAATTGGGGCGATGGTCGAGTTGTTAAAATCTAACCGAAAGACAAATAACATTTATCAGAAATGAATTGTCTTGAAGATTGATTACCAAACATTGCACCAAGTTACCCGGTTGTATTTTTTTTAAAAATGGGTTCTCTTTTCCTGGAAATTACGTATTTCAAAGTTTCACCAATGTTTTCAGCAATTAAACCGAAATGTACAACTACTTAAATTTTAAATTTTAAAAAACAAAAAACTTTCATAACTGTAACACGCCGCTCGCTATAATGACAAAGCTAATCTATTCGGTTTGAACGATTGTCATAGTCGAGTGGAATCAAGCCGTGCAACAAATGGATATAAGACATAAAAAGGCGACAAGACATACATCAAATTGAAACGAGACATGCAAAAGGGGACCCAGGAATACTACAAATGGAAATCAGACACATCAGAAGGGAACAAAAATACAAAAAAAGAAACCACGTCATACAACAAATGGAATCAAAACTTACGATAAATGGGACCAAGTCATACAACAACTGGGATCAAAACATACGATGAATGGGACCAAGTCATACAACAAATGGAATCAAAACTTACGATAAATGGGACCAAGTCATACAACAACTGGGATCAAAACATACAATGAATGGGACCAAGTCATGCATCAACTGGAATCGAAACTTACGATGAATGGGACCGAGTCATACAACAACTGGAATCGAAACATACGATACATACAAGCTCACTAGCCACAGTCACACTGACACCACATAGGTCACTAGCTACAGTCACACTGACACCACATAGTTAACTAGCCACAGTCACACTGACACCACATAAGTCATTAGGTACAGTCACACTGACACCACATAGTTCACTAGCCACAGTAACACTGACACCACATAGCTCACTAACCACAGTAACACTGACACCACATAGCTCTCTAGCCACATTCACATACTTACACGATATAGCTCACTAGCCACAGTCACACTGACACGACATAGCTCACTAGCCACATTCACACTGACACCTCATAGCTCACTAGCCACAGTAGATACTTACATACTTTTTAAAAACAATATCCCCTATCTTATTGCTTCTTTTTGTTTTAAATCCCAAAATAGCATCCATTCTACAGTAGCACTCATTCTACAATAGCACCCATTCTACAATAGCACCCATTCTACAATAGCACCCATTCTACAATAGCATCCATTCTACAATAGCATCCGTTCTAAAATAACCGACATATTGCAATAGCACAAACCACAATAGCATCCATTCCACAAAAAAGATAGATTCTACGATATCATCCATTCTACCATATCATCCATTCTACAATTTAATCCATTCTTCAATAGAGCGAATATTACAATAGCACACAGTCTGCGATAGCACACACATGATAATATCACACATTCTAAAATAGCACACATTCTGCAGTAGTGCCCATTCTACTGTGACACCCATTACAATGACACACATTCCACCAAAGCAAACATTCCACCAAAGCACACATTCCACCAAAGCACACATTCCACCAAAGCACACATTCCACCAAAGCACACATTCCACCAAAGCACACATTCCACCAAAACACATATTCCACCAAAGCAAACATTTCACCAAAGCACACATTCCACCAAAGCACACATTCCACCAAAGCACACATTCCACCAAAGCACACATTCCACCAAAGCACACATTCCACCAAAGCACACATTTCACCTAAGCACACATTCCACCAAAGCACACATTTCACCAAAGCACACATTTCACCAAAGCACACATTCCACCAAAGCACACATTTCACCAAAGCACACATTCCACCAAAGCACACATTCTACAATACAATAGCACACAAACCCCCAATATCTCACCTGGGCAGACGGAATCTGTCCAGAACCTGTTCCAGTGTGAAGACTTCGTCCGTGAAGTTTAGCCCCGGTTCGCTGCCGCTCTGATGTGTCGCGCCAAGCGTGTCGCCAGACATGCTTGGTTGGCGTGTGCGGAACCCCACCGGGACAATGGGTTCAAAGTTCACGTAGCTCCTGATTCCGAGAAATCCGCAAGGTCGGGCGTATCAGTAAACACACTCCAGCGCTGTATCTTGGTGGTTTAAACACACGATGAAGCGCCGCATAGGCATAGGGCCTATTCATGAGGAGATTCGTCAGACTGGAGACTGCCCTTCACGCGCTGTCAGAATTTGTACAGAGATTTTGTCACGCTGCTTCCGATTTGCTTGATGCGTTGCCGTGAATATTTTGATTCGTTGCCGTGAATATTTTGATTCGTTGCCGTGGAGTGGATAGTTTTGGTTCCGGCGACAAGGACTTCAGTTTTAAAAAAAAAGGCCGCCTTCAAGATCTGTAACAAATAAAAAACATAAAATTGAAATCATCGCCTCATCATCATAACGTATCTCCTAAAGTGTTCTGAGATCTGACTTAGAGTTATCCCTCTACCGCTCTAACTGCGGTGTTAAGCAGGCTAAAGTACCTAATGTGTAGCGGAATCTAAGTTTAAAACTGGCTAGTTGACATTCTTTTTATAGGATGCCCTGACTTCCTGAAGTCAAGATATAACATATTCTAAGATCCAATCAAAAACACGGAATACTTATGTGGGGGGTGATTTAACATATTCAACGATCCAATTTAAAAAAAAAAACATGGAATACTTTGACCATGTGGGAAGAAATATCGATACCAAAATAACTTCAATTCGCACGATTCTTTAGCTTTAGCCTAAGCTTAATAATTGTTATTGGTATTTTGGAGAAAAATGTTTTTTTTCAAACCAGGACTTTGGACACTTCGGTTGAACAGCTCATCTAAAGCTACTCAAAATGATACATTGATCACATGACACATCGCCGCGGAGGGTAATTCAACATGTCCGTTTTTTTTTCGTTTTCTATTTTAAATTATAGTTTGTTTTGTTATTGTTGTTTTTTTAACTACAACATTTGAACCAGTAAATTATGTTTCCCTGAGATGAACACCCACGGTAGTGAGACAGATGAGTCGACCATCGAAACAAACCATGATTGGAAAAAGAATTTGGGGGGGGGGGTAAACTGAGAGAGGGGGGTTCGGTGCTGGTAACAGGGAAAATCTGGAGTTGAAACTGTCACTGTTGATCTAGGGTTATCCTTCGTACGGTTAGGATCATCCTGGTTGTTGTACTGCTAGACAATGAAAACTGTTGTGTCTGAGTCGGTATGTGTGTGTGTTTATGTTCGTGTACGTGTGTCTGTGTATTGGCGTGTGCGCGTATGTATGTTATGTGGATGTGTGTCTGTGGGCGCGCGTGTGTGCATGTGTGTAGGAGTCTCTATGTGTATGTGTGTCTTTGTGTATGTGCGATATTGTGGAATCGGTGGGGAAGACCAACAGATAATCACAAAAATGACGACAGCAGAAAGGTTGATTTAAGTATGAATCTTGCTGTAACAAGGGGGCTGATATCTAACTCGAATCCCAGCATATGTTTCTTTACATACAGACTAGTTCCAAGTGATCCTCTAGTCAACCCGTACATACAGACTAGTTCCAAGTGATCCTCTAGTCAATCCGTTCATACAGACTAGTTCCAAGTGATCCTCTAGTCAATCCGTACATACCGACTAGTTCCAAGTGATCCTCTAGTCAATCCATACATACCGACTAGTTCCAAGTGATCCTCTAGTCCATCCGTACATACAGACTAGTTCCCAGTGATCCTCTAGTCCATCCGTACATACAGACTAGTTCCAAGTGATCCTCTAGTCCAACCGTACATACAGACTAGTTCCAAGTGATCCTCTAGTCAATCCGTACATACAGACTAGTTCCAAGTGATCCTCTAGTCAATCCGTACATACAGACTAGTTCCAAGTGATCCTCTAGTCAATCCGTACATACAGACTAGTTCCAAGTGATCCTCTAGTCAATCCGTACATACAGACTAGTTCCCAGTGATCCTCTAGTCAATCCGTACATACAGACTAGTTCCAAGTGATCCTCTAGTCAATCCGTACATACAGACTAGTTCCAAGTGATCCTCTAGTCAATCCGTACATACAGACTAGTTCCAAGTGATCCTCTAGTCAATCCGCACATTCAGACTAGTTCCCAGTGATCCTCTAGTCAATCCGTACATACAGACTAGTTCCAAGTGATCCTCTAGTCAATCCGTACATACACACTAGTTCCAAGTGATCCTCTAGTCCACCCGCACATACAGACTAGTTCCAAGTGATTCTCTAGTCAATCCGTACATACAGACTAGTTCCAAGTGATCCTCTAGTCAATCCGCACATTCAGACTAGTTCCCAGTGATCCTCTAGTCAATCCGTACATACAGACTAGTTCCAAGTGATCCTCTAGTCAATCCGCACATTCAGACTAGTTCCAAGTGATCCTCTAGTCAATCCGCACATACAGACTAGTTCCAAGTGATCCTCTAGTCAATCCGTACATACAGACTAGTTCCAAGTGATCCTCTAGTCAATCCGTACATACAGACTAGTTCCAAGTGATCCTCTAGTCAATCCGTACATACCGACTAGTTCCAAGTGATCCTCTAGTCAATCCGTACATACAAACTAGATCCAAGTGATCCTCTAGTCAATCCGTACATACAGACTAGTTCCAAGTGATCCTCTAGTCAATCCGTACATACAGACTAGTTCCAAGTGATCCTCTAGTCAATCCGTACATACAGACTAGTTCCAAGTGATCCTCTAGTCAATCCGTACATACAGACTAGTTCCAAGTGATCCTCTAGTCAATCCGTACATACAGACTAGTTCCAAGTGATCCTCTAGTCAATCCGTACATACAGACTAGTTCCAAGTGATCCTCTAGTCAATCCGTACATACAGACTAGTTCCAAGTGATCCTCTAGTCAATCCGTACATACAGACTAGTTCCAAGTGATCCTCTAGTCAATCCGTACATACAGACTAGTTCCAAGTGATCCTCTAGTCAATCCGTACATACAGACTAGTTCCAAGTGATCCTCTAGTCAATCCGTACATACAGACTAGTTCCAAGTGATCCTCTAGTCAATCCGTACATTGTTTGCCCTTTTATCTGCGTAACTTCAACAAAAAATGTTTTCATCATGCAAATTAAAACGTTTGAAGAAATGTCATGAAGTTTGATTCTTGCCGTCTTCAAAGAGAGTACCTTACAGCTGTCCGTTATTGGTGATTTAATTCTGTTTTAAAGGTAGTTTTGTTCGTCCGATGAAGGCTTCCTGCCGGCAAGTTCCTTGTTTTGTTGCTTCCCTTTTCTTCAGGTTTTCCCATTCTTGGTTTCGCTCATTTCCTTTTTTTTCTAACCTGATTGCAGTATTTCCCCCTTATTATAATTTTGTGTTTACCGCTCATTGGTGTGGAGCCTCAGAAATTCTTGTTGATTCTTGTTGTATTCTACTGTGTGATAGTTGCATTGCAGCCACGAATATAACTATAGATTGTAAGCCTCTAGACTCTAGAGGGTCCAGAGGAAATGGGTTTAGTGCTCCCTGAAATTTAAAAGGACGACTGATCAGCCCGATTAATTTTCACCCTTGACTTAACATATTTTTACGCAATCATCGCGCTTCCTAACAAAGTCGAAAATCACACGATCAAGGCCGTGTGAAAAAGGAATTGGGGGGGGGGGAGACGGGGGCACTCGTCCCAAGCGCTATCTACAGGGGCAAAAATATGAGCTATGTGCATGGTGTCAGTTTGAGATTCTGCTTTATGAGCTATGTGGTGTAATGCAAAATATGTGTTTTAATAAAGTACGCGCCAAAAGTAACTACAGAAACTCCCGCATCTTGAACGCACAAACGCATTTGTCAAAAGTGCGTCGCTCCAGCCGCCACGTTTCCTCGGCAGTTAGACAGATTACACGTTTGGCAGTTGTTACAGCAAATGTTTGTCTCAGCTGAGGAAAAATATTTATAGCTGACCATTATTTTGGCTTAGACGCAGTTCTTTGTGAATGGGGTCAAGTTTGAAAAAGATGGCAGAAACATTTCGATAGAAACTTAATTTTAGACCCAAGTTACATGGCTATAACAACTACCGAACACATCTTTATTTTCACTACTGGGAATATGTTACGGCTCGATCTAACGCATATTTGCATTCAGTATTGTTTCTTCGGCTGTATAGTAGAGCAGCAATAGGGATCTACATGTAGAGACCTAGGGGCAGATGGTCGACCAAGAAAGACTGAGATGCAGTGAGGATGTAGAGGAGGGCTTACATCAGCTAGGGGTCAGAGCATGGAGGTGCAAAGCCATGGATCGATCCGAATTTAAGCATGTGTTGGTGGAGGTAAGGGCCCTACGAGGGCTGCAGCGCCACTGATTATGCTGATGATGTCCAAATGGAAGGATCTGGTTGAGAAGGCCAGAGCCCTAATTGGGCTGTGGTGCCACTCATGATGATTTCCAAATGAAAGGATTTGGTGGAGCAGGCCATAGCCCTACATTGGTTGTGGTGCCACTGATGATGATGATGGCATACTGTATATATGTTTTGGTAAGAGGGCACCTTATTCAGGATTTTCCCAGGGCGAAGGTTTTGCTTGCCACGATCCTACACGTCATGATAACACACACACACACACACACACACACACACACACACACACACACACATATATATACATTTTTTTGTACCTGCCACCAAATGCGAAACAAACTGAATACTAAATTGATAATAATTTATATACACCGCCAACAAGCTTGCTAACGGTAACGGATCACCTTATATGTAACATATATCCATACCTTTATCACGCTTGATAACAATGATGCTATCGAAGTTTCAAAATCCACTTGAAAGGGTCTTTAACACAGTCGTTGTCGCCAGACTGCCACAGAAGTAAAACAGAAAGTTGGGATTTCCCCATAAAATCATGCTAGTGGGGAATGTTAAATGGCAAGGAGGGCGGAAGCTGTAATCGTCCATTCATGAATCGGCACGTGGCATTCTGCTTGCGGAATTGAACTAGATACGGGTCAAATAGTCTTGGATGTAATGTTCTAATGGACATATAGCTAATAAATCCATTTTGCTTACTCCAGGGGAACACTTGCTGAGATTTCTTTAAAGCAAGAAACCAAAAACTGGTTGCTAAAATGTCGGCATCTCTCTTATTATCTGGTTAGTGATTTGGCTTGTACGGTTCAAAGTCCAGGAAGCCTAAGATCATAATCTCCAGTGGCGCTACAGCCCATGTGGCGGGCCCTGGCCAGCTCCACCACATCCTTCCGTTCGGAGCGATCCATGGCTTTCCGCCTCCACGCTCAAACGCCCTCTACACCTTAGATCCTCCTCAATCTGGGACGAACGGTGAGACTTGTGTCCCCTGTCTTCTGCCTGTATATCACTTTTGCTGCTCTACAATCCGGCATCCTTTAAAAATATGTACTGTCCAGCAAAGTCTGCCTTTTTTTTATTGTTGCGACTATGGGTGGGTCGTCGAACAATTGATATAGCTCTTGGATTGTACGGGCTCTCTTCACATCATTGTCTATCACTGGGCCATATATTTTCCAGGAAGCCTTCGATCGACAATCAATAAAGAATGGATATAATATTACAGCAAAGAATCGTCCTTTGAACGTGTGCAACGTGTGTTGTCTCGAGGTGATACATAATAATGGCCACCATCAATCAAAACAAAGACAGGGATCCCTATGTAAGTCGTATGCATTATCCAACCAGTCAAAACAAAGAAATAGATCCCTATATAAGGCTATGCATTATCCAATCAGTCGAGCCTGTGACACATTTTATAACAATTTTCTCGTGTAATCTTCTTTTCCCTTAAGCTTGTCAGCCGTGGTCTCAGGTCTCAATGTGGTACTGCTCGAAAAATAAAGTGCTGATCCAACAAAGAGCAGATGCCGTACAGCGAAGTATACATTTCTGGCTCCAGTGTATTAAAATTACAACCGGTTCTCTTTGATTTACAAAGCCGTATGACTAAAACCACCGTTGTGCTTGTCATATATATGTTATTGCTTATCTCCTTGCTGGTGCAATTTATGCGTGGTGTTTTCTCGGGTTCCCCCGTATTTAAATGAATTGTGCGCCACGATGTCATGCATGTAGCCTGTCAAAACCAGGTCACGAATTCGTAGTACACACTATAAGCTGTCAGGAATTTCTCAGAAAATGACCAGCTAAGCTCAAAGGTTAACTGGTTAAATTCTTTATAAAATTTAATATCGAGGAGGGGGGGGGGGAGAGGGGAAGGGGGGGGGG
>CAXITT010000360.1:726017-758121 GCA_964033795.1 Lymnaea stagnalis
ACAAAAAAAAAAAAAAAAAAAAAAAAAAAAAAAAAAAAAAAAAAAAAAAAAAAAAAAAAAAAAAAAAAAAAGGAAAAACTGCTTTTTAGTGATTGGGGTTTGAGGGTGGGGCTGAATTTTGTTTTTAATTTGTTGTCATTGGCAACACTTATACGTGTCGAGATTGAGTGCGATAGGTTGACGGAAAGTGGGCCAATTAGCCGTCCGAAGATTTTTGTGACACACCCAGCCAGAAATAAACACACGAACAAAATGCGAAGACAAGATAAAAGATTTAAAAGTTAAATTTAAAGAAACAACAGCAACATTATGACATTCATATCTTAAGTAAGTGGGATGTGACGTCTTCCAGCTGGGATTGAAAAGAGTAAACACAGATCATATCAAATCTAAGAATGAAAGACTGCTAGGGAAAAAGTCATAAAGAGACATTTGGAAGCGTCTCAAAAAATTTAACACATGACTGTCGACTTGGTGCCAAAATAACATAAGCTGTGTGATGGTCCTGGTATTTACAAACGCCTTGTAGGTTATGTGATTGTGATGTTGTCTACTTACGCCGTAGTAGGCTATGTGATGAAGCTGGTGTTTACAGAAAATCTAGTAAGTTCTGTGACGGTGCTGGTGTTTGCAAACGTTCCATTGGGTTATACAGACACCAGCAGACACCCGAGGACGCAGGCGGTTTAGGACTAAACAAAAAATTTGAAGGGGGCCAAGCATACTCGAGGGGGGGGGAGGGAAGGAGGGGGGCGGTTCCTCTAGTTATTCGAAAGAATTCACTGAAAAGACACATTTGCGAATAATGGAGTTTTCCATGGTGTATGGTATAGGGCATGGGGTGGTCAGAGTTTTCCATGGTGTATGGTATAGGGCATGGGGTGGTCAGAGTTTTCCATGGTGTATGGTATAGGGCATGGGGTGGTCAGAGTTTTCCATGGTGTATGGTATAGGGCATGGGGTGGTCAGAGTTTTCCATGGTGTATGGTATAGGGCATGGGGTGGCCATTCCTGATCAACGCTGACATTATGGAATGGTGGTCATATGTTGTTGTTTTCTTTTGTTTGTCTGTTTCTTTGTGTTAAGCCAATCATAGATTTAAAGATGTGTATGTAAAATTCAAACTAACAACCAGAAATATATATATATTTTAAAAAAGTAATTCCACACCAAAAGAATCATCCAGGAATCAGTCAACTTTTCTAAACGAAAAAGAAAACAAAATAAAACATCATACTCTCCTTTCATTTTCTTCATTTCCCCCCCAACACTAATAGTCAGATTAATTAGTCGACCACCGTGATGGTTTGCCATCTGAAACTTTTATTTACACTACTATGTGTCGTACATTTTTTTTTCTAATGGGAGCTGTGGTCACCATGTAGGCCGCCATACTAATTTTCATTTATCTTGGCGGGATGAAATATTGTGTTTTTGTTGTTGTTTTTTAATGTTTTTTTTTTTTTTTTTTTTTAAATAAAATTGTAAACCTTATTGCCCCCCGTAAAAGATTGCATTTGGACAAAAAACGCGTTCCCCCCTTATATTTTGTTTTTTTTGTTGTTTTTTAATTTTTTTTTTTTTTTTTTGTATAAATACAATAGTAAACCATAGTGCCACCAGTAAAAGATTGCATTTGGACAAAAAACGCGTCTCTCCCTTATTCTTAGATCTTCGCCGTCAAGTCAATCAAATCACAACACTTACTCTAATTAAAAGTCTTGTAGTTGATATTTGAACTGTTTTAGGAAATGTGGTCATTTGGGTAGCTGGGTGGCAGCGGCGTCATTTGGGTAGCTGGGTGGCAGCGGCGTCATTTGGGTAGCTGGGTGGCAGCGGCGTCATTTGGGTAGGGCAGTTGAATTTGCAAAGTTTATTTCCATGTCGATCTACTTGGCGCCTCCTTCAGTCATCAACATCTCTACAAGCCGGTCATCTTTTGTCCCCCCCCCAAAAAAAAAAAAATCACTGGAAAAAAACCTGAAATGACGCTCCTGCTAGATGGCCACTTTGGTGGGTAGCCCCTACCCCTTTAACAAAAAAATACAAACAATCAAACACACAAAAAACAGATAAGCTAATGCTAGCTGGAGGTATAGAAAATTGTCCAGTGTGACGGATTGGTTTTCGCTCCACGGTGAATGAGTTATCGATTGCTTTTAATATGTATAAGTACACATGTGTGCTCAAATGACACTACCGTGTAAATGGTCCACGCTGTTTCTCTTACCAAACTATTCTTTTGTTTTATAATATAAAATAACCCCAGATTAATATATTAACGTTAGGACTCGTACAGTGACGCCGGCTTCGATTAGTTTACAACTTACAACAATGCACAGCACGGTAAATTACTTTACATACTACGACTTACCTTTGAGGGACGCCGGTGTTTACAGTCAGACGTACTGTTGGAGAGTTCCAAGACAAAAAGGACATCTGAAATGGTAAATCCTCAAGCGGGCGTTGGGTATTTGTGACTTCCCACCTCGTTGTTCCCCCATTCCTAATCCACAGTAAAGGCCTACTTAAAGCTAACACATTAGCTGTCCCAGTGCAGGACTTAACATGGAGAGGAATCCCTGAAGAGGCGTATATTATTATCTACTTCCGCCTTCACTTATCTCTCTCTCGAATGTTAGTTAAGTCGGTGAAATGAATGCACCTTAAGCCAAGCACTGCGCGGGAGTTCTTTGGTCTGGTTTATTGTAGAGGGGCAATGCGGCACAGAACAGGACCTTGGAGTGTCTCGATAATTAATGTACAATACGTACATGAATGGTCCCAGGTCTATAGGCAGCGTTCATTGAGTGCCCAAAGTTCTCCCAGTTAAATGCGTGCTGGCGGAGCTTTAGAAATACCTTCAGAATTTTCACAGTTGTAAGATTCGAACTCTTTATTTTTTTTCCTTGTTTGAAAAACTAATTTGAAAAAAGACGAGAAGGGACGGGAAACTGATCGACAGTGCGGAATTATGACACTTGGAGGCCCTAATGTCGTGTGAAGGAGGAACCTACCCTGGTAACGTCCTTCGGAGGGCGTAATTTTTCATGAAACTATAATAATAATAATAATAATAATAATAATAAAGTTTATTTGAAAATCACGCTTCATCCCCAAAGGCTCGAAGCGCGGTACAAAGTCAACCATATTAAAAGATAAATGAAAAAAATCTATATTATTCCACACTGAAATACAAAACGCAACATTACAAAAACTACATACCAGAATACCCATTCTAAGTCGTTCATCCATATAAATCTATGTATAAAAAATATACCTTTTCGTGGTAGGAGTGGGCCTAAATTTAGGCTGTGTCCTGGGCGAAGATTTTCCTTCCGTCGGCCTTGGGTGGCCAATGGGCAGTCGAAACTATGACGCACCCTTAATAAAGGATCTCTTATAGTAAAAATCAGTCACAATAAGTTCAAGCTGACCTTTCGTTAATTCTGAAGAATGACAAATGCTAATTGTTTGTGTTGTTTCCAATATTTTGACCGCTTGTTCGCTGACTCACTTTGCCGTCTAGCTTCTCCCTTGTTCAATCATTTGTAGGGGGGAAAGAGTTTTAAACATTTATAATTACGATTGCAAGAGATTGGTTTACTCGTAATCTCTACACACCACCCAGTTACATTTTACAATTTCACAGAAAAAAATCAATAACTATTTTATTTGGACATTTCATGTTTCGGGAATTTTGCCTTCGGTATTATTGTTGAATCGTTGTCACCGCAGGGCTGTCATCTCACGGCTGTCACCGCACTGCTGTCATCTCACGGCTGTCACCGCACGGCTGTCATCTCACGGCTGTCATCTCACGGCTGTCACCGCACGGCTGTCATCTCACGGCTGTCACCACACGGCTGTCATCTCACGGCTGTCACCGCACTGCTGTCATCTCACGACTGTCATCTCACGGCTGTCATCGCACGGCTGTCATCGCACGGCTGCCACCGCACGNGCTGTCACCGCACGGCTGTCATCTCACGGCTGTCATCTCACGGCTGTCACGACACGGCTGTCATCTCACGGCTGTCACCGCACTGCTGTCATCTCACGGCTGTCACCGCACGGCTGTCACCGCACGGCTGTCACCGCACGGCTGTCACCGCACGGCTGTCATCGCACGGCTGTCATCTCACGGCTGTCATCTCACGGCTGTCATCTCACGGCTGTCACTGCACGGCTGCCCCAGACACGTGAAGCCAAGTGATTAAAAAAACAGGGTACGTCATCGATGTAAGGGGAAACAACAACAACAAAACCTTAGATTAATAATTTCCTCAATTTACAATACAGTTCCGCAATCTTGTTCCATTTATTTGATGCCAACGTGCTGTTGGGTGCCCCCATTAGGTGTCTAATGTTGAATGTTGTCTTAGCAAACATTTTTTTTTTAACAAAGGGGCGATACTGTTGATTAACTATAGTAAAGAAAGAACGACAACCCAAAAAGTGCTAATTACATGTAACAATCTATTTATACTAACAACGTCATTAACTTACAGCAAGTGAGTAGTATAATACAGTCGAACCCGGTTATGTCAACGGCCTCAGGGGTTTACAAAAATCGTCGAGATAACCGATGATCGAGATAACCGAAAACCAGTATTGCGGCAATATATTAACATGTGCATGAAATTTCTTTACAGACACGATGTGCGTTTATAAATGAGGATGTTCATGCACGTGTATTTTAAGTGTTTTTTTGTTGTTATTTTTTACACAACAGTGTTACAGCGATTTGTTTGATGAAGCGATCGGCATGCTATACAAATGTAAATACATGTTTGCTAACAACACAAGGCATATGTGGGGTGCCACTTTTGCAGATTATCCCGGAATTCCGGATTCGTGAAGCTAAATATTTTTCAGGCCCGGATCGCGAGTTGTTATTTTCTTATTTTCTCTCGCTCCGGATTCACCAGTTCGGTTGATTCAAATAGAGCATTTAGTCAAAATGGAACCGGAAACGCATCGCCGCTACTCGTACCCGGGTCCCTTTAGACTCAATGCTATTCGGGTGTCATTTGTGGTAGTTTAGTTTAGTTAAACTGAAGAATTAAGTTTACAAACAAATAGTCCATTCAATTATCTTTCATTTGATACTAAATTTTGTCTTACAACCTAACAATAATATTATTTTTTAAAATTTTAATCCCACTTCTAACTTCTTGGACCCGGGTCCGAATAGCCACTTCGATACCGTAATATGTAGTCAAAAGTTTGATGGTGCATTCTGAAATAATAAAAAAAACTTTTTTCTGGTTGCTGCAGCTGCCTTGGAATTGGAAACAATGTATGGAATTCTCCACACCCGCCTCTCTCTACAAAAATTGGGTTTACCCACTCACTTCTCTGGTTCTCTGACAATAATAATTTTAATCATGGATTCTCCATCAAATAAGACATAATTCCTTTACTCCAGTTTTTATTTTATTTTTTTTAAAATGTAAAATACAATAAGCTCAATAAAAATCTATGTTTATTGTAATAGTCGTTAGCGCTAATGAAGAGACAGCTAAATCAAGGCTGTAGTTATGATAAACAATAAAGATTCGGATGTGATCGGTTGCAGTGTATTCTCAATGTCTACAATGTCCGACGTACTGTTCTACCAAACGACCGGTCTCGTCGCCAGTCTTGAAATCCGGACCTAGTGTGTGCGCACCCTAACAATGAATTTTAAACCGGAAAAAATACACGTCTATTTTTTTTATATATATAATTAAATTACAAATAAAGCTTTGAAATTTATAAAATAAAATTTTAGTTTATACATTAAAAATGTTGATGAAAATACTACAAAAAATATAACGTTTGTCTGAATTATAAAGTCATTTGCGCGTCACTATTTTTGTTTTATTCTTTTCCTCGCACCCGCGTAAAATGCCTCCTCAACCCCTTAAACTACCACCAGGGACACCACTTGGGTAGGGCAGGGTGGGGCATTTGCCCCCCCCCCCCCAGAATTTATAGGTTTTATTTAAATTCTTATGTAATGTGGCGCTTCCAGTAATAAACAACTTACCCCTCCCCGGAAAAACTGAAATGACGCCCCTGACAACCACCTCGCACCCCCCGTGGTTGCGCATTCGAGACGGAGAAACCTTGCTTTGACTTTGAGGCGACACTGAGGAGAAGTGAACAAGAAAAACCACCCCAAAAAAAACGGAAGTAACTCTTGACAAACGAAATGAGAAGGTCTTGAGAAATAAGGTCCCGATTTGAATAGAACTGTAAGTGCCTGGGAGCGTGGAGTATCCAACCCTGAATCAGAGTCAGAGGGGGGGGGCGGGGGGGGTGGGAAGAAACACACCAGTCGGCAGTTGTTGTCTTTGATCGGGTGACATCCATGTTGTCAGTTCCTGGAAACGGTATGGACCCCCAGGTGGCGGCGGAATATTCCAAGGGGGCGGTAAACTGCATTAGAGAATTCAAGTGGGCGTTTGGACGACCTAAGGGGGCGGTGGTGGATTATCTCGGAAAACCTGTACTTTTTATTAACATTATATAACTTTTGACAAAATGATTTAAACTTGTCGGAATCCTTCCTTAAAGGCCTCGGGAAAAGATTCATGAATAGACACCAATCAATCAGGCCAAGGGACTCAAAACAACAAGAGACATATTCATTCACTTAGTCACGTGAAGTCAATGCACCGTACCAAAACAGTGAACGCACTTTAAAGAGGAGCCGCCGACTTATTAGTCTACGCGTTCACTGGGCGCAGAAATAAGACATGAAATCATAAAGCTTATTTACTGTGCGATACACCCTGGCAAACAATGTTGCTTGTTATCAAGGCTAGTCTTTCCTAACAATAACATTACGCTCGTCAACTTATGGAAATGCAATGCGTTGCCAGAAATGACCGTAGTCGCGCCGATTGGTCGCGTACAACTTGTACAACTTGTACTACTTTATTTAAGCGTTTTTATTTTCATCGCCATCTATTTTTCTTGCTGATTCCTAAGACGAGTTGACGTCATTTTTTTTTTTTTTTTTTATGAGGGAGAGTGGCCCGACTGTGTTTATGTTTTATTTTTCATGACTTATAAATCAATGAACATTGTATCCGCGTAATTTGTTTACTTTAAAGCGCCAAATAGGTTTTACTTTTTATTTTTTTTTTTTTAAGGTTTTTTATTTACATTACTATCTATTTTCTTTGTTGTTTCCTAAGACGGGTTGTCGTCATTTTTTTTTTTTTTTTTTTATGAGGGAGAGTGGCCCGACTGTGTTTATGTTTTATGTTTCATGACTTATAAATCAATGAACATTGTATCCGCGTAATTTGTTTACTTTAAAGCGCCAAATAGGTTTTACTTTTTGATTGTTTTATTCGTTTCCGACATCTGGTGGATCGAAACCGAAAGCTTGACTCTCACAAGGCGCGAGTGTGTAAGTCCCTGAAACAATCTGTTTGACACGGTGGATTTTGGTTCAAAAGACGAATGCTTCTGTCAGTGATTACCCCAAAGTCGCCCTAGCTGTTTTGTTTACTTCGCGCCACTTTATCCTTCCCAATAGTTTGTATTGGTTTGAACTGAAAGGACGTATCTTCTTTGTGACGCTGCCACAGCAGCTGAAAAGGAAAGCAAGTATGGCTATTGGGTCAGAATATTTCGTCTAAATACACAGTATAGAATTGAGCCAATGTCTTCAGAGTTCCAGTAGCTCCATAATGTGTCACTGGTAAGTGATGGTCCAATAAAATTACGTCTGGCGTCTTTTTTTTTTCTTTTTTTTTACTTGGACTTGGTCGAAAATGCCACCCACCGCTATTCAGAGGGAAGAAGTGCCGCTAGGGGCGGACCAACCCCCCCCCCCACTTTCCTTTTCTTCCTACGTCCATTGCTACAGTGTGCTGCGTCTGGAAGCTCTTAACCATTGTTGTCAGCCGAAATGGTCAAACGATGGACAGAGTGTTTTTTAACCACACTTTCTCCTTAAATACACATTCACCTTAACCACCAATTCTTCTTAACCACACATTCACCTTTACTGCACATTCACGTTAACTACACATTCACCTTAACCACACATTCACCTTAATCACACATTCACCTTAACCACACATCGCCTTAACCACACATTCACCTCACTCTCAAGATTTTTGTGACTTCGATATCAGGGTTATTACCAAATTAGCGCATCTATATTTTTAAGTAGATGTACTGCCATAGGATTCTGTCAATAAATAAGCTTACCACATAAAACACTTGAGCTTTATCTTCCTTGAATAAACCACAGTTAGCTGCTTGAAATCTGATTGTGTTCAAATTATGGGGGGGGGGGGGGGGGGGGGGGGAGGGAGAAACGAGACCAGTGTTCAACCAAAAAGCCAAGGCTCTGGTTCAAATTTACAACTCACACTCAAGAGCACAATTATTCGATTAACTTTACGGAACAAGGAAAAACTCAAACAAGCATTTGTCAAGCCTGAAACAAATCCGTACGATGAATGAAAAAAAAAACAACACATTTCCACTTATTGGATCGATAAAATTATTTTATCTTAATGGATTATTTATTTACTTTATTGAAAGGTTAATCCTGCAGGATACTTGAATGTACTTAATACAACTAAAAATTATAATCAAGTCATATCAAATCTGACAGTGTCAAATATATATTTTTTATAAGAACACCTTATTTAGACTTTTTGAATCTTTGAGGATGCCCAGGCGATACAGATGGAGGTTTCAGGCGATACAGATGGAGGTTTCAGGCGATACAGATGGAGGTTTCAGGCGATACAGATGGAGGTTTCTTGTTTTCTTGGTGTTTCTAAAGCATCCCAACATTTTAACATAGCTTTAAAAATAACTACATCCGGGGGGGGGGGGGGGGGCACTTCCCCACCCGGGGAAAGCCAAGTGCCCCCCCCCCCCGGAGCAAAAATATGTCCAACAATAAATCAACTGGCACTGCTGGCACTGCCCACCCTCCTTCCCCCCCCCCAAATCTGAAGTGCCCCAACCCCCTCCGGGGGTAAAATTTCTGAAATAATCCCTGGTCATAGGTGGTGAGATGTCTGCAGTTATGAAGGTTTTGTGAAATGGTTTTTGATTGATGAGTTCCTGAGATTGTGTAGGGTGGAAGAAACGCATTTCAGGCCATGGAAAATGACTGGATCTGAAGATCCACGTTCGTATTTTCCTTATATGAGCTTTACAAAATAAAATAAAAATTATCCTGATTTTGCGCTGCGGCCAGGTCGGTCGTGATCGTTTAATGAACGCTTTACTTGGTGCACAACAGGTGAACGTCTTTGCTGTGCGCGGTGCGTAGGACGGCTTTGCTCATCATGACATGAGAACATCGTGTCGAGTGTTCATTTACTTGACGTCTGAACGTTGGGAAACGTATCCTCATTAAAGAATCATTCCTAGACCTGGAACGAGCGACCTGTATCCGAAAAAGCCAGTTGTGGCGAATGAAAAATAAAATTCGCCACGCTACATATACATCATAAAAAGTTATATTAACAAAACACAGAATAAACAGACGAAGTTTGGAAAGCTAGGAACATCACACAAACTAAACATCCTGCTATCTTTAAGAACTATTTGAAGAAAGATGTTATTGTAAAACTAAACAAATTATGGATGATGCATCACACCCTGTTCATCACAGATACTTAGGATCGGCCCGTTCGGGACGAATTCTCTCTCATAAGGCGAGTACTGCAGGATATCAAAAATATTGTGTTCCCCAATCTGTACAGATTTATCATCGTGCTCCCTCAGAAGTCACAAAATCTACACAGAATTAGTAAGTCCCTGTTATGACTAAGGGAGTTCACTTAATGGCTGTTTTTATTCACTAGTGAAGTAATTTAATGTAGAGGTCTTGTGTTTAAATTGTTTCAGTTGAAAAATGTGGAATTTATTAAAACAAATTTTATACGCTGAAAATGTATACGTACAAAGCATTTAAAAAAAAAACATTTCCATTTGTTTGGATCAATAAAAGAATCATATCTTATCCTAACATAACATTAAGAAGTAAACTGTTCAATCATAATATATTATAGTAACCCCTGAAGGCTGGGCCAATGCTATAGAATAGTAAAACAATAAGAGTCGAAAACAATATTTTCAATTGATTGCAAAGAAAATGTTCAACGTTTTGGTTTCGAATTCTGATTATTTTAGGGCCCTACGGATGGCGCGTGCAGAGGCTGTGTGTCTGCAGGGGTCGATAAATAAATGTCAATTGACCAAAAAATGCTATGTTTTGTTCGCCGATAAATATTAATTTAACACTTGTCTTTAATAAATCTGTGTCCAATGGTATGGCTGGCCACTGTAACGTTAAGACATGATCATAGCTTTAACTAACTTATAATGTCAACAGTGTTATTTTTCCTCTCATAGATCTTAGGCACAGAGCCACTTTTCTCAGATCGAGACGCCCGAGCTTGGGCAACAGCGCTGTCAGGTGGACATCCATGATTTCATCTTCATAGAGCAACGTCGTGAACTCAGCCAGTGTGAGGCCCCTGAAGGCCAGTTCCATCGCGGAGTCTATGGCGATCTCCTTTCTCAGTTCTTCTATGAGCAGATCCCTGTTGTAGCATCCTGAGGAGTTTTGTGCCACGCATCTTCTAAACCCGTTGTTCCACTGTGGAGAAAAAACGCTAGAGAGAGACGCTTCCGGTCGTTTCGGTAAAGTAGGCGGGATACTGACTTTTCGGTTTAGAGGATTTGAAGGCAATCTATTCTGGGACGGATTTTGAGATGACTCTTCCTGGTCGTGTGTTGAGCTTGGCATAGCGGAGCCTGGATCGGGGTGTGGTGTGCTTCTATCCTCACTGACACGATATTCAACGTCGTCGAGTTCTTGGTACCCGTCGTCCGAATCAGAGGCAGGTGTAATGTAGTCGTCCGTGCTGCTCAAGGAGCCGTGGAACAGGTAGAATGGCATGAAGGCGGTGTCTGTGGCGTTACTGCTGGAGCGTTCGTTAAGGTTCGCCTCGTCGTGATAACTCACGGGGCCGATGGACACGAACCGGTCCTGGTGTTTGAACACGTTGTACACGTGCATGCTGGAGCCATCTTGTTGCAACTGGTTGTACGAGTTGCCATTGTGACTAACATCGTCAAGAGGGCTCTCTGAGCTTACAGATAGATTAAAACCAGTAGACACCATTTCACCCTCTTCAGATACGACCAGATGTTTGTCCCGCGCAACTTTGATCTCGGAGTCTGCTTGACTGGGGTTTGAACTGGTAGGGCGCCCAGGAGTACACACTATGGGGATCTCCGATGATCCATTGGAAGTAAGGGAATCTGTTTCTTCGACCAAAGTATTTGTAAGATTTGACAACGGAGAGTGTCCCGTTCTCAAGTCTTCTGGTTGTAGGCCGGCAGCCGAGTGTGTTGATAGTGGACGGTCTCCAAAGCTAGACGTTGCTGACGAGGTCCGCTCGGCAGTACTGGAGGTTGCTGATGTTGTTTCTGAGAATATGCCACTGTCGACCTGCTGCTGACCGAATTCTCCACCCTGAAAAGCTTTAGTTCGCATAATTTTTCGTCTCTGACTAAGGTCTCTGGGGTTTATGCTGAAGTCCATAGCATAGACTCCAACGCGCTTGGAGATATCGCTGACATTCGAATCACGGGACCTTCTAGCAGATCCCTGTGATCTTGGACGCATCTGGACAGTGTCTTCCGAATGTGGCTGTTCTGGCTGCCCTGGCTTCGAAATCTCCGGCGTCATGTCTCTCATTTCGCCCCCGTGTTCTTCGTGTGCCTTGTGTCGTGGGTCTGAGCCATTCTCCACACCATCACTTGTGTCGGAGTCAGCGATTACCTAAGACAACAGATGTTGAATTGTTTTTTTTTTTTAATTTTTAAAAAATTATCTACATGATTAAATAAAGAACAAACTTCATTCTAAAATCTCTCATAATCTTATGTTCCCTAATTATGTTGTTTGTTTTAATTGATCGTTCCCTAAACTTGCCTTTATAGCCTTATTGTAAATGGGTGCACGAGATTGGCAGTGGCCAACAGCATTTGTCCACGCCTCACTGGTGGTCAATTCTGTCGTATGCTCTGCCACCTGAAACAAAATGTCCGAATCTGCAAGAATATAGAAATTCATGTTAGCCCATCAGCTCATAATTTAGATTATATTTATATTTTTTTAATTAAAAACCTGGGATGGACATAAATATGCCAATTTGGCACGGAGACAGCGATAGAAATCATAAGTAATAAAACCTTTTGTTTACTCACTACTAATCTAGGTCTACTACCCCAGGCCAGCTGTTCCAGGCCAATTATTCTAGACCAACTATTCCAGGCCAACTGCTCTAAGCCAACTGCTCTAAGCCAACTGTTCAAAGCCAAATCTTCTGGGCCGACTATTATGGTCACCTATTCCAAGCCAACTGTTCAAAGCCAAATCTTCTAGGCCAACTGTTCTTGACCAACTATTCTAAGCCAACTGTTCTTGACCAACTATTCTAAGCCAACTATTCCAAGCCAACTGTTCTTGACCAACTATTCTAAGCCAACTATTCCAAGCCAACTGTTCTTGACCAACAATTCTAAGCCAACTATTCTAAAACAACCGTTCTAGCTCAACTGTTCTTGACCAACTATTCTAAGACAACTGTTCTAAGCCAACTGTTCTTGACCAACTATTCTAAGCCAACTGTTCTTGACCAACTATTCTAAGCCAACTATTCCAAGCCAACTGTTCTTGACCAACTATTCTAAGACAACTGTTCTAAGCCAACTGTTCTTGACCAACAATTCTAAGCCAACTATTCTAAGCCAACTGTTCTTGACCAACTATTCTAAGCCAACTATTCAAAGCCAACTGTTCTTGACAAACTATTCTAAGCCAACTATTCCAAGCCAACTGTTCTTGACCAACAATTCTAAGCCAACTATTCTAAGACAACCGTTCTAGCTCAATTGTTCTTGACCAACTATTCTAATACAACTGTTCTAAGCCAACTGTTCTTGACCAACTATTCTAAGACAACTGTTCTAAGCCAACTGTTCTTGACCAACTATTCTAAGACAACTATTCCAAGCCAACTGTTCTTGACCAACTATTCTAAGACAACTATTCCAAGCCAACTGTTCTTGACCAACTATTCTAAGCCAACTATTCTAAGCCAACTGTTCTTGACCAACTATTCTAAGACAACTGTTCTAAGCCAACTGTTCTTGACCAACTATTCTAAGACAACTATTCCAAGCCAACTGTTCTTGACCAACTATTCTAAGACAACTATTCCAAGCCAACTGTTCTTGACCAACTATTCTAAGCCAACTATTCTAAGCCAACTGTTCTTGACCAACTATTCTAAGCCAACTGTTCTAAGCCAACTGTTCTTGACCAACTATTCTAAGACAACTATTCCAAGCCAACTGTTCTTGACCAACTATTCTAAGACAACTATTCCAAGCCAAATGTTCTAGACCAACTATTCTAAGCCAACTATTCTAAGTCAACTGTTCTTGACCAACTATTCTAAGCCAACTATTCCTGGCCAACTGTTCTTAGCCAACTATTCTAAGCCAACTGTTCTTGACCAACTATTCTAAGCCAACTATTCCAAGCCAACTGTTCTTGACCAACTATTCTAAGCCAACTATTCTAAGCCAACTGTTCTTGACCAACTATTCTAAGCCAACTATTCCAAGCCAACTGTTCTTGACCAACTATTCTAAGCCAACTATTCTAAGCCAACTGTTCTTGACCAACTATTCTAAGCCAACTATTCCAAGCCAACTGTTCTTGACCAACTATTCTAAGCCAACTGTTCTTGACCAACTATTCTAAGCCAACTATTCCAAGCCAACTGTTCTTGACAAACTATTCTAAGCCAACTATTCTAAGCCAACTGTTCTTGACCAACTATTCTAAGCCAACTATTCCAAGCCAACTGTTCTTGACCAACTATTCTAAGCCAACTGTTCTAAGCCAACTGTTCTAGCTCAACTGTTCTTGACCAACTATTCTAAGCCAACCATTCTAAGCAAACTATTCTAAGACAACCGTTCTAGCTCAACTGTTCTTGACCAACTATTCTAAGCAAACTATTCTAAGCCAACTATTCTAAGCCAACTATTCTAAGCCAACTATTCTAAGCCAACTATTCTAAGCCAACTATTCTAAGCCAACTATTCTAAGACAACTATTCTAAGACAACCGTTCTAGCTCAACTGTTCTTGACGACTATTCTAAGCCAACTATTCTAAGCCAACTATTCTAAGACAACTATTCTAAGCCAACTATTCTAAGCCAACTATTCTAAGCCAACTATTCTAAGCCAACTATTCTAAGCCAACTATTCTAAGCCAACTATTCTAAGACAACTATTCTAAGCCAACTATTCTAAGCCAACTATTCTAAGCCAACTATTCTAAGCCAACTATTCTAAGACAACTGTTCTAAGCCAACTGTTCTCAGCCAAATATTCTGGGCCAACTATTCTAGGCCAACTGTTATAGACCAACTATTCTAAGCCAACTTTTCTAAGCCAACTAGTTGCCAAATATTCTAAGCTAAATTTTCTTTTCTAAATTGATCCCAGTGTTGCCTGAGTTATGTAAAGTTAGGAAATCACTTTTTAGCACCATTCCCCAAACCATATAAAGTATTTTTCTGGTGTAGAACTTTAGTTCGTTATAACATTTTTTTGTGTATTAATTTTGGCCCAGATCTGTCACTCGAAAACATTTTATTTCAAATTTGCAAAGTGTAAAACACCTTGTAAAATATATTTTAAAAAAAAAAAAAACAGATTTTTAAGCTAGTCTTATCTTTGATTGAGTTCAAGGGCAGTAACTTTAAATCTGTATTACTAAACACAAGTAGATTTAGCCCCCCTTCCCCCACCCCCCCCCCAACCCGTTTACTTTACTAATGCTTCATGCTTATCATGACAATTAGTTATACTTTTAATTTTTTTTCAGGTAATGAAATATTCGATTAATGCAAATTTATGCACCAGATCAGCAATATAATTCTCTAGGTATGAAAGAAAGTACGGTGACATGATGAGTTCAATAGCGCACAAAATAGTATTACCGAAGCGTTCATCAAATTTTTTTAAAAATTAAAATGAGACAAGAGAAAGCTTCAAATCTAAAACCACAGTTTATAAAAAGAAAAGTGAATTATTATTATTGTTTTCTTACTTAGCGGAAACTCAAGGCTTGTGAGGTGAGTCTTAAACATGGTCGACGCGACAACTGTGTCTTCAACGTCCGCATTGGTCAGGAGGAACGTGCCCGTGAAGCCACACGAGACAGCCGGCACCAAGCCGTGGAGCAGCTTGACGATCAGTGGTAATTTGTGCCTGGATTGAAATGGTACAAATGACGTAAACAATCAGTGGTAATTTGTGCCTGGATTGAAATGGTACAAAGTACAAATGACGTAAACAATCAGTAGTAATTTGTGCCCGGATTGAAATGGTACAAAGTACAAATGACGTAAACAATCAGTGGTAAATTTGTTTGTGCCTGGATTGAAATGGTACAAAGTACAAATGACGTAAACAATCAGTGGTCATGTGTACCCGGATTGAAATGGTACAGATGACGATAAACGATAAATGGTAATATGTGCCTGAATTTAATTGGTCATCTTTAAACGGTTTAACACAACAAGAGCCTTTTGAAAAAAATCTGACCCCTTTCCCCCCTCTGCATGTTACAGATCTAACAATCTTGCTGGAAAAAAAAAATCGTATTTAACAATTCAAATATTGGCACCGAATTCAACCGACTCGTCTACCTCCTTATAATATCTTTTATCTGCACGGCCACGGTCTCCTCGTCACTGACTGCCCCATCTTGGGCGATGACGTAGAACAGTCCCCTCTGTTTGGAGTTGAGTAGAATGCTCCTGTCCTTCTCGTCGTGATACATAAAGAAGGACTGCGGCTCATTCTCGTCCCCTGGCGTGCCGCAGCTGAACAGCGTGCCGACGTGTCTTTCCTCGCCGGTGGTGAACTTCGCCAGTGCGGACAAGCCCCCGTGGAAAACGTGGTTGCCCGCCTTTCTCAGGATGTCCCCTGGTAACACTTGATGGGGAATGTGCCTGACTGAGTTGTGACAGCTCATCACCTGTGAAACAAGATCTTCAAAAGTCCAGCTCAACTCATTTCAAATAAGATCTTTAAAAGTCCAGCTCAACTCATTTCAAATAAGATCTTTAAAAGTCCAGTTCAACTCATTTCAAATAAGATCTTTACAAGTCAAGTTCAGCTGATTTCAAATAAGATCTTTACAAGTCAAGTTCAGCTGATTTCAAATAAGATCTTTACAAGTCAAGCTCAACTCATTTCATTTAAGATCGTTAAAAGTTAAGTTCCCATTTTGCAAGTTTTTAATGTATGTAACACATCTTCAAAATGATATTAGAGAGTTTGCTTTTTAAATTAAAAAAGAATAATTGAAGCTAATTTTTTTTTCTTTCTAAACATATAAACTAAACTAGTTTTATGTGTAAACCCTGGGTAAGTGTAATACTGCATATATCATACTATAGTGTTAACATTGCTGGGACGTTAACAATCCTGATAGCTAAATGGGCGAGATATGTGAAATATAACAATGCATATTTTTTAACACTATATTTTTTAACACTGCATATTTGTAAAAACTCCATATTTTTTAACACTGCATATTTGTAAAAACTCCATATTTTTTAACACTGCATATTTGTAAAAACTCCATATTTTTTAACACTGCATAATTGTAACACTGCATATTTTTTAACAAACAATAATATTAAATTAGGAGACGGATTTCTAGTATAAGTCAAACTGCCACCTACCAAATAGCAAGGGATGGGACTGATGCCGCCTATCAGGAAAGAGGTCATCTTGGACTGGTTGAGATGTGAAAGTGTCCGGTACGGCGTCGCCGATTTAAGACAACTTGCATCAACTTTAGCGCTAAGGATTGCGAACCAACCTTCATGGGAATATACGTATTGTTACAATTGACTAAAAATTTAGGGCTCATAATTGAAAAAAAAATGCGACATTCCTTGAACTTATATAAAAACAAAAAAATCATAGTCAAAAAGTTTGTGTTCATAAGAATCGAAGATGAATTGACCAAACAATTCTGTATTTAGGGTCGTCTTAAATCCTTAGTGGACCATTCAATATGGGGATTTTTTTTATTATTTTTTTTTTTTTTTGTGGTGGCGGTTTTGAAAAGGAAGCAGGACGCACCAGAAGCAAAACCTATATCAGAGACTTATTGTTTTGTATTGTCTGCTGAAGAAAGCATTTAGACGAAGAGTCCTTTCAAATTGTTCTGTGGTCTTTCTTTTTTCTTTCGAGTCTAAACATATCTTGCTCCAACACTTGTTTTGTTTTTTTAAACATAAAATGTTTGAACGGCTTGATTGATTTTAAAACGTGCCGTCCTTTGGCTTATCTGCGTAAACCCTGCACTATTGTCTCACTCCTACTCCCAGGCCATAGAGCGAACCTTCTTTAAATCTCGTTTTCGCGTTACCTCAGCAGAGTAAAATTTACGTGACTTCAAGAAATCCATTTTTTATAGTATTAAAATAAACATATGCGAATCGAAAACAGATTTCGCCATGAATGGTGACGGAGTTTACAGACTCGCGTAGAACAAAAAAATAATTGAACGGTTTAAAAAGTCTGCGTTAAATTGGAGCCCTATGTGTCTGTTCCTATCATATCATTAAGTTCAAGCTTTTTGGTTCAGTGTTTCTTTCAGGCATTTCTCTGAGGGCGGCATGGGGGGCAGTGAAAGTCGAGTCTCCCCCCTCCCAACTCTTTCGGAGAGAAGCGTGTACAAAAATGGAGCAACAATATAATATAATGTATATAATATAATATATATATATATATATATATATATATATATATATNAAATATTTGATGATAATCCGAAAATTAAAGGCAAACTGAGCATTCGATTATATATATAATTTTTGTTTCCCATAATAGGCTGCAGCCCAACTACTTCCCATGGAGCGGTATTTTTTTAACGTATTTATTGTTTACAACCAATATTTATTTCAGGGTTGCTAATCTATAAAAAAAAAAAAAAAAATGTCATTTCAGCAGTTTTTGATAAACTTTATGTTTGTTTTATTTTTGTACACAGTATTCACCGGGAGGGGAGGGAGCAGTTTACTTTCTCCGGAGGGCACCCCCCAACACCCCGGCCTCCCTTTGAGCGATGCCTGAAAGACCCACTGCTCATATATTGATACACGATCACTCACAAGACCCACTGCTCATATATTGATACACGATCACTCACAAGACCCACTGCTCATATATTGATACACGATCACTCACAAGACCCACTGCTCATATATTGATACACGATCACTCACCGGCGTAGTCCTCTGGTATCAACAGGTCACTTCCGGTCACCTTCAGCTCTCTCCTGTCACAATCCCACGTCATGCTTGTGGCGCTGACCTTTTGGACTGACCTTTTGCTGAAGGCTAAGATGGGCTTTGATAAGTCCAGGTGGCTCTCCCTAAACGTGCCCATGTCACAGTGAATAACTCTGGAGTCGGATGCAATGAAAAAAATAATAATTTAAGAACATGAACTGGACATTTAAACCAAACAAATCAAAGCCACCATTTTAATTATCGTTTCAAAAATAATTGTAACACCGATATTTCAAGATTAAACAACTAAAATGCAATAATTCGATTATGTTGTTACTTATAACTTTATCTAGAGACCATACATATTTTTAAAAAATGTAAATTAAAAATCTAGTAATTATTCATTGCATCGTATACGCTATCTCGTGTTCATCACGCATGATTACAAGCTCCACAGAGGATCTTTTTCAGCTTTAAATTTGCTGTGTGCTCGTTTGTTTGTTTCTAGTCTGTTTGTTTGTTTTAACATGATAATTGTATAGTTTTGGCCCGTCCTCCAACCCCCCCCCCCCCAGGCGGCGCTTACCCATGTTACGCACCTTCGCATAATCACCACGGCTTCTCGAAGAGGTCAATTTTCTAAAAGTTGTTTTTTCTGCTGAACCTACCTTGGTAAAACATACTTCTTGACAATGTCGTCCAGGATCAGCAGCTCTTTCTTGAACGTGAGCGTCAGCTGATGGTCACGCTTCCGTTGACCGGTCGCCTCACCCATGACAGACTCTCGTTGTTGTTACGCCTACCTTTCACATGGGGCTTCTGTGGTATATCTACTTAAGTTTTCCGCTGTATTCAAAAATAATAATGATAAACACGTGCAGTAAAACAATGAGTATATTTTTAAAATAATAATAATAATAATAATAACGATTATTTGAAAATCACGCGAACATAGTGTTGACAGGAATTGGTGGGGATATTCATATACGAAAGTGACCCATGAAGTCAAAGAATTTGGGTTTGAGATTAAAATAAATACATAAATTAGATGGGGAAAAAAATGGGGGGGGGGGGGGTACAAATTACTATTTTAAAAGAGAGCGAATGCTGCATAGATAAGGACGGTGTATATGAGGCAAGCATCTTTTAAAGAACACAGAAGGCGAATGTAAAGATCACAGAGGGCAAATGGGTTTGTGATTTACCTACAGATTGTTGGAACTCTCGGCAAACACAAATAAAAACAATGTGTCTCCTAGAGCCCACTGTTCTTACTTAACAACCACAATTTCTTTCTCTTTGAACCACAATTTCTTTCTCTTTGAACCAAAATTTCTTTCTCTTTTAACCAAAATTTCTTTCTCTTTGAACCACAATTTCTTTCTCTTTGAACAAAATTTCTTTCTCTTTTAACCACAATTTCTTTCTCTTTGAACCACACTTTCTTTCTCCTCTAACATGTAAATAAATAGAACACATAGACGTTATTCACTGTTGATATAAATTGGTCTGCATTGATAAGAGTACTTGTATTTTGTTCAATTTCTGATTTAAAATCTCTCCGAAATTTAACATCAGCGGAGCTATTTATACCAGCTATAATTGAACACACAATGCCCTCCTGAGTAGAGGACCAAACAACTGTGATCACTAATTACCCAGAAGACAAGGCACCATTTTGTTTACACAAAATATAAACACAAACTATTTAAGGTGTCTTGGGTGAAAATAAAAACATCGGCAAGAAAACCAAGCGAGTTAAAAGTGAATCTCATTTCAAAATCTTCTAATCAATATTTCAAATGTACACGTCGTTGTAACGATGGATCCTGATGATAGATGGCAGTGCCTGCTGTTGTGCTTAACATAAAGATATTAAGCCAACACGAAAACGGCTGATATTGGCGAACATTTAAAATATTATACACGACACGATATATTCTTAAGAAAATATTACATAATAAATCTTGCAAAAAAAAAAATATATATATTTTACATACAATACTTACCTATAAAACTCACATTTAAAAAAAACAATCTATGAAAGAAATCTACCTTCACAACGCGATGACAAAGACGTGCTCTAAGTCGCATATTCACAAACTGCACATAAGTGACAGACTTACAGGGCTCTAACTTCCAAAAAAACAATTACAAATTCAGTGTATCTCCGTTGTTGAATTTTATACCCTCGGCCAACCGGGTTAAAATAAGAATCCAATGCGCCAGTTCTAATCGTAGATCCACCGTGTCTTCCATGTACATTGAACTTCCGGGTATTCCCATTTCCGATAGGTAACAAGCCGTTGAAGGCAATCAGCAGAGCGGGTCCCTGCAACATTTCAAAACTACCAGGCTGGTTATCACGTTTCCTCAACCCACCCCCCCTCCCCCACGCCCTACCCTCCACCCATTCTTGCGTCACACGTCGAGATTAAAATAACGATGCGTGAAACGCAAGTAACGTCACTGCGTCGTTAAAGCCACGAGGGCCATATAAAGACATCAAGTACAAACATGACACATTTAGCTTTGAACATTTCCCCCCCAAGACCACCACCGCTAAAGGCTATGGGAAATCAAATCGTTGTGGCCTCGTTACGCAATCTAAAAATACAAAATACATTTCATAAACGAGGCTTTTGAAAATCGTATCATTGCGCTTATAATTATAATAAATTTTGGGGGGAAATTTGACACCATTTTGCGGCGGGTAAAATGCAAAGAAAACGCAATATACATTTGTTATAAAATAGACACACAGACACACACATATATTATGTATATATATATATGAACATACGAGTTTGAGTTTCGATCAAGAGCAATGAAAAGCAATTTATGTTCAAACCATGAGAGATACCCGTGGCAATAAGAGAAAAAAACAAAGCTCATTGATGTAAGCATCCGGGTACTTTTTTCTCATTACACACCAATATTGTGTATTAGACTTTATTAGAGAGTAATTAACGGGCCCCTGTCACAAACAAGTATATTCAAATAATACATTTATTATTATTGTTTGTGACTTGATAAAGGTAGCACATGATCATAGAGGCAGATGAATCAGTTTGCCATGTTCTAATGATTTATTTTTTTTAATTTTTTTTTTTAGCACCGCTCTTGTAAGTGTAAGGGTGTCCATCGTGTCAACATACTTCAGATAGCAGATAATCAGAATGTCAGAAACGTACTAGCTGGGAAAAAGGAAGTTGTTGCTTAGAATCTACCTGGTAGATGGTTGACCTATATGAAATCTCGAAGCTAGAAATATTGACTTATGTTAAATCGCGTTTATGTTCCCCGAGAAGCAATAAAAATATAACTGAGTTTATGTTAGATGTAGGACTAATCGAGGTCATTCAATTATTGACGCTATATTTTAATAAATAAATATTACAGTGTCCCATTGTGATCTCTAAAGCCCTTGACTTCACCTTACCATTGTTGGCGGAGGGTAATACAGTCATATTTCAGCCTTGACTTCACCTTACCTGTTGGGGGGGGGGAGGGTAATACAGTCATATTTCAGCCTTGACTTCACCTTACCTGTTGGGAGGGGGGGGAGGAAAATACAGTTATATTTCAGCCTTGACTTCACCTTACCATTGTTGGGGGAGGGTAATACAGTCATATTTCAGTTGAAAGTATGTTGCTTTATATTGAAAATTTTAGTGACTCTTTTAACTTACAGGTAAATCAAAATATTGATTCTTTTGCCATCGGCACACGTGCCCAACCCCCCACCCCCACCCCACAAACACACACACACACACACACACACCCCGACCATTTTGCCTCTGCACACCTGGAAGGTAACAACTGTCACAGGGAGCAACAGTTAACTGGAAGGTAACAACTGTCACAGGACGCAACGGCCTACTTGAAGGTTATTGTGATTTAAAGTTTGTGTTTTCGAAGTTACCTATGTAATCTAATCTGTAACATCTGTAACCCATAACCCATATCTAATGGTAAAACGTACCAGATGCTCCAAGTGATGAACGTAACAACGGTCTAGCTGCTACGAGAAATTAAAACACTCTAAAAGTCCAAGTAATAACAAATATCAACTTTATTTCCAACTCCAAAAGTAAAATAATCAAAAATCAATATAAATCTACGTAGAATAAACATGACATGAACAAAATAATGATACCATATTCAGGAGATAAATCCTTATCACCTGCTGACTCACAGAGGAAGTTTAAAATAAACAGCATGACAGTTTAGTTTACTATTAACTGTACGGGGTGTTCCTTGTTAATAACGGAAATACTGAGAGGTTAACTAGCAGCATGATTGAACGCGAGATCAGTAATGTATGATTGAGAAAATAGATATATCGGGGTGCTCAATGCTTACGTAAGTTACGTCTGATACCAATCAACAATCAATTAATGATAATTAAAAAAAAAGGGAAATTCCACGGAGTCTTCTAATTCAGTAACGGATTTTGATCTGTCTTTAATACTTTGCCCTATAGCAGTGCTAGCGTATGCAAGATGCTGAAAGGGTTGATTGTAGAGTGTCAATTAATTGCGGGTCTTGGGCCTCCCTCAGAAAGTATCCAGTTATTGTTGCTCGAGTGTCAATGTGTATGTTTCTCATAACTCTCTCTAATGTTAGGTTAAATAACATACAAGACAGTGAGTCTCCCTGTCTTAGGCCTCGTCTAATCTGAAATTACCTTGAATATTCTCCTTACGGACCTTGATTTTGATTTTTGAGTTGTTCAATACTACATGTACCAGTCTGGTCAGTTTGTTGGGTATGCCAAACTCCTGCAGAGTCTCATAGAGATACTTTATTTTGATGCTGCCATAGGCCATTTTATAGTCCACATAGAGTTGATGTACTGGGATATTATATTTATAACATTTATCGAAGGCATCTGATGATGAAAATCTGATCAGTCGTTGTTTTGTCTTGTCTGACTCCACATTGGTAATCACCTTGGTTTTCTTCAGTGTACGGTTTTAGTCTTTGACAATTAGCTTCGTCGGTATTTTTTATGAAACATTTAATAGGTAGATTCCTCAGTTTGTGCACTGAAGTTTGGAGCCTTTCTTGTGTATTGGGGTTATTAACGCTGTTTCCAATTCTGTTAGAATTTTCTCTTCTTGCCAAATTGTATTTATACGTTTATGTATCTGAGTGTGTAGGTCAAGGGTGACACAACTAGAATGATTATCGTCTCACTGGAGCCGAATTGAAGATGTCTTTGGTCATTATTATGGCTAATTTTGGCAGTCACCACCCGAAATTTTGAAATGCAACCTCAAAATTGTCTGGAAAAAAAATCAAGTATGCGCCAAAATGCACCCCTGCATTTTGAGTTTGCCTGACTGTCTTTAGCGCCCTAAATTTCTGCACCCCTTCACTCAAGATGATCAATGGTACAGTATAGGGATGATTATAAGCGTGTGCCAAATGATTACCCTGAGGCATACCACAAACTGAGTGAATTCATTTAATGTATGGCACTGGGTGCCATAATGCCTCCCACAAAACCTTAAAAATGTCCTTCCCCATTCACAAAGTATAATAGAAACATTGAATTCAAATATCCTCAAAAAATGCACCTCTTGATTTTAATATAATCAAAAATTTTCTGGGGAGCTCCCCAGACCCCTCCACCGATAAAGATTCATCGGCGCCCTCAATGTCCCCTCTACTTCCTGATGAAAATTATCCCCGATTTCGGTATCGATAGATCCACTGCCTAGTGGCGCAGCTACTATTACTGCCGTCGTAGCAAGCATATATTTTTGCCGTCCTCCCTTTCACGATACACTTTGCAGTTGTCCGAAAATGCAACACTTCATAATAAAGAAAAAGTGAAAACTCAGTGGACCACCCAATCCACCTTATTTCGACGCCACTAGAAGGTGCGTATCTATAGTGTTTGGCGTCAAGGGATAAGATTCATTTTTTCCCCCCCCCCCTTTTTCCCCCAACTCTGAAACTGATTATTTTCCACTATTAAATACCACCAAAACCCAATTTGCCCCCACCCGCTTGTCTGGCCCCCAGAGACATATGCCCCATCACCCCCCTTAGCAATGCCTCTGGCCACTGGCAAATAGCACAGCCCCCCCCCCCAAAAGAAAAAAAATAATAATAATAATTGAAATGCCCCCTCCCCCGGGTGAAAATGTCGGAAAGGAACAACCTGGGAGGGGGGGTACCCACTTATTTGTTACTGTTACTTCAAGTGGGTAAAGGAGAGTTGAAAAAAGGGGGGAGGGGAGGAACGCATTGGTAACACACAGAGCACCCGTGTCAGACAGCGAGGACTGCATTGGTAACACATAGTGCACCCGTGTCAGACAGCGAGGAATGCATTGGTAACACATAGAGCACCCGTGTCAGACAGCGAGGAATGCGTTCCATGCATAGTAAATCAAAGCTCATTTTTTGAGAAAATTTGGAAGAAAATCAGAGCATTTTTAAAAAATGGTCTTTTGCTTTTCTGGAGGATATATCCCAAATTATAAGGGGGGTGGGGGATCCCAGTTTATTTATTCGTGTTCCAAATTTCTTGTCGATTTCAACACTAGAAACATAAAATCTTAATGAACATGATATCTATGAAAGGTTTTACGGTTCCCATTTTGACACACACAAATTTATGAAATAGTTTTAATTCACCAATATTTGCAAATAAACAAAAATGTGTGTGTGCGTGCGTGTGTGTGTGTGTGTATGTGACTTAAGGAAACGTCTGGTGTTTTAGAAACATTTTTCCGCTGCAACCGTGCGTTAAGACTCCGGTGTTGTGTTTAGTAACAAATGTAAGCGGTAATCTTTCGATGCCTCGTCAGATGAGAGAGTATCACGACCTAAATTTTTCATAGATAGAGAACACCACCCAGGAATTAAAAAGTATCCGAAATTTTTGGAGGCTTGCAAAGAGACGCAAATAATCAAAGAACACCGTTGGCTGGTGACATTACGGTTGGTTGGGGGGGGGTGGACAGGAAGCATGATACTTTATTTAGAAATTAATAAATAAAATTAGCATAAAACCTAACCTGTGAGAATGTTATCATCCACCAGTACTATATAAGTAATAGACTAGACTAGGATTTTCCCCATCTTCTGATCGTCTGCATTACGTTCACTGAACATATTAGTTCCTGTTTCTTGGACAAGGTACGGTGACCAGATTTTTTCTGGGGGCAACCGGGGGAAACCTGGGACTCGAGGGGGTTCGGGAACACACACCCCTCCACCCCCTCCCCAGAGCCAAAAACGGTTCGTGAGAATTGACCGAAGGGCACGCTCTCCCGAAGAGCAAAGCTCAACTACCTTAGTGTTCATTAAAGTAGAAAAGCACCAGAAATGTTTTGTGAAGAATGTATTAAAATTTCTGAGTCTTAGATTGAACACGGCACCTTTTCAACGTTCATATCAGGAAAAACAGCTTGTCTAATTATAGCAATTGACATGCTGTTGAAAGATAAAAAGAAATTGACACGACCGACGTATGTCAGAAATATGAAGGATCAACGCGTGAATTGTAATTATTAATTTCATACTCATGAAACACTAATATTTCTGAGATGAGTGGATAGCTCTCAAGATATCAGGAATTTTTTTTTTAAATAACATATCATACAAAGTGTCACATGAATCACTGAAATTGCATTTGACAACCAGCATATGTTTCAATGTGTCGACTTTGACAACCAGCATATGTTTCAATGGATTGACTTTGACAACCAGCATATGTTTCAATGGATCGACTTTGACAACCAGCATATGTTGCAATGGATCGACTTTGACAACAAGCATATGTTTCAATGGATCGATTTAGACAACCAGCATATGTTTCAATGTGTCGACTTTGACAACCAGCATATGTTTCAATGTGTCGATTTTGACAACCAGCATATGTTTCAATGTGTCGACTTTGACAACCAGCACATGTTTCAATGTGTCGACTTTGACAACCAGCATATGTTTTAATGTGTCGATTTTGACAACCAGCATATGTTTCGATGCGTCGACAATTCAGTGCCCATTTATCTGATGTCGACATGTTGTTTTAATCAAGAAAAGACTTTATTGTGGGATCATGTGTCCATGTAAAGAGAAAAGACCGCAATTTGACCCGGGGGGGAGGGGGGGGAAGCCAAAGGCCGGGACATTTTTCTGGCCTTTCGGGGATACCGGGGTGGATGGTGCGGTAATAAGGACTGTCCCGGGTAAGCCGGGACGTCTGACCGCCGTGGACAAGCAACTTCCTTATTCTTTTTTTATGGTTATTGATCATTTTTCTTCACACTTCCTGAAATACCATCTTGCAAACCCCCCCCCACCCCCCAAACTCCCCAGGGGTAGTAGGGTGCGAGCGAGCACTCCAGGCTGACAAACCCTGCTCTCGATCCAATGAATCAACAAACATAGAATAAAAGGTAGCTCCTGCTCCCTGCTATTATAATCCCCCTTTTTAATGTTTGCTCTAAAGCGCCCTTGTCGTGGCTACACTCAGGGGCGTAGCTAGGGATTTGGGGGCCCGGGGCGCTTGGCCTCTTTGGGGGCCCCTGCATTTTGACATTCGACATTATTTAATGTAAAATAAAATTTCGGACACTCCTTTGAGGGCCCCCCTTAAGTAGGGACCCGGGAGGACTTTCGAATTTGGAGCCCCCTCCCCCTCCCCTAGTTACGCAACTGGCTACACTCCAACTAAATCACACTGCCCCCCCCCCATCTTTCACTGTTTTCCCCCACCCACCACGACTTTTAGACCTCACTCAATATTCCTGTAATCACCAGATATGATATTCCGTAAACGCGCTCCTCCCTTTGATCTTGTTCCTCTGAGACCAAGATTACCTTTTCGTTGACTTCTGGGGGGGAGGGGGGCGCCAGCAGCCAGGGGTACGTAGCCAATCAACTCTGGGGCGGTAGATGAAAATGATTAGGTTTATTAGAGCGCCCAGGGTCCCTCTTACCGGCCTTGATCAAAGTCATTCCGTCTGCGCCCCACCCTCTCTCTCTCTCTCTCTCTCTCTTTGCTGCTGGTCTGTCAGATGCGATGTTCCGTCTAGTCTGCAGCGTAAGGGGGAAAGACGCCATGATGGGCTTGTCACGTGACCGCCGTGCGCGGTTGGCCACGTCATTTCCGGCGGACGTTAAGGGTTTGCATGGGGCGGGGTTTCTCAAAGCGTGACCATCGCGTCTCGGAGTGTGTGGTCCTCACTTTCATCTGTGAGTCTTGAGACGTGAGGCTAGAGCAGAAGCAGGGTGTCCATCCCAGTGGCGTAGCGAGGGTGTTTGGCGCCCGGGGACATGATCCATTTTAAAGCGCCCCCTTTTCTTTTTTTTAACTCTCAAACCCAGTATTTTTACCAATAATATACTATCAAATCACATTTTGGCGCCCCTAACTAGCTTGCGCCCTGGGACGTCTGTCCCGTCCCCCCCCCATCGCTACGCCTCTGGTCCATCCTCTACTCATGACGGTGATATATGTACTAAAAAAATGACATCATTTCTTGGGAGGCCAGAGACCTGAAATACGACATAGAATATTTTCTAGATACCCATTACAAGACTTCATGCCCCTGATGGCTTTGATCTGTGTCGTAAAGGTGACGTTAAAGGTAAAGGTAAAAGTACAGGTAAAGGTAGAGGTGAAGTTAAAGGTAAAGGTTAAGTTGAGGTAAATGAAAAGGTCAAGTTAAAGGTAAAGTAAAGGTGAAGTTAGATGTAAAGGTTAAGTTAAAGGTAAATGTGAGGGTAAAGGTGAAGTTTACGGTAAAGGTGAAGTTAAAGGTAAATGTAAAGGTCAAGTTAAAGGTAAAGTAAAGGTGAAGTTAAAGGTAAAGGTTAAGTTAAAGGTAAAGGTGAAGTTTAAGGTAAAGGTGAAGTTAAAGGTAAATGTAAAGGTCAAGTTAAAGGTGAATTTAAAGGCAAAGGTTAAGTTAAATGTAAAGGTGAAGTTGAAGGTAAAGGTGAAGTTAAAGGTATATTATGTAAAGGTACGGGTGAAGTTAAAGGTCAAGGTGAAGTTAAAGGTGAAGTTAAGGTAAAAGTGAAGGTAAAGGTGAAGTTAAAGTTTAAGGTCAAGGTGAAGTTAAAGGTGAAATTTAAGGTAAAGGGGAAGGTAAAGGTGAAGTTTAAGGTAAAGTTTAAGGTAAAGGGGAAGGTAAAGGTGAAGTTAAAGGTAAAGTTTAAGGTAAAAGTGAAGGTGAAGTTAAAGTTTAAGGTCAAGGTGAAGTTAAAGGTAAAGTTTAAGGTAAAAGTGAAGGTAAAGGTGAAGTTAAAGTTTAAGGTCAAGGTGAAGTTAAAGGTGAAGTTTAAGGTAAAGGGGAAGGTAAAGGTGAATTTTAAGGTAAAGGGGAAGGTAAAGGTGAAGTTAAAGGTGAAAGTAAAGGTGAAAGTAAAGGTGAAGGTAAAGGCCTACAGGCAAGCACCAGCTCCGGCTCAAGATTGGCGAAATTTGCCCGGGAGTGTTACTATCAGGTCCGGACTGATACATTGAGAATCCCTGAATTGAGGTTGAGATAATCTGTGCTGACAGACGATAAAATTTCATCGCATTTGGGGAAAGATTGAAATGTCTGCAACACAGAAGTGGTGACGTAAACTCATGACAGACGGCCTCAATGACAAGTGTCTGTTTATAAGGAAGACGTTGAATAGATACAGACACACACGCTCACAATTAACACTATAACCATTTGACGCATGGTCTTGAAATGTTGGCATAAAAAAACTTTGAATTTTTAATTATATATATATATATATATATTTATTTATTTTGAAGAGGAAGATTCGTTGAATTGAGAACTTACGGACTAAACGCCAAGAGAGAAGAGTCAGTAGTTCAAAACTTTTCATCAAAATAGGGTAGACCATACATTTTTGGCGGTGAGGGCCATGGAAATTATTTTTTCTTGTACACGTTTTTTTTTTTTGTTTTTGTTTGGGGGGGGGGGCTGTTTTTTTTTGTCACCAAAGACAGGCTTCAAAAGTGTATTCGCAGTTCAGTTTGCATATAAGCATTGGAATAATTTAACATTTGCTGTGATTATTATTACTTTGACGATTCTATTTTGGATTTATTAAATTTTTTTAAAGCTTCTGTGGATAATCATTGACAACTTTTCCATTTCTCGGGAGGTCTTGGCGAGGCCGCATGTAAAGGTTGGAGTGGCTAGTACGTGGCCTGAGCGTGGCCTGAGCGTGGCCTGAGCGTGGCCTGAGCGTGGCCTGAGCGTGGCCTGAGCCTTGCCCGCATATGGCCCTCACATGGCCTGCACCTTACCCGCATATGGCCTGCACCTAACCAGCACATGGCCTGCACCCTGCCCGCATATGCCCTGAACCTGACTTACACAAATCCTACATAAGATCTATCACCTCAAAACTTCCTTAGATTAAAAGACAAAAGATGGACAACAAGAGAAGGTCGACGGTTCCAATGGGTCCCAGAAAAGGGGGGAGGGTGTTGGTTCTTTGGTGAAATGGAGATGTAATTCATCAAAACAGCCCCCCCCACCCCTTATCCCAGGGGCAAACTAAGATTTTGTGCAACCCTCATTCCACTAAAAAAAAATATCGGTAGTTGGATTAAAAAAAAAAGCCACGCCTCAAAATAAAATATAAAAAAAGAAAATAGCCCCATGGGGCGCACTACCCCCCTCCACACCCCCTTCATGCGCCACGGCACCAAACTTTTGGTAGTTAGAAACCATGGATTGAAAAAAAAAAGCTTATTGACAGAGGCCTGAGATTACCACCCAACTATGAAAATCGTCTTTCAACGCTGTCCACACAGGAAATGTTTATGATGGTGAAGATTGTATTCCGACCCTGCATAACTGAAGTTCCGATATGCTGTTTGTATTTCTCAAGATATACGATCTTAAAAGGTGGAATAGCTGTGTACTCTTTAAGACGTTGGCCGAATTTCACGTTGAAAGCCCGAAAAAAAATGCGTTAAAGTGAAAGTGTATTATCTCGCATCTTACGGCAGACATGCTAGAATGCATTTGTATACACCAGAAGATGCTTCACCTCTACGATGTTGTCCTTATATGTGTCATATGTGATCGTGTTTATCTAGCATAGAAGTCCTCAAGCCTTTTAAAAGGGGCCGGACCAATGTTCTCAGACACTGTCGTAGGGGGAGAGGGGGGGCGGGCTGAATCAGTATCCCCGGGGACTGTAGGGCCATGGACCTACTTGTATTGTAGTTTGAAAAAAAAATTATGAACGGAATCTTTTCACACTGCACAAATCTCAATTCTATGCACACATCCCAATTATATGCACATATTTAAATTCTATGCGCACTCCACATATCTCAATTCAATGCACACTGCCCTGATCTTAATTCTATTCACAATGCACATATCTCAATTCTATGCACACTCCACATATCTCAATCAATGCAATGCACAATTCCCATCTCAATCAATTGTATGTATAATGCACATATCTCAATCGATTCTATGCACACTACACTTGAGTCAATCAATTCTATGGACACTGCACATATCTCAATCAATTCTATGCACACCGCACATATCTTTTTTTGTAGTGAGAAAAACAAAATGACCCATTTAAACTGTACAAGAAAGCTACCCAAAACTTAGTTGTATTTCAACAGGAGGTTCGGCCTCTGAGATGACCGATGTCCGGTTTCACACTTGTCGCTGCTAGCCGGATGCCGTTACGGTGGTCCGACGGAGCGGATTATGCATACCCCTGGTGTATCCCGGCCCGCACGCCATCCTTTGAGGACCCTTCAACTCTCAGTATCCCATGAAAGCAGGGGTTGAATAAATAGCGTGCGTGTTTTCAAACATAGAAAAAGGTCCCGTTGAATAAACAGGTAGCAAGTCTCTTCAGTGCAACCCCGCCCCCACCCCCCACCCCCACACAACATTCCCCCTCCTGTCCTTCTCCGGGATCACTGTACAAATATGACTAAGTTGTCGGTGACATGACCACAGCTGACATGGTGTGAGGCGGCATCAAGTTGATCAAGTGACCATTTGCATATACAGTAGCTCCACCCGTGAAGTCAATGGCGCTCTTTACAGCACGGGCACATTTTGGACATCAAGCACGGGGTCAAGGGTCATCACCTTGAAATTTATAGTGGTATACTTTTAAAATATATTTTTGACTTCTTTGTATGTTTTTAAAAATTTTTTTTTTTTTTTTTTTTTTTTTTTTTATTTTTTTTTTTTTTTTTTTTTTAAATTATTTAACTTTTTTTTTAACGGTACTGAGGGAATTATCTCCCTGAAATCACGTGACTCTTCTAACATCTTCCTGCAGACGATATTCTCGCCACGATCTTTTTTTGTTATCGGAAAGGTGAGATAAAGCCGTATGTCAGACAAAGCCGTATGTCAGACAATGGTACAAGCTCCTTAACACTGTGATGCTCAGACTTAACCACCACGGACCGGGGGTGGCGGGGGGATGAGATCTTTTTTCACGGGCCACTAAGGCAGAAAGAAACTCAACTCTTGATAGGGGGGGGGGGGGGCTACCCTTAAATGAGGTCTCGCTGTTTTTGGTTTATTGTACTCCTATCACCGTCCCCCACCCCAAACGTCACAAATTTGTCTCGAAATTTAGAAACCTTCATAACACATTATAACATATTCACCCCCCCCCCTTACCCCAAAACCACTCACTCACACAAAAACACACTTGTTGTTTCTCCACTACATGCGTGGACG